>OY998167.1:20600000-21088695 GCA_963921995.1 Oxystoma pomonae | reverse complement strand
GTTACATAGTACATTAAAAAAAAAAACAAGATGAAATTCAACTCCTTGGCAAATAATAACCTCTGTTGATTTAACAAAATTTGCCAACACCCGACAAAACCAAAATTCCATATCGTTCTAAAGAAGTTAAAGAAGGAAAGCGACTATTTCTCAGATAATAATATAACCTAATGCTCCGTAAGCATCGGCTATCTTTAAGTAGTTCATCTGAGGTTTATGGGTTGAAAATGGAAAAATTAGCTTTAGCAGTGGCGGTCGCAGCTTTCCCAAAAGAGGGAGCGTGGGGTAAAAATTTTGTAAAATCAAAGAAACAGTATTATGCAAAAGTTCTAAAATTATTGTAACTTTTGACGTAATAGGGCGCCGCAGGCGAAAATTTTTAAAAAACTATCAAAAATTTTGCTGCTTTTATGAAAAACCTGGATTTATTCAATAAATTCTCGAGAAAAGAGGGGGGGACAATCGCCCCCCCCCCGAGACTGCCACTTGCTTTAGGCACCCCTAAATACGACCAACTAGAGTCTAAGCCCAGTTTACGTAGAATATTTAAAGCTAAACCCCCGTATATTTGACAAAAATCACAAGTTTGCGGTAACTAGTAAAGCCAAAAATCACATTTCTGCAGTTTGTGTCAGATACGGAGGTTTAGCTTAGCAGGGCAGTATGATCGTCAACTTTACACAAATTTCGATATTTTCGTTTGTGCTGCAAGATTCCTTCGTCTTAGGAAAAAACTAAAATATGCGAGATTCATATTATTGCATTAATCGTGTTGTTTACCTATCTATATGTGCCTTACATTATGCATTTAAATCATAGATAATTAAAATATACAAGCGGAGTAAAATACCTATTGCATAATATCTGAAAAACCGGTTGCACTAATCGACCAATATTAATAAAAATAAAGAACCGGGTACGTGCATTGATTACAACTATAATGAACAGGTATTAGATACTGTTAGTCAAATGGCAAAAACATTAAAATATAAATGTCGAAACGAGATAAAAAAAAATCGACAACAAGGAAATCGAAAAACATCATGCAACATCAACACTTACTTCCAATAATATGTTATTTATCGATCGCAACGGAGTCTCACGTAAACTTTTGTTCGTGTTATTATTTAAGGCCACAAAAACGGCATAGATTTGACAACACTGCTTTGCTATTTTTTTTTAAGATCAACAATAGGTAGCATCACTAATACCATTTCGAGTGAGATCGTGCAGTGTTCAGAACACGGTGCGAACACCAAATGTGCGAAAAAGTATAATTTATTAGGAACTTAACCATAAAAGATTTTGATGCTTGGATTCATGCTTCATGGATTGCAATGTCTCGAAATTAAAAACGATCAAAAGAAAAATCATTATTCAACATAAACAAAAACAAATTTCCATATTATTTTTATCACTTGCCATGTATCAATTTATTGGCCGAATGTTCCATTAGACAAGTGGCCGGTAGCTATGCGGAACCTGAATTCCAATAATCCAATCGAACTCACTTCAGTTTCCTTGGGCCTACTAAATTACGTGACCTTTCAGAATTCCGACAGAATATTGCTTACAAAGAAAAAAAAACATAACTTTTTTGTTATCAGATAATAGGATTTATAAAAATCTACAACCGTATCCAAAGGATTTTTTAAAATTTGGTGTATATTTTTCAAAAAATTAAAAAATCCAAAAATTGCTGTTACAGATTTCTGTATTATCGACGAGGCCAAAGAAAAAGCGAGGTAAGATTTTTGACTATTGTTAGACGTGTTTATTTTATTTTGAAAATGAGCGAGTCCAGCAAAAAACTGTCTGGATACGGTTGTGAGGAATTCAAAAATAAACATTCCTGCCAAATTTCAACATATTCCGTTTTCTCGTTTTTATGCCGTTTTTGTGGCCTTAATCAATCCAAATCGGACATCAATTCAAATCGAATTCAAGAATTTTACATGTAAACAGTTTTGTTCAGTTCTACACCATGTCCAAGCTCAGTTTAGCTTGCTTATATGAGTAGATAATTTCTGAAACACAAATGATCAATTCTGAAATACAACTAATACCTTCCAAATTGAAATTGTGTAGTCTTCTGCAAGGATTTAGGTTCATAAGAATGTAATTTTTGCATGTTTTCAAATAAAGACGAATGTTTATAAGAGTGTAAAAGTTATATTCGAAATACGAACTAAGATATCGTGTACACAAATAGTTGTCAAAATATGACCGTAGTTTCGTCGATATAGTGTATAAAGAAATGCGGTAAAACTTTCTGCAAAATGGCTAATAAAACCAGCTTCAGTATTCAGATAATTTACTTTTTCCAAACTTCCTCACACTGCTTAATAGAAAAGTTTTCACCACTACCATAAGAACTTTCTTTTCTACTTCTCTTTTATTTACAAAACCAACCACATATTTACGCCAAAATGTTTTTTTTTTCAGATAATTATGACGCCAAAACACAACGAAACTTTTAACGAGTATACAGAGTGTTCCATGTTTGACTTTTTAGATAAAAATTCTAGTGGCAAGTTGTCATGTTTAGGCTGAGTGGAACCGACATTAACATTATTTTACTTAAAATAGTTTTTTTTTACAAGCGTTGGGTTGGTTTAAATAACGAGCGCAGCGAGTAGAAAAAAGCACAGTTTAGCCGCGAGTTGTTAAATACTTTTAAAAATCTCGAACGAAGAGAACCTCTCGCAACACACCTTCTTAAACTATAAATCAAGACGGCTGGTAAATGAAATAACAATCGTTTCCATAGCGATGTGTCTTTTTACTCGGTGACGTTCATTGTTGCGACATTTTAATTTTTAAAGTAAGACTCGTGGCATATCGGACAAAGCGTTTTTGTTTCTCACTTCATTACGACCAGGCCTCCAATATCTAATGGAGAATCCAGACACCTACCGACCTGTTTCATCCTTATTAGGAATCATCAGGGAGTCATAGGATTGTACCTGGTAGTTGAAGCTACACAGGCAACCACGCACACCTCTCGAATTTAAAACAAAAAGTTTGTAACTCGCGGGGACGTGGAAGCTGTGTGCGCCACCTGTCGTCCTCCGGAGCGATTGCTTGCTGATGCCTTAAAATTAGGGCCACGTAGTATGAAGCTCCAATTGGGGGTGGTGCTGCTGCGAACGTTACCTCTTTTTAAGAGTCATGTTACACTGACCTTATACTTTTACAGGTTTCTTCTTTATAACCTGCTGAAAGGTACAGGATTCTGTATTTTTACGGACTACTGCACTTTTCAATTTTAATGTTTTTGTTTCTCGGTTTATTCGACAGGTAGCGCACACAGCGCCCACGTCCCCGCGAGTTACAAACTTTTTGTTTTAAATTCGAGAGGTGTGCGTGGTTGCCTGTGTAGCTTCAACTACCAGGTACAATCCTATGACTCCCTGATGATTCCTAATAAGGCTGAAACAGGTCTGTAGGTGTCTGGATTCTCTATTAGATATTGGAGGCCTGGTCGTAATGAAATGAGAAACAAAAACACTTTGTCCGATATGCCACGAGTTTTACTTAAATTTTTATTCGCGGAAACGAGATTCACTTTGTTGTATTTTAATTTTTGACAATTTGATATTTTGACGATATTTTTAAGTGATTTTTTTCGTAAATACTTGGTGAAAACTGGCGGAAATGACTTATTTTTTAGGCAAAAATAATTAGATTTTTTCAATATTATTATTTTCCGCTATTTTTCTTTAACTTTGGGTAAAAACGGACCGAAATCTTTTTTCCCACATGTGATCAAAAAAACAAAGTTTTTTTGCATCGGTAACCAAAAAAGCCATGCTTTAGTTATCTGCAGACAGTTACTAAAATCATGTTTTTGATGAAGGTATAAAAAAAGTATTTATCCTATAATAAAAGAAAAAGTTTTTCCGTAATAAGAAACTTCCTTCTGTTTTCTTCTGACAAACCTAATTTGATTGTGGTTACTCAACATTCACGCTTCAAATCTTACAACTCTTGTTACAAGGAAATTGTGTTTACTTTGTTCATATTTTGTTCACGTGCCCGTTATAAATCATACTTTTACTTCTGCTCACAGTGAGCTTGAACGAAGTAAGATCTTATACAAATGCCAATATAGGGTAAGGGTAAGTTAATTCATTGAGGAGACTAATGGTAGAGCCATGATTAACCTTAAAATAATTTAGTTAAATTCACGTTTTTTGGTAAATTTAAAGACTGCAAAGAACTTTGATTGAAAGAAATTAATACCACCTTAGTCTTGCACACTTTACGCTTTGAACAATTATTAAAAAATGGCCAGAATGATTTCCATCTTTCTCTAAAATACTTTTTTATAGCCTAGTGTCTCTCTTCTTCTTCAAGTGCCATGCTCTCTTCGAACGTTAGCTATCATCAGCGCGATCTGTACCCTGTCCACTGCTTTTCGGAAAAGTGTCGTAGTAGTAACACCATACCGCTTTCTAAAGGCGCATTTACACAGACAAACTTTCCTTTGATGTTGAAATGCCGACAAACATTTACACGAGCCTCTTGAGCAAAATGTTCAAAGAAATGTTCGAGCAAAATCTCGTACAAAAAAACACACGTAAATTTTGGAGAGAATGTTGAGCAAAATTTGTTTGAAGAATTGGGGGTATAAAAATTTCTTTACAAATTCAAAATATATATTGTTATCGGAATTCATTGAACTAAACTGAAAATCGAAAAACAAAGTTTTGAAATAAGGTATTTTTAATCAAGTGCTTTCCGACGGAAAAATGATTTGATGCCGAAATTCACATTTTACCTCATAAGCAACTTCGATTGATCTGATTTTTATAGGGGATATGCCAGTATACTTGTAACTTTTTTGGGGTTGTAAAAAAAACGAAAATAAAAAAAATAATAATTGTCACTTAATTATTGTTGTTGCCTGTAAAATATAATGATAAAAATTTACGGTTAAAAGAATATCCCTTTATTTTACTTCCTAGTTTAGTCTTTTACAATAATAATTAAGTCAAATTAAAAAAACCTATATAAATTTTATTAAATCTCAAATATATGAACAAAAGCACATTCGGTTTAAATAATACCAGTTTATTACCCACTTTTACAACCCTACGAACCCGACCCTTGTCTAAAAAATATAATTTAGCAGTAATTTAGTAGACTGTGTCGTCGATCTATCATCCCGCGTTTTGGATTTCGCAGGTAGTAGGCCAGCCACCCTTTTGAATCGCAATGTTGTCCTTTGCATATTGTTGGTTCAGTGTCAGTAATCGACCTTGATTATTAAATTAAATTGACAGTAAATATCTATATCTTTAGCATTTTCATGAACCTTTTGCTTTTTTAAGCAACCCTTGGGGCCTTAAACTAACTAGGTAAATCTGGTGTGAGGAATTAAAAAAAAAAACAATCAAAGGGTAAAGTAAAGTTACAAAAATATGTTTAAAAAAAATCCCCCTCCCCACGCCTCATAGTCGTGAGGCGCGGATTACCGCTTAAAAGTGAAATTTTTGAGTTTTTTGCCGATATTTGAAAAACTCAAAATTTTTTTTGAAAAGAAAAATTTTCCTGTTTTTTTTTTACTTTAGGAAAAAACCCCTTGGAAATAAAAAAAAACTCGCAAGAAAATCTCAAAAAAAAACCCGGGCAAAAAATCCGGAAAAAAACACTAAGAAAAAATATTATAAGTAACCCTAATCCATGCGACACAATTGATAGTAGAGCCAATAATAATGTTTCGCTTGCCTTCGGCTTTTTTTCACAAAAATTTTAAATAAAAGTTGGTATTCCATTTTTTTAAACAATTGAGATCACTGATCACTGATGTGAAATTTTATTTATTCTCATCTTTAAAAATATGTTTCCAAAATAGATAGCAATAATTTGCTCAAAAATTTAGCCGAACAAAATGTTCAAAGAAATGCTCACAAAAATGTTCACGCAAAAAATTTTAGATCTTTTGCACGAGCTTTTGTTTGAGCATGTTCGTCTGTGTAATTGCTCCTTTAGATTTTTAAGCTATGATATCCTTCTACGACCCGGACCTCTTCTGCCTTCAATTTTTCCTTCTATTATCAATTTTAAAAGTTTATATTTGTCATTTTTTAAAATATGGCCAAAATATTAAAGTTTTTGTTTTTTGATAGAAAATAAAACTTCAAGATCTTTATTTATTCTAAGCAAAACATCCACATTAGTTACTCTGTCCATCTAAGATATCCTTAGTATTCTACTATAACACCACGTCTCGAATGTCCCTACCTTTTTGCACATGGTCAGTGTCCATGCTTCCATGCCATAATATACGATGCTAAAAACATAACACCGAATCACACGAATTCGGAGAGTGGTATTAAGATCACGAAAGATGATCTGGCTTGTTCAATTCTTGCACGAACTTCTTGCAGTTATCCCAGTTCTCATTGAGGAGGCAACCCAAGTATTTGTATGAATCCACGCGTTCGACTTGCTGCCCAACAACCTTAAATATTTTTCATTTTAAAAGAGAAAAAATGATTTTAGTCGGTAGTTTTTTGAACGCTTAAAAACAGTGAAAACTTACATTTTTCGTAAGTGTTTTATTGTAAAAATCGAAAGTTTGGAAAGAAAGCTTAAAAATGTGAGCAAAATTATGGCACAAAAAAGTAAAAATTGCCATTAAATTATGCTAAAATATTTTAAGAAAAACGTTTTTATTCAAGCAATTTTTCACATTTTTATGATACTATGACCCCGATAAATGCCAACTGAGTTTCGCACTAATGATGCTCATCAGTACGGTGTTATATAATGTAAATAGGGGGATAAATGTAAAACAAACAAAAAAACAATCAACTACAGAAATTCAGAAGCACTTTCACTCCGAAGAGTCCCGACGTAGACAGATATTATCTTCACATATAATCCAAGCTCTGGAAAAATTAAATTAAAAAATGTAAAAACTCGATTGCCTTCATTAGTGACTTGCCACACATGAAGATGTCATTTCTTAAAACGAGAAATTTTAAAGTCATAATGTTAGAGTAGATACCGAAAGCAAAACGTCGAAAAATCTGCAAACTTTTCCCGACGAAAGATTATTGAAACGTTCTCTTACCTCCCTTAATATCAAAAGTAGTTCGAAATTCCCTTGCCTTATCCGATGGCCCAAACGCTCTTACGGTAATATTTCACTTAGTTTTGCGGGAAAAGCTTTTAGGGACTTTCCTGAAATGCAAGGGGTCGCCGTTCCTTCCCCTATGACGTTCAAAATCAAGGGTAAACCCAACATGTTTTTTGGCAAGTTTACACAATGTTTTGAACGCTCTTAAAAGCATCTGATTGTCACAATTTAGTGTTAGGCATAAAGTATCGGGTATACAAGGAATGGTCTTATGATGATTAGTTGTTGTTTTAGTTTTAGCACTGGCATTTTCAATTGTTTTAATTATTGGACAGTGATCATCTGATTAGTGACAGTCACTTTCCATAACGACATTTTTTGGAAAGGTTTTGGATTCCCCAGTTTTTTCGTGTTTTGTTTGTTTTGTGTAGCAAACATTAGTTCTAACCAACCTATGTATGACCGTGGTCTAAAATTCACGCAATATTTTTATGAAGTGGTGGTGCTCTTAAAAAAACGAGCTTTCTGTGAGTCCTGTGTCCCAAAAAACCCTACTAAATCCTGAATATATTTCACTCAAGATCCACGATAAAAAAAACTCTCTCCGATTCCGTAGCATATCGTTTCGTTTTTTTTTAAATCTAAATGAGTTTTACATTGAGTCCTAAGATTTATGATTATAGAATAAAAAGATTTCGTTTTGTATCTACCAGCCAACACAAATGTGTTAAGCGTGTAAAGGTGCATTCAGAGTTCCGTAAGGTAAGCAGTATGAAGTAAGGAGTGAGAAGAAAGAAAAATATAATTGTTCACAGTTTAAAAACGTAAGGTGTAACGTAATTGACCAAAATTGTTTTTCTATGCATTTGTCAAGTGTCAAATTTCCTTGTAGTATTTTAAAGTTTTGTCATACTGACACGAAGGGATATTGCTGGATAAGATCAATTATAATTGTTTACATAACCTTAAAATATTTAAGCCGAGGCTAACGAAAAAAACTGTCAACCGGTTGGTCACATGGGCCACAGAAATATTTTTGGTTGGTTGTAACTAATATATAAATGCGAAAGTTTGTATGTGTGTGTGTGCGTTTTTTCCTGAATCACGCAAAACCGGCTGAACCGATTGAAACAAAAGCTATTTTGTATTTGACATTTTTTTACATTATTTTTAGATATTGCGGGCAACGCCGTGGGTCTACCGCTAGTCTATAATATTTTCCTAAAAATTGGTTTAAAATTCAAAATGTACCTGAATAACTCACGTAAATTTAAATTTCATTGCAAAGGGGACGCATTTTCCCCTTCTAGGTATCCGGCAATAATTATTAAATCATGCCGAATCATCACACTGAAAGTCCTGGAACGAATCAACACAACAACACTGTCACTGGACAAACACCCCAAGCAGAAAGCGGACTCTTACTATTTTTTTTTCAAACGACCGGAAAATAGCCACTTTCCGTACGATTTTTCATACGAAAAGTTCTACATTACAAGGCATGTTCTTTCGAAATATTTCCACTCTCCAGAAAGGACCTTTTTGTTCAATTTTCCGGTCCCTTGATCCTTTTCCGGTCCCATTTTTGGCCAAGTTGGCTATGACTTCTTGTTGACAGCTTTTAGCTTGTTTTTTTGGGCAGTTTTGACACTTCTAAAAAAGCTGTTTTAAATTTGTTTCAAAAGTTTTGTTTACAAAAATGGATTCAGATCTAGAAAATGAGTTGAATCCGGAGGAAATAATAAAAGCTGCTTCAAGAGTCACATACACCGAAAGATCGACCACACATTTTTAATTCTCAAAGTAAGAGTAGACTATAAATAAAGAACAAACCTAGAAATCTACCTTTTATGAGCTCTTTTATCATTAGTTTGCTTGATAAGTTGGCCATGGTTTGCCATAACTGGTCGTCAGTCATCACTGATTTAGCTGTGTGAAGCTAATAGGCACTACACTACAATTTTTCTAATGTTTTATACAATTTTGCACAAGTTAAAAATACAAAAATAATTTCTAACGACAAAACTTTACTTGTTTTTCTTAGTTTTCATCTTAAAAACTACCGGCCTTAGCGGCAATGGCTATCTAGCCAACAAGAAGCAGAAAATATCAGGGGACTGTTCATAAATTACGCAACACGGCTAGGCGTCGACGAAAGTGATAGATACTAAAATGTTTTTTCTGATCGTTTGAAAAGAAAAGTACGTACGATACACGACCGGAAAGTGTCTTTACAGGTCTAGTGACGTAAATACGTATTACTATGCCGCTGGAGTTTTGGAGTCAATCGTGTGGTGCCTTATTCGGTTTCCTCTTTTTCTTCAAGCGCCATGCTCTCTTCTCTTCTCTTTTAAACCATGATATCCGTCAACCTATTATCAATTTTAAAAGTTTATATTTGTCATTTCTCAAAATATGCCCAAAATATTAAAGTTTTCGTTTTTGAGGGTAAATAAAACTTCAAGATCTTTATTTATTCTGAGCAAAACATCCACATTAGTCACTCTGTCCATCCAAGATATCCTTAGCATTCTACGATAACACCACCATCTCGAATGCCTCTAATAAGATGCTAAAAACATAACATCGAAGCACACGAATTCGGAGAGTGGT
Organism: Oxystoma pomonae; assembly: GCA_963921995.1. Classification (NCBI taxonomy): domain Eukaryota; kingdom Metazoa; phylum Arthropoda; class Insecta; order Coleoptera; family Brentidae; genus Oxystoma; species Oxystoma pomonae. Next base: position 21,078,992 of record OY998167.1, on the reverse strand, counting down.
ATTAAGATTGTCACTACACAACACTGATTTCATTTTGATAAGAGATGATCTGGCCTGTTCAATTCTTGCACGAACTTCTTGCATGATGTCCCAGTTCTCATTGAGGAGGCATCCCAAGTATTTGTATAAATCCACGCGTTCGACTTGCTGCCCATTTACTTCTAACAATTCGGTTTGTATAAAGAAAATAGAGTAATGCCCGTGTTTTTAGTTTTGGTTTGCAAGGGTGTGGTATATCATGTAAATGGCACTTAAGCTGTAGTTAAGATAAGCCGTAGAATTACTTCGGCTTAAGCGCATTTTTAGGTTATGTGAGGTATTTTTTGGTAAGTTTTTTAAACAAAAGTCATTAATTTTATGAGTTTATATAATTGTTCCGTTGCCTTAAAATCTTTCTGTGATATGGTGGTCTGTACTTAAATGGAACTTCTTCGGAATAACGAAGAATATGAAGAATATTAGACTTTGCAATTAATGGAATACCAAGCAGGATTTTTTAAAGAATGAATTATTTCAACACTTTTGATGAAGATACCTTTTACAAAAGGTTTAGAATGTCAAAAAACTTTTTTTTTCACAAATTCGTTGCAAAGAAACTCAGAAAGGGGTTGGGTTGGTCTGGTGGTGTAATAATAAATAGTCAGGATTTATAGTTGATCAGTTACAGTAGTTTTATTTGCCTTTTCCTCTGTATAATCATAAATCATCATAAAATTTGTTTTTTTTAAACAACCTTAAATTTTACGTTGCTTTTTGACAGCTGACAGGTCACCACACAAAAAACACAAAATAATCCAAATAACTGCCATGTTGCCAATAATTTCCTCACTTTTTGTGGAAGTGGAACAGATTCGGAACTTTTGCAAACCAAGCAAATCTCAAGGGTCACTCTCAGTTCAAGCGGCACTTGAACAAGTGGAGTAGGTAAGGGGAAGTGGTGCATACGGGCATAAGAAGACTTTACTGCAAAAGTTTCATCTCGAAAAGGCAGCACCGCCGGCTTACCTATCGACTTACTCGCTTGGCCATAACTAGTGGAAAGGGATTGTAGAAAAGGTCGGGTTATGCTGTCTCATTCGAAAAAATGTTTTAAAAAAATAGATTTTTTAACAATTTTTTTAACCTTCTAGAACGCTTTGTTAAGCCCCTATCTCACCTAATCACCTTGTATCTTAACGCTGCCCTTTGTTTTCTTGGGGCATTTTTAAAGAGTGATATTAAAACTGATACTAGTTGAGATCAAGATTAATATACAGTCCTTCAGTTATATCCCCAAATGGCCGCCCATATATCGACGCAAGTTCAGATGCTGTCTATTTTGTTTTTCAGTTACGACGTGATATATTATTTTATCGATCAGCTGGGGCGTCTGACTGGTTGCCAGGCAACCGGTCCGGCGTCGCGTTTTTCTCTCCATGTTTCCTGCCATACTTTCCAGTTTCTCCATTGCACAACACTTGACAAAATGCGCAAATGACGGCATGCCAAAAAGGAGAAAAGTTGTTATCGTTTCGTTAAGATGATTTAGAACATAGGGTCGTCGAACAGGACTAGCCACCGGAAGGATGGTCTAGTTGTCAACCAATGAATTTATTTGGAAAACTATAAACCCTACAAAACTCGGAGATTTTTTTCTTATATAATTAGTATTTCTTAAAAATATTTCTGTGCTGCTCGGCCTTCTCAGAGCTTAATTATAAAGTCTTCAAAACTTTTCCCAGATAAATACGGTGGCCAGTCTTATTAGATCACCCTGTATATACATTAAGGAATTTTTGGGAAATACTACACACTTTAACAACATGGAGTCGTGCACGAAAACACTTAAACTATTCTTCTGGCATCAACAAAAAATATATCGTATTAAAAAGCATTCTTAGAATACATGTCCCCTACTCCACACATTACTTTTGCTTTAAACTTGGACCTCTAAAAAAAAACAAATTTGATTTCCTGCAGCCGAGAACCAAACAGCCGTAACTCCTAATTTATCCCATATGAAGTTAGTATCATTTTTAAACCAAAGTGTATATTAGTATAGTATAGTATATATATATATATATATATATTACTTGTTCTGTTATCATTGCTTTACAATTTTACCCATTTGGGTGTAGAACTTGTCAAAATATTTAAACTACTTAAAATACAGTAATTTAAGTTAAAATAATATTAAAACTAATATAAAAAAATAGTAATATAAAATAATATTAAAGAAATATAACACAGTACAAAAAATATATAAAATAAATGATTATAATAAGCCAGTTACACATTACAGTTTAGCAATCTTCGTATAAAGAAAGAAAAGAAAAAAGCTTGTGGCTACTAAAATGAGACACAAAATAATCATTAGAAATTGATTCACATTTACAAAACATTTATCTTTGATTAATTAGAAGTATTTTCGTTTGATTTTTTAAAATAGTTATCGTAAAATCATCAAAATATAGGATGTGCGAAAAAAAACGCACTTTTTTCAATGATTAATAACTTAGCGGGAAATTGTCCAATTTTAATAATATTTAGCTCATTAGAAAGCCAAAGCTTCAAAACTTATAGGACCAATGTCAAACTTGACATTTCCTAAAAATCCAAGATGGCGGACCTATTTAAAAAATAGGAATTTTTAACCCCCTAGAAAAAACTTTTTCTGCGACACTGTATTCAATCTCAAACATCGGTTACAAAGCCATATCCTTTTCAAGCACATCAATATAACATTTAAAAAAATCGTGCAAGAAAAAAAGATTTAAATCTTCCTTAGTTCTTATCCGAATTTTTAAAATATTTCATTGGTGTGCTTGGCAAGGATGTGGCTTTGTAACCGTTGTTTGACATTGAATACAGCTTTTTCTAGAAGGGTCACAAATGCCTGTTTTTTAAATAAGTCCGCCATCTTGAATTTTTAATAAATCTCATTTTTGACACAAGTTCTATAAATTTTGAGGCCTGCTCCTTTTGAAAAGTTTAAACTTATTAAAATCGATCAATTTTTGGAAAAGTTATTGATATTTAAACAAGTGGATTTCTTCTTAATACGCTTGATTTTGCAGGTAAACTGGTCTAAAAAATTGCAAACTTCCTTATTTCTCGTCCGAATTTTTAAAATGTTAAATTGATGTGCTTCGAAAGAATGTGGCTATAAATTTTGAAGCTTTGGCTTTCTAATAAGCTAAATGTTAACAAAGAAGAAGTTAATAAACCTCCAAATCAGTTACTTCAACCGAAAAGAAACTAAAAAACAAAAGATCAAAAGATCTTGGGTGGAAATAACGAAAATTCAAACTTGGATGAGTATTCCACAAGGAACACACAAAAGATCAAAGCGAAAAGAGAAATGAATAAACGATGTTTCGCCCTGAGTAACCAGCGTGGGCTCATCAGTAGTTTCACTGGTCACCCTCCACTATACATCATTAAACACCATCATACACTTAGATTTCCAACCTTGAACCACTCACAAATAGGCATCGTTCTGCAAAAGATCAAAAGATCCAAGATCTTTTGTTTTTTAGTTTCTTTTCGGTTGAAGTAACTGATTTGGAGGTTTTTTAACTTCTTCTTTGTTTTAATTGCCTTAGGAGCATAATCCTACTGGAAATATTAACACGCCAGAACGAATTCGTATTAGGTAACTTGGATAAGTAAGTACCAGTGCAGAACGATGCCTATTTGTGAGTGGTTCAAGGTATTCATTTCAAAGTATTCATTTCTCTTTTCGTTTCGATCTTTTGTGGTTCCTTGTGGAATACTCATCCAAGTTTGAATTATCGTTATTTCCACCCAAGATCTTTTGATCTTTTGTTTTTTAAGCTAAATGTTATTAAAATCGGACAATTTCCCGCTAAGTTACAATCATGTAAAAAATGCTTTTTTTTTCGCACATTCTATATTTGGATGATTTTAAGATAACTGTTTTAAAAAATCAGACGAAATTAATTCTAATTAATCAAAGATAAATGTTGATAGCCTAGATGAGCCACTTTAAGTAAAAACTTCATGAAAATCCTCGTTTTTTGCCCTTTCAAAGTGACGTTTTGTGAAAAAAACCTTTTGTCCTTTGAAGGCATTCAAAGTCGCTCTTAAATTTTGATGTAATATTCATAGCATACACGATTTAAATAAAAAAGGATTCATTATAAAGCCAAAAGGAACTTAGTTTTTAAATAGTAAAAGCAAAAAGGTTAAATATTTTTGAAGCAGTTTTTAACCCTACGTCGTCGTCGGCAGTGTCTCTTTTGAGTACCTAAATTTTTTGCATTTAAGGCTATAGTTCCTCCCCAGATTTTGAGTAAAAAAAGTTCAACTGGCAAGAGTGCACAGGGAAAACCAAACAGAATTAGCTGAAATTTTGCAGGGGTGATCATTTTTAAATGCTTAAAAAAGATATCTGAAAGATTTTTCAAAATTCTCAATTATTTTTTCTTCAAAATAAAAGCTCTTGTGCTGTCATCTATCCCAAAAGCCTCAAAATAATTGCGATTTAGAACAAACCCGATTTACAAAAAAAAAATAGATAAATACTCACAATTTCCTCTGGATTTTTTTTTTATATTTCCTTGCTTTAGCGAAAATAAAAACTAAGTTTCCTTTTTTCTAAAAGCCTGTGCACTCCGGAAAAGAAAACCGATCAATCAATCACACTTCATTGAATTTGGGAGACACACGCAGTTCAAGTGTTGGCCGATAGATCGCAGAATTTATACGATTCCATTGTAACTGCAGGTATTTTGTCAACAAATTTTAAATCGAGCTGTAGTGTGACAGAAGAGTATTTTTACGTTTTCTGACAGAAAACCATTCTAGGTTATATTTATCTTTCAAAAATGTGTTTTCAAAAACATTGTTCTAAAACAAATATGAAACCACTCCGCGTGTGCGTGTGCGTGGGCGCCGAAAAAGTCCTAGCGCTGCGTGGGCATTACCCCGAGTCGATCAAAGAACCAAAAGAACTTTACTGGCTCGCTGGAATTACTAGGAAGGAAGCCCCACATAATTTTGTTTTTATTTTGATTCAATTTTTTTTTTAATTTAAATTATTGCGGCATAGTTCTGTGCAAGTATTCTAGTGAAATCTTGGAGTGCAAAGGATAGATTTTAGAACCTGTTTCAAAAACACCGATACTTGAGTACTAACAAAACAGGTCAGTAAAGCTTCATTTAGAGATTGGAAACACACTTGCTAATCGTTGACGCTCCTGTTTAAATAGAATACGATTATTTCGTCTAGCAGCCGTAGCCGATTTTTAAATCTGCACGCTTTTAAAATAACCTGCTGTCGGTATCAGCTAGCGGGAGTGTTTCCAATTCAATTATAAATGCACCTGTAAATGCAATCTTAAACTTTACAGTCAGTTACTTTAATACGTAGTTGAATAGCGTTTTTTTAGCAGGTACTTCTGCAATAAATGGTTTTCTTTTATTTTAGTATTTTACTTGGTTTTTTAGCGGCGCAGAACGCGAAATGTCAAAATATATAACCTAACCCCAAACTTTTGACCCGGTGCTAAAAAATCTCTGGTGTCCCACTGTGGATAAACATAAATAGAAATGCAATGCAATAGAAAACAAATTCAATGACGTAAAATATTTCCCGTACAGTGTTGCCAAAAAAAAATCTCAGATTGTAACTACGACCCTAAAAAAAAATTAAAAATGACATTGTTCCTTTAAATTTTTGACAAAAGTGTTGTCAAACTTTTCTAACTAAATTCAAGTCAATTGCGAAGGTTTCTACTCAACCCATTTCCCAGCGCCACCTAGAAGAGACATTTTTTCTCTTGTGCAAAAATTCTCCTTTAGGTGGCGCTGCATTTCCTTTCATAAGATACATACTGCGTTCGTTTATACGCTGATCATCGAACTCATTGAGTTTGAAATAAAAACTAACGGGTTTTGAAGCTTAGCTTACAACATAATGAAAAATTATGGCCTAGACGCTTTCGCTTTAAAACAGTTTTCTTCATTTAGTCCGAGAAGCTGGATGTTAGCATTGGTGTGCCTCAAGGCTGATTCTTAAAACCTAATTTATTTTTAATGTTTGTCCCTCTCTTTACGGAAGTTCTATACAGCATATTACAGCTTATGCTGTCAATAAAAACTATGTAAAACCTACCAGTTCACTTCCTTTATAGGTTGCGTTTTCTAACAATTTTCTTTTAAATTTATTAATAACGCACTTTACGATCTTTAAAATCAAACACATACAAATTTAAGCGTGAATATTTGTTGTCAAAATACTCAGATAAACAGAAAAAATGTTAAGTTTCTAGTAGCATTGTGCGACATTATCATCAAAGCTTAGTGGTATTTTGTTTTTAGCTCCTAGAACAATTGCTAAATGCTTACTCTGCTAGTCTATTCACGATTATTATAGTTCAGGCGTGTATAGCTATTTACAGATAGAGTTTTTAGCAGTCAAAAGAGAATAATTATAATTATAGCTGAGATTAAACAAATTGACTCTAGTGTACATTCCCTATTATAATATGTGCCATCAATTTTAATATAAGAAATACGTGTTTTTAATATATAAAAATAACGATTAATTCTTGAAAAATAATTTTAACCATGGTTTTAACACAACAAATCGAAATAACTTTTTAATTTAAGAAAAAACAGCCTCAATAGTAGAAGCTTTTTATTTTAAATTTGGAAGCAAAAATATACAACAAAACTAAAAATAGATATTAAAAACAGTACAACTCTTAATTCGTTTCCTTCCTACCTAGAAGAATAGAACATTTCAGGATAACCTTTTACATTATGATATTAAGATTATTTATTTACCAAGCTTTATTTAGTGACCTAGTTTTTAAAAAATTGGGTTATTTAATTGTAACATTTACATACATATGTATCATTGGAATTGGGTCGGGTTAAAACTCCTCCTTCATGAACCTACTCAACTAATCTCGGTTAAAAACAAATATATTTTTCTAGAAAAAATATCACAAGTATAATACTAAATCTATTTGTTTAACTCATCCTGTATCTCTCTAAGACTCTTTCCTTTCGTCTCTATCACTACGAAATGTATGAACACCACACAAAGTACACAAACCAAACCGAACCCTATAAAACACTGGCCAATCCCTATAGCTTCCGACAAAGGTTGAAAAAATTTCGACACCAAAAATCCCACGAACCAACACCAAACAATGCTTATCGATGCGGCTGAAGCTTTAATATTATCTGGAAATATTTCCGATAAAAACACCACCGGGATATTTCCTACGCCATTATTAATGGCCACTATGTAAAAGCATAAACATATAATCGGTAAAACTCCGAAAGAACTCATATCTCTGTCATCCTTCAAGATGAAATATATGCCAAGGGTAATTTCGGAAATGGCCATAACAACGGCTGAACTAAGAACGATGGTTTTCCTGCCAACATGCTTTAAAATAAATGGGAAATAGAGGCATGCGCACAGTTGGAGCGCTCCTAGTAAAATTGAAGATATTTCTGGAGGCAGAGAGGAACCAGCGTCTTGAAAAATTTGTTGAGTGTAAGACAACACAGCTAGGGATCCAGATAATTGCTGAAACGTAAATAATCCTATTGTTATCGTTAATGATTTTAACGTAGCTTTAGATTTAAACAAATCCCTAATTCCTGCCTTTTCAGATTCTTCTCTCAACCTTATGTTTTCTGTAATTTCTCGTAATTCTTGATTCACCAACTGAAAATTCTCCTTTCTAATTTTGTTTAAACTATTTTTAGCTTTGTTATCTCGATATTTAAGAACAAAATAGTAGGGCGTTTCCTCCCCAACAAAAAGAAATAGAACGAAAAACGACGTGGGTAGGGATGCTAACAACAAATTGAAGAATCTAACGCTAGTGTAAGGTCCTACGCAGTAGCTAAGCAAAACACCAGAATTAAGAGCTACTAACAACACCGAAGATAATATCCCCCTGTGTTCGTCTCTGGCCATCTCCCCGACATAGATGGCGTTGACAGTTTGGAGGGCGCTCAATGCCAAACCGTTTAAGAATCTGGCAACGTAGAACAGATACAAGTTGCTGGCGAATGCACAGATCACATACCCAACAATCACTGGAACTGTCATGATTAAAAACGTTGATTTTCTTCCAAGAAAGTTTGCCAAAAAGCCTCCGACGAATGGACCAAATATGCTACCCACGCTTGGTAATGAGCCTATCCAGGAACTTTCTGCAGTAGTTAAGAGTCCTTCCAATGGTCCTCCAGTGTCGTTAAGTTTGCTTAGTTCTGGCGATGACCAGGAAATGCTGGTGCATGCACTGAGGATCAAACCAGCCGCTAAAATTAATAAATAAAATACAAAGTCTGGAAAATTTAATCCACAGCAGTTTATCAGAACCTCAGATTAAAAAATCAAAAGAGATATAACAGTAACCAATACTTCCCCGATAAAATGCACGGTTGCCAATTTGCCGTGGGGTTTGATAAGAACAAAACTAAATACAGTTTTTGAATCGGTTTTTTAATTATATATACTATGTTACTCATTTTTATACAAGGTAATTAGTCTCAAACTAATAACTAAATATTTGTCTATTAATAGTTCTTGGTCAAATTTAAGAAGTGAAAGATACTTTTGCGCAGATGGTAAGAGTGTAAAATTTAAACTTACTTAATCTTGTGGTTTATTAAAAAGATTTCATAGCCATAATGCTTCAAATAAATTTAGTGAAGTAAAAGTCATAAAAACTTTACACTTCTCTTTTTGCCAATAGATTCATAAAACCTTGTCCGATTTTTTAATCGGCTTATAGCCGTTGAAAATGATAAAACTTTAACATCCGTGTGCGAAACAAAAGTGCAGAAAAGTAAATACTTACTAATTTGTACTTTTAGAAAACCTGGTAAAGTAAGGGAATAGGTCCCAAGTTATAGTATGGTTTTTATCTTTTATGCTTTTCTCACTCTGTTCCTCATATAATGCCAATAACAAAGTATTTTTTATTTTGTTCTTCAATGTTTCTTTTTGTTTTAAAAAATTTCCTTCTTAAATTGCAAAAATTTTTGCCTGCGGCGCGATAACAGACTTATTACAATTTTAGTTTAATTCAACAAACAGTCTTCCAAGTTGGTCATGATTTTAGAAACACAAAAAAAGCTGCGACTGCCCCTGAATAATATTTCACAAAAACGCGAAAAATATCAACATTTTTGAAGAATATACTGCTATATTGCAGTATACTTTTCTCAAAATTTTTGTTTTTTAAGGAAGGGAATTATGAATTTTTGATCAGATTTGAAAACTTCAATATGGCGGATTCAAAATTGATGATTAAGGGTACAAGTCTAAAAATTAAGGGTGTGTGGCACACAGGGGTTTTTCGGGAAGGGGATATGAATTTTTGATTAGATTTGAAAATTTCATTATGGCGGATTCAAAATAGACGATTTAGGGTACAAATCTAAAAATTAAAAAATACATTTTTATTAAGAAAAAGCTTTTAAAGAACTTTTACTAAATGCACTAAAAAGTAGAAAATATTTTTTTATCTTTCTTATACCATAATAAAAGGGATGGGCGCAAATAAAAATTTTTAACTTCATGCTGACAAAGAGAGAACTACAAAAAAGGAACTAAATTCTTCTTATATTCGAGAGATAAACATAATTCTTTTATCTCAAAAAGCTGAGAACGGATAAGATTGCCGTGCTTGCTAAGCCTTTGAAAATGTTCTTAGGTTATAGAGCAATTACTATAATTAAAGTTTAAATGAGTATAATTACTAGAATGACAAAAAAGCATTGCTTTAAAAATCTTCAAACCGGCAACGTTGGATCAAAGATAAGCGACGATTAAATTATGACAAGTCTTTTTCGTTCACAGCTTACTCCGCAATATTTTTAACGGGAGTTGGTATTTTTTTGTGATTTTTGACTCTTATTTTTACTATTTAAGAAAAAAAAAACTACAGGGTTCCTAAGATTTTCCTTAGGGATAGGATTTCAATAAATCAAACAGAAATGGCATAGAAAGTTCTGCGAGTACAAAAGAAACAGGTATATTGAGCAATGGTGCCAGTTTGTTATTATCTCCGGACTGCTTTCATGAGAAAAAATTGTCGCCACTCTTTCATTGTGAGCATAAATCATAGTTGCAATAATAACCGACAAGATGTCTGCAAATTCCGCTAGATGGCGGCCACACCATGAGATGAATTTAGATGTTTTCAGGTCCAAACCACAGCTTTTTCTTGCTTAAAGGAGGCGGAAGGGTCCATTATTTACGATACTGAGCGATAAACTCGTGAGGTTGTTAACATTAGAAAGAAACATCTTCGCTTTTAATTAAATTTCTTTCCATTCTGTTCTACTAGTGACATCTATCCGGAAACGGCCAAACCATGCAGCTAGCACTAGCAGCCAAAGAAATCAATAAACGGCGCTGTTTTTCCTGCAGAGCTTTTTGCTTGTGATATTATTGATTTTAAATAAAGCTGGCCCTACACTACATTTGATATTTTCGAGGTGTTTTATGACATGATCTCGAAACATGTAGCGAACCAATTCTTCAAAACTAGCGGGAGGGTAAAAGCGAAAAATAAGGGGCTGTCAATATTTGTAACACCCAAAAAGGGGTGAAAAGATTTATTTTGCTCTGTTTCCTTACAAAAAACGTTTTTTTTTTACGAAAAACTTGAGCTCTGCCACTTTTTTTATTTTTTTCCTCAAATTTCTCGAAATTTTCTTCATACCGTAGAAAAAAATTATTTCCCCCATGGTCATACTCTACTTTTATTCGAAAAAATTTAGAAACAGAGACAGGATCAGTTTTCCTAAAACGGGGGATCTTGGTTTCGAGTGAGAAGATAAAGTGCGCCGCAGGCAAAAATTTTTCAATTAAATTAGCCGAACGCAAAAATGTTAGATAAACAAAGCACGAAATAAAAATGGCGCCGCTTACAATTTTTTTTCAAAAATTACGTAATTTCGGGAACGCAAAGAAATAGGTCTAAAGAGTATAATTTTTAAGAAAAATATATCAATTTTCTCGCCCTCCTCCACTGGGACTGCAGGGGCCGTGCACAAATTACGTAATGGTCATAGGGGGGAGGGGGGTTACAAAACGTTACGTAGGGGGAGGGGGGTTTTCGACAGCGTTTGCATTTGTGTGAAACTAAGAAAATTTGGAATGAAAATAAGTGAAAAGTTTTTTTTTTGAGGGGGGGGTAGTGGTCTTAAAATCGTTACGTAATATTAGGGGAGTGGCGTGCCAAACCGTTACAAAACATTACATAGAGAGGGGGTCAAAAATTGGTAAAATCATCGTTACGTAATTTGTGCACGGCCCCATATCTGACTGTTCCTCCTTTTTGATTTCGAATCAAAGTGCAAAACCCGGGTTGGACGTTCGAAGGCGTCAACCCGTCCTATTTGCTTGATAAAGTTTCTACGGAAATATCTCAGTCGATTTCTCCAACCGTGTATGAACGCTTTAGGTTAGGCATTTGCATGTATCTCAGTCCCCAGCCTGTAAACAGTGCGTAAGGACAATGGTTACAAAATGAAAAGCCGAAAAATATTTTTTTTTACGATATCTTTCATCAGTTTGGTATTAAAGTCGAGCAAAAACAATTTTTATTCCAGTCCTAAAGGTATGAAAATGGAAAACATTAGAAAACAACAACCTGGAATGGATTTACTACGTGTAAGATGTAGTGACAACATCGTCCCATGCCCATCCTTTTCTGCCTAATGTGCTTTTCCGTTTGTCTGCGTCTTATACACGGCTACTTGGCCCCCTAAGAATTTGCTTAGGAATCCTGTATATAAAGTCTTTTTGAGGACCAGCATAATGTGTGAAAAACAGAATATTCCGGCCTGGAATTTTTATTTCGGAGGTAAGAAACATTGTCATTAACGTAGTTTTGTAGCTTATATATTTTAAATCTAAAATTATAATCTCTGTGTGGAAGGTGTATTTTAAAACAACTTTGGACTGTGCTGCCGATAACTCAGCTAATATCTAAAGAAATAATTTAAATTCGTACCTACTGGTCCTGGTGTCTCGTCGAACTACAACAGCCGCAATTTATACTTTATTTTTAAATGTCCCAAGTAACACAAGGTGCTGAAAAACTTTTTCAAAAACGTTGCGACAGCAAAACTCCTCTACTATTGTGTTTTTGCTGTTGTCTGCCAAAACGTCTTAAAAGTGTTGATAAAACGTCGCCTAGACCAATTTGGCAATAATTTTTTGGTCACTGCAATTATCATTGCAGCACTTTTTGCAACCGATATAGCCTTTTCATTAATTTAAAAAAAAACCTTTCTTACAAAACCCAAAGGAAAAATGGCAAAAAAAACAAAAATAGATTTTTATACAAATAAATGGTTGATGCCGTTTTGAAAACACAAGTATGGATGTATGAATGATGGGAATATTTATTTAAACACACACGGATTTTTGACTTCATCCATGGACCAAATTGACATGCGAGGGCCAGTTTACTGACAATATTTACCACGAAACCTCACCAAAACACGCGCGTTTCACATATTAAAAATATTTAAAGTTTTTTTTAATTTAATTTTTAGTTTACATTTTTTTGTTTTTGGATTGGAGCCAAAATAACAAAAACAGATTTATCTTTAGTTAGTTTAGTTTCAAAAATCTACTCTTTTTTTATAGAATTTTTTATTTTATTTTGGATAAAATAATGTTTTTTAAGGTTGTTTTCGTGTAATGGCCACCATTGAAACTGACAACGCGACCTAACTGGACAGCTAATATTGCTGTACTTTAGCAAATAATGTTTTTTTTTCCACTACTTTTTCTACTTAATATGAATAAGGGGCGGAGCTTTGTTCGCGAAGCAAGCCGAAAAAACCCGACGGCTAAAATTACTGTGCTTTAGCTGAAAATGTTTTTCTCTAACTATTTTTAAAACTTCCTCCACAGAAAGCGCATTATTGTCGAAACGACCCGAAAAAACCCGACAGCTAAACTTGCTGTATTATAGCCAAAAATGTTATTTTCTGTTTTTACAACTTTATTGCTCCAATTTAGTTTTTATTACCAGTATGGTCATCAAAATGGGTTGCGCTTACATTATGAAAGCAAAAAGTATTACCAAAACTAAGCAAGCTAATTTACAACCAAAAAGGTGCTGACAAAACGTTTTCACAGCTTTACTTTGGTCATAAATTCTAATGTGTACCATGTGTATTACTTGGGGTCATTGTGGTGTGGTTGGTAGTGTGCTTGCCTTTATAGCGGGTGGTCTCGGGTTCGCTCCCACCAAAGAATGTTTTGTTTTTTCCTTTTTTTATTTTTTTTTAAAATATACTACTTAAACTTTGTCCACTTTTTTTCAAAATACGCTCGCAATTATTTCATAGGTATTCAAAAGTTGTTAGAGAGAGGTTAATTGCAAGAAACCCAAAAAAATATAAACATTTTCGACTCATGGGAGTGGATTTATGTATTTTTTTTTCTAAGGCCCAGAACTTCAAACTGTTTTAAATCAAATTGTATTAAACCACAACACCAACGTTCTTCTTCTTTTTCTGGCAAATGCGCTGGTAAACTCAATATCCCAAGTAGAGTAGTAGTTGACACCTCGTCGAATACGTTGAATTTTGAACTATTTAAGAAAACGAATTTTAAACAGTGGAGCACTGTTAGTATTCGTCGCAATTTAAGGGCCTTGTAGTGCTGTCCATGCAAGGGTCCCTTCTTCCGTGAGTAACGAAGTAGGAAGCCTAATTAGGTGGCTAGTATTTTAATTTTGGCTACAAACTTATGTTATTTTGTGATTTGAAGGGAAGTGGGTTGACGCACGCAAAAGTCGCCGCCACTGGTAATGGGAAAAGCGACTTTAAACAGTGTTGCCGTTTTATTCGTCTATCTCTTTTTTCCTCATGTATTCGTCTAGAAGGGTGTTGGATTGTAAACATTTGAGAATCTCCAAAGGAAATGTTTGGCCTCTTCTTTAATTATTAGTCTGAGATCAGAACAATTGGTGACATTTAGGAAATGGCCAAAAAGTAAAACAATAACTAGGTAATTTTAACTTACCAACAAGTACACAGAGAACCGAACGGTCAAACATTTTAAGGTTAAAGTCAATAGATAACCAAAACAAGTACTAAAATGTTTAAAATGTGCTGCCAGAACATGAATGAAATCCCGTCACACGTAGTTGTTCACAATGCGAAGGTCAGAGATTAGCCACCTTATAAATGTTTTAAAATAGAATTTTGTTCTGATTTGTTAAAATTTATTTTTTGAAGTAGACATTGTCGACTTGTGAAGTAGTGAAAGAGAAAAACGATATCTTTTTTTGTTACACGAACATTATTAATTTTTTATCCCTGATTTGTTTTAGCCTCTACTAATGCAAATAAGGGATATCATTAATAATATGAGAGGTATTATAAAAATATAAGTGGTTCTACGTTGCGATATTTGGTTACTCCTTTCTAATTGTAGGTAATTTACTTTTACTCGAAGCTTTCGACTTTTAAAATATTCTACCCTTTGAAAAATCAAGTTGACAAATTTGTATTTAAAAAACATCCGATTTAACCCTTAACTGGCGTGGCCAAAAATTTTTAAATTTACTGCGTGGCAGAGTCCCAAGCACTCCCAAGATTTAAGAGGGGCAAGAAAACTCTGTTTTTCATTTGTAATAAGCTCTGAACCAAAAATAATAATTTAAATTCTAGTTTTTTAAAAAATACTTAAAAACCAAGAAATTCTGCACCTAATATATAATTTGTGGAAATAAAAAACATGATTCATAATTTGTTACATCTGAAGTGTAAAAAACTGACAATACTCATTTGGCCTACGAAAAACTATGTAACTAGAGCTCTTTTTGCCCCTCAATGCACATATCTTTTTAGAACCTTGTAAACAAATCGAATTTTTGCATTGCACACATAAGTATTAAGTTTTTATTTTTAATTCTGCATTACAGATAAAGCAATATTTCCTGTAATTTTTATGCAAAAGTACACTAAAAAAGTTACGTCCGCTGCTACTTTAACAAAAGACAAAAGTCTACTAAGCGCCCCATGCGTCCTCACACCATAGGAAGGTATTGAAGAGCGCGCGCTGCCTGATCGAAAAATTCAGAAGTTGTTGAACATTTTATACTTGCTGGCGTCCCTGGGACTCCGCCACGCCAGTTAAGGTTTAAAGATCCACGCTATCTATTGAAATCTTGCAATCATGTCAATAGCCCTACCCTTGACTTTCTTTGTATTAGCATCTCTTTGACTCATGATTGCGCTTAGGGCATCGATTTCAATCCAGAGGACTCTATCATAGAGAGAGAGCATTTTAAAAGCGGCATTCTATGCCATTAGGTTCAATAACCTGCCATATAGCTACTAAACCTTTTCTGCTGGCTGCAGTATCCAGGATTTACAAGATCGACCCAAATTTTGGGTCACAGATTAAGATTTCAGCTGGCAAAGAAACACAGTTTATTGTTTTTGGTATCATAGATTTATGTTCTAGCTATCTTCATAATATTTCTGGCAAACGATCGCAGTGGAATTTAGTAAAAGGGTTTAGCCTATTTTACACCAACTTCCTTGAGTTTTCGACATAGTTTGATTTATAAGGATAATTTTAATTGTTTTTTTTTACTGAAAAATCATCTTAACACAACCTTTTGTTGGATTTAAAGAGAAAATTTCAATTTAAGGCTATAGTCTCTCCCCAGATTTTAAGTAAAAAAAAGTACAACTGGCAACGCCTTGTTCTTTAATTTTTTAATCTTTGCCAGAGTACACAGGGAAAACTAAACATCAGAATTAGCTGAAATTTTGCAGGGTTGATCATTTTTAAATACTTAACAAAAATATCTTTTCAAAATTATCAATTATTTTTTCTTCAAAATAAAAGCTCTTTTGCTGTCATCTCTCCCAAAAGCTTCAAAATAATTGCGGTTTAGAACAAACCCGATTTACAA
Source organism: Oxystoma pomonae (assembly GCA_963921995.1). NCBI lineage: Eukaryota > Metazoa > Arthropoda > Insecta > Coleoptera > Brentidae > Oxystoma > Oxystoma pomonae. The sequence continues at coordinate 21,063,054 of OY998167.1, read as the reverse complement.
AAAAAATAGAGAAATACTCACAATTTTCTCTGGATTACATTTTTCCTTTTTATATTTCCTTGCTTTAGCGAAAATAAAAACTCAGTTTTCTTTTTTCTAAAAGCCTGTGCACTCCGGAAAAGAAAATCGATCAATCACACTTCATTGAATTTGGGGGACACACGCATTTCAAGTTTCAAGTTAAAATCGGGCCGCAGTGGGACAGAAGAATATTTTTACGTTTTCTGACAAAAAACCATTCGAGGTTATGTTTAGCTTTCAAAAATGTGTTGAGAACTTTACTGGCTCGCTGGGATTAGTAGGAATTCGCATAGAAACATTTGGCGCCCATAATCCCAAATAATTTTGTGTTTATTTTGATTCAACCATTTTTTTAAAATTTAAATTATTGCGGCACAGTTATGTGCAAATGTACTAGTGAAATCTTGGAGAGTAAAGGATAGATTTTAGAACCTCAGATTAAAAACACACGGATACTTGAGTACTAAAAAAACAGGTCAGTAAAGCTCCATTTAGAGGTTGGAAACACTTTTGCTAGCCGTTGACGCTTCTGTTTAAAATAGAATACGATTATTTCGTCTAGCGCCAGTAGCCGATTATTAAATCTGCATGCTTTTAAGTTAACCTGTTGTCGGTATCAACTAGCGGGAGTGTTTTCAATTCAATTATAAATGCACCTGTAAATGCAACCTTAAACATTACACCCAGTTACTTTAATACGTAGTTGGGTAGCGTTTTTTAGCAGGTAATTCTGCAATAAATGGTTTTCTTTTATTTTGGTACTTTACTTGGTTTTTTAGCGGCGTAGAATGCGAAAAGTCAAAATAAGTAACCTAAACCCAAATTTTTTACACGGTGCTAAAAAATCTCTAATGTCCCACTGTGGATAAACATAAATAAAGTCTCCGCGTTGCCATGGAAAACAAATTCAATGACGTAAAATTTTGCAACTATCATCAGGTCGACATAGTTAAATTAATTTCCCCTACAGTCTTGCTAAAAACAATTCCCCAGATTGTAACTACGACCTTAAATAAAAAAAAAACAAAATTATGATTGTTTTCCACAAACCAAAACTACACTTTTTTGCACTCGACGCGCGTTTCGCTAACAACGTTAGCATCATCAGGAGATGATAAACATCGTTGTTTTGGTTTGTGGAAAACAATCATAATTTTGTTTTAGTGCAACCAAAGGTTCCAAATTCCCAACATAGTACGACCTTAAATGAAGTTTTTTTTTACCCTAGGGCGGGATCTAAATGGTAAACACTCTGTTGAGCAAATTAAAATTGACGTTATATGTCACTCTGATCAAAATTTACCCTTGATTATTGATTTTCGTGATTAATACTCACTGTCGCAAAACCATTTCGATATGTAATCATAAAATAAGGATTAGATTAACTTTGTATTTATTTAAAACGGATTTTTATCTATTAAAAGTTTGAAAAAACTTTACAAACACAAATCCATCGCAATCGCAAACCACAAATAAAAAAAAATTATCAAAGGAGGTCATGTAAACAAATGCGGCTAAAAACAGACCTGCATCCAACGATCATTCACTGATACGTTCACAAAAGAGTCATGTCGGCTCAACGAACTGGACGGTGCTCGGTTCTCTGACAGAACATAAGAAAATGGCCATTAGCGAAGTACCGATGAAAACTGCAGCTTTGACACTTTTGAGTGTGATCTTTCGGTGGAAACTTTTGTTTGATGATTAAGCTTTTAGATAAAGTCAATGTGTTAATTTCAGCTTGTAAATAAATGAATAGGTAGTTGTTTTGGATTTTTTTCAATGGAAACAGTTTTCGTGCACAATCAGTGACCTTCACTTGTTTGTTTTGCCTCGTAGTGCCCTCATAAATATATTTTTGCGCTGAAAACGGGTTCAAAATATGGTGTTTTTTTGGAAAAAATTGGAGGTGTTTTATTGATTAATGAACAGCTTGGGATATTAAATAAGGTAAATTAATTCTTGTAAAAACGGTTACTTAGGGAAATTATAAACGACCTAGTAACCGGTTGCCACAAAACAATCCTTTCTGGGGGCTATAAATTTAAACCACCCCCCAGAGGTGGTCTAAAAAATCATCAACTTTATGACCTCAAACACAGATAATTAAGCTATTATATGTCAAATTTTTGGCGCATTCACCATTTTCCATTTTGAAACCTGTAAAAAAAATAAGTTTTAGAGCATTTTCTCCTAAAATATGGTATATTTTGAGAAAAAAAAACAGTTTTTCAGTGGTATTTTAATAGCTTTTTGTCTTTTCTGTATGGGTAAATGTTTCTTGAAAATTGGTTTTAAAATTTGGTACCCCCCACAGGTGAAAATATTTAGTCCTGTGGGGGATACTGTTTTAGATCTTAGTAAATCCTACGCATGCTTTATTATTTCTACTTGATAAATATGGGCTTGATGCCTTTGTCCGTAGAATTCCCCCCCTTGGATAGTTTCTTCCATATAACTATGAGATACTATAATGGCCCAAGGGGTGCAAAATGTGTAACGAAAATAACTTTGAAAAACAAAGAAGAAAATGCAAAATCGCGGCTGGCTTTGGCACTGTTTGGGTCAGGCCAAAGACGAAAAATCTACGGCGCATGCACTAACAAAGCTATGCCAGATAATGAAAAAAGAGCAACGTTGCCCGATGTACCATAAAAAATAAATTGAATGAATCTTATGTTACTTTAAATGTACTTCAACTACAGTTTAATTTCCCTTTTAGAGCTTTTTAAAGGCATTGGGGTCGTTTAAAAGTAAAATTTATCCGATTTGATGAAGAAACTAGTAGAAAAATGCACGAAAACAAAACCTCAACATTTTTTGCTCTGGGAATTTTTGAACAACTAGGCATCATCGAAAAGTTTACATTTTTGACGAGGGGTGGTTTCGTCATTTTGTTTATGTTTTTGTGGTGTTTTCGTGTTTTAAAATTTTGTGGCGTTATTTTCTGTGATTAGTAGTCTCAGACGTCCCCTCTTAAAATAAACTAGGCATTAATTGACCCTTAACCCACAAAATATCTCATAAACAAAGTCCAGGGCACAGAATGCCTACAAGAGCATTTGTTTGCCCAACTTTTATGCAAAAATTTGAAAAATAAAGTCCAATAATACAAGGAGAAAGCCATAGATTGACCTAAATTTTATAATTATCGTCGCAAATTAAGCCTCCTGGTTTTTGGTTTCTAGTCTTCGTTTGTCGATGTTTAAATATAAAGGAATCCAATTTCCTATTTATGCGAAATTACGGGAAACACTAAACTAGACAACACTTTTTAATTTTTTTTACGGTAGTGTCCACTCTATTAATAAATTTTACAAAATCAAACAAAAATATTATACATAACATAAATTTTTCCTGTCAGATGGTTGTCAGTTGCTTTCACTACGGTAGACCCTAAGGACACTAATCCTAGAGCAAGCTCTAAAGGAAGCGAAGCCTGAGATTTATTTTGACACTTGCGTTGTCATTTTTGATTTGTTTGCCTTGCTTTTGTCATGGGCGGCTCGTTATTAATGTAAATAGTTTTTTTTTTATCAAACGGTTTAATTTTATTATTTATTCCTGTTGTGTGCCAGGCTGCAAAAAATAGTCCTGCAACGGAGTTCAGCTCTTTCAAGGACCTATTAAAGGTAAGTTATAATCAGTGAAGAAGTATTTTTAAGCAGCACGAAAATTTAAGGATTTGTGATGCAAGTTTTATAATAGTACCTATTTTTACCCCGACGATAGTGCTTAATAAAGTGGAAGTATAAATTCGATTCCTTGTGTATTTGCGTGCCTGGTGTGTGAACTTGTGTGTCCCATTTTATATCCGAAATTAGTAAAAAAATTATTAAGGCGTTGTGAAAGTTGATCTTTAGTCGAGTTTAGCTATTCTTGGTAAAAAAAAAATATTTTTTAAAGATATAGTTATTTAGTTTGTGGTAACAATTTAAGTACTTCTTTTGGGGCAAGTATTCGCCTATATATATGTTACCGTAAAACCCCGATTTCAGTTACAACCTGGTTTTCCTAGGAAAAACTAGTTTAGATTAGGTCAGTTGGATTAGGTCAGATTAAAATATAATCTAAACTTATATAATTTAGTCTAACCTAATCTAATATACAGACCGCTTCAAGCTACTACGAACATAGGGGGAATCAAGTCCAATTTACTCTCCGTGCCGTACGACCGAGGTGGATTCGAAGCACGCTGCAGTGTTATCTTTTGGAAATTAATTTTGTTTTTATTATTTTGTTTTATTTCTGCCTTGCTCGAGAAACAGATGGGTAAGTTCTTAATTGAAATAATACATTTTTAAAACTAAAAATGGATGTCTACGAAGTTGCCGAAAAAGTGCAGATGGTCAAATGGTCAAATCGTCATAACCTAACACACGTTCGATATTGGTCGAGGGAAAATTTGCATTTGTATTTTGACGTAGGAGCACAGTATCCCCAAAAACTAAATGTTTGGGGGGGGGGGTATTGTAGGGGCACACGTAATTGGGCCATTTTTTATTAACGGCAATTGCAATTTGAATGGTCCTAGATACTTGGATCTACTGCAGCAGCACATTATTCCAACTGCTAGGCATTTGTTAGGTGTAAGATTTGGTGAAACATAATTTCAATTAGATGGTTGTTCCGCTCACAATGTTGACCTTGTTAGGGAATATCTTGATAATGTATTTCCTAATCGGGTTATAAGTACACGGGGAACTATTTTATGGTCAGCTCGATCTCCCGATCTTGCTCCTAATGACTTCTATCTGTTTTTGAAGAAGCTTTTCAAATTATCACCCCTAACATGCTTGGAAACGTTAGAAGGGGTTTTTATAGTAGGCTCGGATATTGTCTAGCCGAGCAAGGAGGATTTTTCGAACATTTGCTTTAATTTTTTTTTGACTGGGAGAATCTTTTTGGTTTTTAGAATGTATTATTTTATTTTGAGAACTTGCTTTTATTTTGTTTCTCCTTATTATTTTCATTGTAACACGTCGTCACTGATAAATCTGAGCAGTTGACAATAAAACGCTCTTATTTATCAGTGACAAAAAATAAGAAAATTACGTTATAAAAATTTGCGTATTTATTGACCAAATTCCGGTTTCATTGACTACGCTCCACACAGCACCGTGGTTAAAGGCGTACTAAATACAAGGCGAAAGGCGGCGAACTGCAGCGAATGGCGATCGGAAGCCTGAGTGTTGGTTGCTTCACTGATAGGCGTGCGGTGTCTTTGCATGTACGTACACTGGCAAATTAGACTTCTTCCGCCCTATGTTCGCAGTAGCTTGAAGCGGTCTGTAGAGTTATCAGTTATAACTAGTTTTTACTAGTAAAAACCGGGTTTTAACGGTAACATATAGGTACTGTGATAAGAATGCGTTGTATTGGTAAAAAATTTTAAACATTATAAATCTAATGTAGTTTTAAGTTCATTTGAATAATTTAGATAACTTTAATCAGTTTTCTGTAATTATTACGGAATAATAATTTTTTACGTATAAGTATAAATATAATAGTCAAAAGAAAGAAAAAAACTGTTTTAATTCTTACTTGAAACACAGTGACACAAAATGTGTTATTAGTACACCATCATCATACCAACGTATGGTATGGTAGTTCATCAAAAATTTAGTTGCTATTTGGGTCCTAAAACACCTACATCTACAAAAAAAAGGATTTTCTGTCGGTCTGCACACATGATAGAGAAGGCATTATGTATTATGATTTTAACCAATATTTGGTACCAAAGGGTTTTTTTGACCACCCACCAAGTAAATGTTGGATAGAATGATGGGGGTTTAGGAAGAGAAAAGTGTGAAATAGTTGAAAAAATTGTAACTTTGAAATAAACATTTTTCTGCAGTTTGGTTCAAATTACCAGAAGCTTTAGTTTTTGAAATATTTAAAAGAGGTGTTAAAATATTTTTTTTAAAAACATAATTTTTGAAGCAAAGAAGCAGATATCAATATACGTTTCCAAATTTTAGTTCCCATAAATAGTACTTACCTGAAAATTTTGTTGTCCGGTTTTACAGAGGGTTTACTTTTCGTATTGATAATTTATTCATAACTTTAGTAATTCTGAATGCCTGTCGTTTTACTTCTTTATCAAAATACAGAGAACCCGGACTAAGAGTAAAATCTCTTAGATATATAATTTTTGCGTATATTTTTTACTTTAGTAACTCGCGACTGTATGATAATGGACTAGTCATGCTTTCGAGAAATACTTTCTTATCTTATTTATCATTCATTAAAATATTTAAAATAAGAACGAGCCATGACAAAAGCGAGGCAAACAAATAAAAAATGACATTCCTTTAGAGCTTGCTCTAGGATTAGAGTCCTTAGTAGACCCTACGCCTCGGGATGATTTCCAGGCTAACCAACACCATTCTCAACTAAAAGCCTGTTAACTCCTACCGCCTCAGTGCCAGTAACCAAATTGACAAGTAAAACATGGATTTTTTGTCAGTTTGCTGTCAATATGGCACCCATCATAGGCCAAAGGATACTAAAATGAAAATGAGTTAACTGGCTTTTTAGTAGAGTACTTGGGCTAACATGCTTTCAATTGACTGAATGTGAAAGAGGGAATGTCACAATTTTGACTTATGAAACATTACAAACATTGAAAAAAAATTCAATGTCAGTTTTTCAGGCATATCTTTTGACAAAACGTCTACAGAGGGATTGAATAAAAAATAAAATATGGCATGAATGACATGTGCACTGCACGTGGTACAAACGTGCTTATATCTCATTAACGGGGCTTAATGGAAAAAAACAAAAATCACCATTCATCATAACGTTTGTTTTGTCATTGATTAAGCCTAACTTGTCATTTCGGTGAGCTGCCTTTTCAAGAGAGAAATGCCATAGAGTTCAAGGGTTATAATATACCGGATAACATAAGATGTAAACTATCTTTATGAAATACTCTCATATTTGTAGTGTTTCCATTTGCGGAAAAACTTGCAACAATTTTCTTATTTTAAATTGGACACCCTGTATATTTATGTTTTTAAAATATTGACAGGTGAAAATTGACATTTTTTAACTTTGAGAGGCCGTAACATCGAAACGGTTAAGGATAGAGCAAAACGGTTTTTACATTCCTATCTTGGTTTTCCACAAGCTATCGTCAACTCAGGGTTAGACTAACCTTGGGATATTTTAACACTGGGTTTAGATATAAAACGATAGCTTTTGAAAAACAAGACAGGAATGTAAAAACCGTTTACATAAAAAGTACCTAAAATATTTTATAGAATCCAAAAAATATACAGAGTGCTCAATTTAAAATTGTTGACAAGTTTTCCTGCAAATAGCAACACTGCAAATATGAAAGTATGTCATAAAGATAGTTTACATGGACTTATGTTAGAATAGAAAGTTTGAAAAGTTTCCATTGTATAGTTTCCAAAATATTCTAATAGGTTAGTCACCTTGGGACACCCGGTAGATCGCAGTACTGTTCCGGTGTTTGGGCGAGGTCATTTGGCGGATTTACTGTCGTTTCATGGTAATTACCGACATTGCTACAAACTTTTTCCATAGACACTGGCGCACCGAGGAGGGAGGGGGGTTAAACCCCCCCCCCCCCGAGAAGTCCGGTTATGGGGTAATTTTTACTTAAAATTAAGTTTTTTTTATTATTTGTCCTTAACCCCCCCCCCCAAGTCAATTCCTGGGTGCGCCACTGCCATAGACCCTATCTAAAAATCTTAAAGCTCAAATTTACGTCTGTATTAGCTTTAAAGTCGGCATTAACTAACGCAATTCTGTTTTCCCATCTGTTAATCCCTTGCTTACTCTTTGGAAATAGCGAGGCCGAACAGCAGCTCTAAAAGCGGAAATGCAGGATTTTTCAGGACACTGCAGGACAATATAACTCAACACCACTCGCATTAACAAAGAGTATGAACGGGAAATGCGCCAATTGTTTTTTAGCGTGACAAACGCAGTTGTTCGAATGCGATATAAATATTCGAGTATTAGGTTTACAGGGTGGTCATTTTGAAACGTAATACCCGAGTTTTTTCCAGAATAGAAAAAAAACACCTAGGCGTGCGATTTTAAAAAAGGTATCACATAAACCCCTTCTTTACGAGACCCGGTGTTGCGGTATTTTTTACATTAAGCTATTTTTGAGATGAATGACACTAATGACAGGATTTTAAATCGAAATTGGTTTTGAAAAATTTTAATTTCACTTGTTCATCCTACAATCACTGTTAGATCGTTTTAAACTCGCACTACAAATGTCTTTTAAGCAGGCAATGGTTTTTAGGTTGGTATTCCCAAGCGAAGGTGAATTTTATTCCCTAAATTAAAAAAACAAAAGTAGTCTCAAGTCACTAGTTAATTATGACACATCTTCCTTCCGAACCTCTAGAAACGAAATAAATACAATTATTAGAAAAATATTTTTCAATGTAAGGAATGCCTCAACGGAGGGTTTTCAAAATTTCAAAAAGCCGGTATACCTTTTGAAATAGGCACCCTGTCTAGGATGGCATGGAGATTTCCATAACATAAATATATTTAAGGAAAGAATTTTGTTCCTTACTTTGTTTTTCATAAATATATTATTTCAAGACAAAAATCCTTTCTGACATCAACGGAAACTAACAATAGGGGCGTCATAATTGGTTAAAACCTCAGATTAATAAAAAGAAGAGATATAACCGTAAACAATACTACCCCCATCAACCATCAATAACGTCTATTTTCCCATAAAATGCATGGTTGCCAATTCACCGCCGAGTTTTCTATGAACAAAACAATTCATAAACTTTTTATAATATATTGACTATTTTATGTATTTTTACATTCGATACATAATATAATTACCCTTAGTCTAATAACTTTTTTTAATTTTTAATCTCAGTAATTACCTTTTTCAAATTTCTAATGAGTAAGTAAAAAAGGACACAAGCCGGCAACGTTGTGTTGACGAGCCGCGAATAAATTCCGACATTTTCGGTTGCACCTCACAGCAATCTTGTTAACGGAAGTTGGTGATTTTTGAATTTTATTTTGACCATTTGTGAAAAAAGAACTCCATAAAATCATTTTGAGGACTAACAAAATGGTTTACCAGTGCGTGGTATGCAATAAGAGGGATATTCCAATCCAGAATTATTATTTCGGAGATAAGAAAGATCCTGTCATTTTAGCTTGGTCATGGGCGTAGTTGGAGGGAAAAAGCTCGGTAAAAAGCTTGTAATTAAATTATATTATTAGTACCTCAAAAATATTAATATACAATAAAACTTTTTAGCCTTAAAGTTTTTGTAATTTAACAAAATAAAGACTTTTTAACATCCTTTATATTTGCGTGAAATTGACCTAGATTTTTTTATTTTATAAATAAAGTTTATAGTACTGTAGAATTTGAAAAATAAACTGCCATTTTGAATAATTGATCTAAAAAGATATTTCCAATGGTCAAACTTTGGTAAATTGTTGATCTCTTCCTAAATACCTACAATTCCTCAAACTGTACTCTATTCTACAATAAACCAATTTTTTTTGGTTATCCAAGTTCTGACAATAATTAGACATTATTCTTATTCTTCTATCTTACGTTTTTCACATTTATATATTTAAATCAAAATTCAAGCCGCCACTGGAAATGCGTTTTATTGCTATCTGTTTTCTGCTCATATAATCGTCCACATGAGTATTGGATTCTAAAAATCAGAGGATTTCTTTAGGGTCCCTTCTTTAGTTATTCGTCTGAGGTTTAAACAAGGCAGATGAAATCGTTAAAAAATAAATACAGTCAGTTAATAAAGAAAATGTTTTTAATCACGCAATGTCTGAGCTACTGTGTGCGTGTGAAACTCCACGCCAAATTTATAAAATTTGAAGTCGGAAAATACATTTAAAAAAAATGGTTAGCTTATGCGATATTCGACCAAACTATCACGATAATAATTCTCTAAAGATTGAAGCAGTTTACTGTGTGTTAAATATGTTTGGGGCCCAGCGCTATAAACACTTAATTAAAGGACCACAGACCGCCTTAATTATTATCATTACACGAATTTTACACACAAGTTCTGCAACCTTCCAATTAGGCTTCACAATGAAACGAGTGGGACAATGTCGCGTCATCGTATTCTTTTTATTTCTTGGTTTTTAGGAACAATGAGTGTTTCAGAAAATTAAACCAACCACACACTCTGTCATTGTCGAATTATAAAATTGAAAGCAGGATTGTAAAGCGTTTTATTTTTCGGACAGATTTTTTTTATAAAGAAGCCGTGCTTATTCTTAAATCATTCTGTAAAAGGTATGGTATATGACCTAATAAATTTAAGCAAAAGAAAGTAGCTTAATTTGTGGGCGTGTATTGTCCATAAACTACAGCGTTAATAAAATATTGTCCAGTTGTACGTAACTCTGCATAAAAGTAGTTTAGGGTTTTGAATTTTACGTTGCGTTGCGTTGATTATTATTATTATTTTTTTTTAATACTCGGACTTTTCTATCCATTCTAGGATCAATTCCCAGGTAGCCAAAGTGAGAGCCCTGGTGGAATGAAAAAGTAAAAGAAGCTGAAAAATTGAGAGATGAAAGTTATAGATATTACAAAAAGTATCAGACTGAGGAAAATCATAGGCTGTATAAAGTAAATAGAAATAATGTTGTTAAAATTATAAGACAAGAAAGAAAACAGTATTATGAACAAAAAATAGATCAATGTAAGAGTGATCCTAAAGTTATGTGGGCTACATTAAAACAATTGTTTCCCGATAATAATAAATCTAAAAAAATTCGAGAAATTGACTTTAAGGGAAAAGTAAAAGTGTTTTACCAAATAAGATTAATCAGTTTTATGTAAGTAGTATTGACCAAATTGTTAACAGTATCGACAGTAATGTAGATTTTGATGATACCATAGTAAACAGCTCCAATAATATTAGGTTTTGTGATTTTAAGTTAATTGACACGACCACATTAAGAAATGTTGTTTTTTCTTTAAAAAATAAAGCTAATCCAGATGACGTGGATGTTGCCTTCTTTAAAAATGTGTACCCCTCCATTGAAACTCCATTACTTAATTTAATTAATTCCTCTCTTGAACAAGGAATATTTCCTAATTTATTAAAACTTTCTACTATCATACCAGTAGAGAAAAAAGCAAATGACATTGAAGCAAAGAACTTTCGACCAATAAACACCTTACCTGTTCTTGAAAAAATACTTAAAAAAATTGTTTACAGCCAACTTTTAGACTATCTTAATTGTTGCAATTTTATAACTGATAATCAATCAGGATTTCGCAAAGGCTATAGCTGTGAAACTGCATTACAGTTTATTTTGGATAACTGGAAAACTGCATATGACAGTGATAAATGCATTATCACAGTGTTCTTGGATCTGCAAAGAGCATTTGAAACTATAGACCGCAAAAAACTTATAACAAAACTGGAAAGTATTGGATTGACTGGAAAGGTAAAAGTTATTTGGAGGAGCGAAAACAACAAGTTAAATTGAATGGTAAAATGTCAAACTGTGTAAATAATGAAAGGGGTATATCGCAGGGTAGTGTGTTGGGTCCTCTTTTGTTTGTTTTATATATTAATGATATTGTTGGTGTTGTGGATGGGATGGATGATTTGGACTTACATTTATTGGCCGATGATACTCTCATATTGAATTTCTTTTACAAAATATTAACATAGCATTAGGAAATATGGACAAATATTGTCGAACTAATCTTTTGAGTATAAACAAAAATAAAACTAAATTTATATTGATTGAAAAAGAAAATGTAAAAAGAAACTTTATACTTAATAAACCTATTGATCACATTGGTAATGATGCATTAGAGTGTGTAAAAAAAATAAAATATCTTGGTGTAGTTGTGGATGATAAAATGTCATTTAAAGAACACTGTGGTTCAATTATGTCAAAAATTAGTTTTGGTATTAATCATTGGTCCAGATGCTCCCAAAACCTGACAAAATGGTTAAAGTTGGTAGTGTTTAATACTCTTGTGCTGCCGCATTTTAACTTTTGTGGAACAATTTTATACATGTTGCAAAAAAATGAAACCAATCGCCTACAAAAAATGCAAAATAGGGCAATGAGGATTATTTTATCATGCGATAGATATACTCCCATTGTCTCTATGCTAAGACAATTGCAATGGCTACCAGTTGTAGAATTGTTTTTATATTTAAAATTAAAATTGGCCAGGCTCCATTTTATTTAAAAAACCAATTAACGGTTAATTCTAACTAGGACTTCACATTGACATAGGACATGTAATGAGGTGTCGTCCTCTTTCTTGAAGAAGCGGCATGTCGCATCTTCTACCAATCCCATTGCATACAAGTGCTTATTGAGTTTGCAGAGACCTGTAAGGTGCCCCACTATTTGTCTGACAAGCTTCCTTTCCTTACTAAGAAGTTCTGCAGTCAGCTTTGGTGAACGTTCTTTAATGAACTGTTTGGCCTCTCTTTGTCCAGGCGTTTGCTCCCACAGGCCGTTCTTTGGTAAGCCACTGTTTAATAGATTGCTTGGCTCTGGCCTTAGCGATCCAACAAAATGGTTCAGTCCCTGTGAACTTTATTTCCTAGCCTTGTCTGGTGCGTTCATCGGCTTTTTCATTTTTAGAGTGTATGTAAATATGAAGTAACCAAGTAGTTATTAAATGAAGTTTAATTTACTACGACCTTAAGGATTTCTATTGGCTAAATAATCCAAAGTGGCTTAACTCAAGTTTGCTTCCTCTTAAGTAATACTGACTCTAATTTATTCTTGGATCGAAACGTTGCGCCTTAATTTAGATGAAGCCAAAAGACACTACATTTTTGATCATGTTTTGAACGAGGCCCGTTTTTATGGTGGATGCGATGAAAGAACAGCTGACTGCAATCAATACTCATGTTGAGAGTAAACTAGATTTTCACAATCTTTCAAATGCTTATATATCTGCAATCGTCATCAGGTGAATACTAAAAAAAGTAAGACTACCTAAACTTATACAATGTGTTCAGCGAACAATAAAAACTAACCTCTTTTCAGTGAACCATGAAGTTTACCCTTGGTTGGCTCCGCCCTTTCGCAGTTGAAATCTGTTACTTCCGAAAAGTATGGGTTTCTACATTCTGGTTCCTCTATATGAATGCTGTTTGTTTGAACTACCGCTTGAATAGATTTTCCTCCTTGGCGACGATCTTTCCATTCCATATGATGTTGATTTTTCCAGAAATGTTGAGCTATTTTAGATCCAGTCGATTTTTGCGTTTGTGTTTGGAAAAGCCAACCTCCATGGGTGGGCTGGTTTCTCCGATGTAGATATCCCAACACTCGTATGCTACCTGGTAGACGCAGTTCCTGGTATTGTGGTGATATGGTTTAGTTTTTGTTAATTGACTTCTTATTGTTGTGGTCGTTTTGAAGACAATCCAAAGATGGTATTGGTTGCCTATTCTTCTTATCTTTTCTGAGATTCCTTTGATGTATGGAGTTACCGTTCCTTCGGATCGGATTGAATTTTGACTTTTCTTTATTTGAAGCTTGCATAGCATGTGTTTATTCCAAATTCTCCGTCCTCCAACCCAACCCAACCCACCATCAAAACCCTAAACACAAACTTGCTATCTATACAAAGCATTCATGAAAGTGCACTTTGATTAAATATAGAGTTGTGTGTTAAAAATATTTTCTGTTAGGTAGGAAAAATATCTGCCATCGCGCCGAATCGGCCGCGCCGTACTTTTTCCGCGCCGAATAGTACCTTTCCCGCCATGAAAGTGTGCATCTTTCAAAAAATATGATAAACGCAGCTATGTTGGGAATTTGGAACCTTTGGTTGCACTAAAACAAAATTGTGATTGTTTTCCACAAACCAAAACTACACTTTTTTGCACTCGACGCGCGTTTCGCTAACAACGTTAGCATCATCAGGAGACGATAAACAATGAACTAAATTAATCTACGCTCTGTCTTATATACAATCCTTTAGTGGGCGGAGATAAGACTAATAATTTGTGATTGATCATGTTTTTTAATCCTATCTCCCCTCAACCAAAGAATAAAGTGTACTAAACGGGATGGGTCCTCTATCTTTATTTAAACTATTTCTGGATTTAATGATTTCCATACTTTCATATGCATTCAAAAGTCTTTTGTTTGGTACACTTGTAATTTTGTGATCAATCACAAATTATTAGTCTTATCTCCGCCCACTAAAGGATTGTATATAAGATAGAGCGTAGATTAATTTAGTTCATTGTTAATCGTCTCCTGATGATGCTAACGTTGTTAGCGAAACGCGCGTCAAGTGCAAAAAAGTGTAGTTTTGGTTTGTGGAAAACAATCATAATTTTGTTTTTGTGATAAACGCAGGTTAAAAATGTAGTGTCTTTTGGATTAGTTTTAAACGTGATGGATATACGTTTAGATATTAGTTGAAGTAATGACAAAGCACATTGTAAAAATGTTATACTTACGCTTAGTAAAGACCAAAAATATGAGTTTGTTAAAAAACTGTAGAATGGTTGAACAAAACATTGCTTTGTGTTTTTCAATTTTTTACCTGCAAATTTAACACATACAAATGACAATATCTCAAAAACAATGCTACATCATAAAAAGTACTTAAGCCTTTTTTATGTGCCTATATTTTTTGAACCTCGAGCTTCTTACCCATCAAATTTTACACTCGTGAGATTTATGTGCCATAAATTCCTTGTCAAATGTTTTGATAGTTTTTAACTCGATTAACATCGAAATAAATCAAGCTCAAAGATCATAGTTGCGTCCATTCTTTTTTCTTGAGTTTTGGCTGTTTGTCAAGAGGTAAAATTTTTTACACAGACAAACTAAGGAATGGAAATCACTCAGGGCACCGAAGTAATTCAGCATAGCTAATGAAGTAAATTTTATATTTCATTTTAGCAAGAGAAAGCATAATTGCCAAAACCAATTAAGTCTAACCGAGTTAGACGTTCACAAGGGAACTCTAAAACACAAGCTGCAAGCAGAGGTTAAAAGGCTTTAGATGTTTGTTTTCTCGAATGGTTACTAAATCATGCGGGATCCTTAGTGGCAGTTTTTTATCTAGTGTTTAAATGGCGTAGATTGGTTATAGTAAAACCAGTAGAAAAGATTTTCCAAGAAGTTTGTAAACACAAGCATTAACTCGGCCTAAGGGACACCCTAGCTCCCTTCTCTAAATCCCATCTAGGTAATCCCCAACAGATGCGTTCACTTGATTGAACCCGACTTTATAAGGTTACACCGCACCGCACACCGTTTCGATTGCGTAAGGTACCACTATAATATCCTTCCTAATCCCAAGATAGGGCACCTGGAGCACCAGGTTTTACAAATGCCTTTTTGTCCTGGGAGGCGACCCAATTAATTCGTACGAACATGTATCGGGCCCAAAAAGTAAATTGAGGCTGAGTCTGATTTATCCCTCACCGACAATAAGGAAACTGGACAAGTACCCTTAGACAATCAGGAGACCTTGACAGGGAACTAAACAAATGAAAGTTTCACCAAAAACAGCAAGCGAAAGGGTTAAATATAGCCAGCCCGCTCCGAAATATTATAAAGTTTAGACGTTTTTTAGAATTGTCTGAGCTATCTTTTAACCGATGCGTGTGGATATTTTATAATGATTCGTTATCATGATGTATTATAATATTTTTGTTTTTTTATTATTGCAAAATAGACAACATACCAATTAAAATTAACTGTGTGTTTCGGACTTCCATTGCCTATATTTTATTTATACACGACGTTTCTATCAGTACAATCTCTGATCGTCTTCAGGTGCAAACTACAATCTATTCCTATATACTATGGGAAATCACCCAACATTAAAGTTTAAGAAGTTGGCTTTGCCTAAGAAGGGGCTTCCAAATGTTTGGAATTTCAACACTTGGTTTACTGAAAATACCCTGATTCTGTCCAATAAAGGTAGCTTTAAGAAATTTTTGTTTCTTCCAGTGTGACTCCTTGTGAAAAACCTTTGCTTTTGTCCACTTCATTCGGTGTTGTTTGGACCATGCATGTTCGGCAATTCCTGATTTCGTTATTTCACATCTTTGTGTATTCATCTGATGTTCCGTAAGCCTAACAGATAGTGGTCTTTTTGTTTCGCACATGTATGATTCACCACACTCACAAGGAAATTGGTAAATGCATTCGTCATTTTGTTTGTTCTCCGGTTTTGTTTTAGTAAGAAGGCTTCGAATTGTATTATTAGGTTTAAAACCTGTTTTAATACTAAAGCTGTTTGCTACTCTTCGAATTTTCTCTGATACTCCTTTAATATATGGAATTGTAAGGAATGCATTGGTTTTGCTCTTATAATCTCTGTCCTGTTTGCTGAAATTTAGAAATGGTATCTGTTATAAGTTTAATGCTGAACCATTCTGCTGCAATTCTTCTTAATGTTTCTTATTTCGATTTCCAAGTCATGAGAATTGTTACAAATTTGAGCGGCTCTGTATTACAAAGTTTTTATTATGCCTCGTTTGGCTGTAGCAGAATGATTTGAAACTTGATTTAAATATTGTCCTGTTTGAGTGAGTTTACGATAGACTGTTGTTCTGATGTCGCTTTCTACTCGTTTGACAAGTACATCAAGAAAAGGAATTTGACAATTTTGCTCCAACTACATTGTGAAATTAATTGTGGGTGTTATTTAGATGGGGAAGTTCTGAAAGTTGTTGGGCATTCGCGGTCCAGACAATAAAAGTATCATCAACATCTCCTAGCCAGAGCTTAGGTTTATATGTTGCGGTATCAAACGCGTGTGATTTGAACCACTCCATGTAAATATTGACCACCACTGGCGAAAGCGATGAACCCATTGGCAGACCGTAATCGTGAACATAAAACCTATCTTTCACTTGAAAGTAAGAGTTATGTAGACAGCACTCAACAACTCCACCACTCCTCCAGCGGAAGGCTGGTACGTTCATAAAGGGATTCGTCATCAACCAGTCTCTGTCTAATAATATCTAGCGTCCGTATAAATGAGGAGGCTTGTTATAATGTGATATAAGTTGAGACAGAAATACTTTTTTAAAGTTCTATAAACCTTACTTTCGATTGATTGCGTCGGGTCTTTTGGGAGAAGTTTATAGTTTCCTTTGGCAAGTACCTCTTCAACTTTCTGGTCATAGGTATCCGTGTCCAAAATCACTGGTGCATTGCCCTTGTCTGCCGGTAAGATTTTAACTGATTTGTCCTTTTGAAGATTCTTCAACGCGATTTCCTCTGTCTTGCTTATGTTAGAGGTATGCTTAATAGGTTTGTCAATAATGGTCCTTACTTGATGTCGGAACTCGTCGGCGTCTTGTCGTGATATCGATAGTGGGTATCTTCTTAGGAGCGATGAAAAAGTTAAGTCCTTTGGCAAGTAAGTTTTCTTCTAATTTTTAAAAAAATTGGAAAACGATCAATAATTTTTTCTTTACATTATTCTTTTTTTAAATTTTCCTGCCTGAGCGAAAAAAAACCTAGATATCTTTTTTTCTAAAAGCCTGGGCACGCCGGCCAAGGAAATCAATGATCGATAAATCTTACTCTCTAAGCGTTTCTATTTCATTGAACTTTAGACAGAAATGCGTAGTTTAAGTGTTAAAATATAGATGGCAGAGCTGTTCCGGTGTTTCGTTGAGATCGTAACTATGACCGTTTTAGTGATTGTACTGCTAATAGGATTACTATCGTCGTTGAAAAAAATGGGCATTGCAAGTATAATTTGGCTGACGTCTAAGTTCCTATAAAGACAATACATGCTATAACCTGGGCCCGCTCCAGACATTTGGCCGCCCGGAGCAAAGTCATAAAACGGCCGCATCCCTATATATAAAATAAAAAAATATTTAATCAAGTTTTCACATTTTAAATCAAAAAGACATAAAGTGAAAACAAACTTTATTAGTTTAGAACTGTACAACCTAAAACTAAAAAATTAAATTAAACTGAATAAACAAAACAACATAAAAAACGCAAAATAATATCGCCATAATCTATTTGGGCAGCGATTTCATGCTCAATTGATATCAGTGATAAAAATTTTAATCTTCCCTGCAGGACGCATGAACTCAAATAATTTTCGATAATTTTTAGAAACTTCTTTCGCCAATAGCAACTGAAACTGGATGTGTCAGTAGTCTTCTAAGAGCTACAAAAGTAGCTAATGGGGAATTGAAGTCTAAATAATAATGTCTAAATCCATACAATGGTTAGTAAGTTCGTCCTTGCTCATTTTCTGAAGATGATTGTATAAAAAGGAAAACTAATCTATCTAAGTGACTATTTAAAAGACCAAATCTTTCTTTGATTGCCTGTGAAGTCCATTACATCAACAAAAATGTCGATCTTAAATTTAGCATTAGTGAGGGGCTCATCCGGGCACTCGTAAGCCAAATGTCTCTTTCCTGGTCGAGCTCCTACCTCCTGGGTAAAGAAGGCTGAAATTTCTAATTCCTCAGACAAAGGAGTAGAATCAACCAAGAAACCATCAAACGCTTTATCATTTCCAACTCCCTTAAAATGATCAAGTAAATTTTTAAGAGCCTTACCTGATTCGTACCAGATAACAATAAATGGACAATAATTCTATTCTGGTTTCACTGAGCGGCTTAAAGGTTAGATATTTAACTCTATATTTGAGTGGAAGTAGCAAAAAAATGTATATTGAATTAACTGTCAAGAAAAAAAATAGTATACCTAATTTACTTTTATTATAGAGAACATTTAAAAAAAAAGGTATTGTGGAACAATAGGTATAAAAAAAGTATAGTCTTAATTTACAAAAAAAAAAACGGCCGCCCGGTGCAGGTGCTCCACTGTTCCACCACTGGAGCCGGACCTGCTATAACCTTATTTGGTAAGATCCATATTTTACACATCCATATTTTAGCATTTAATCCGAGAACAAAACTTTGGTTGGTTTTCTTATCTGCCTAACCATCTATAAGTCTAAACCGAGAGAATCTCTAAAATGGCTTAATCGAATTGAGGCGTTTGCATTTCCTCCCAAGATGGAACGTAAATAAACCAATATCCTTAAGTGAAAAATGTCAACCATGAAACTTTGTTGTCGGCACGTGTTAGAGTGTATAAAATAAATATCAATCATGGGAAAAATTTCACAGAGTAATGGTAGTTTACATAACAAAAATATTATGTTGGTCATTGAACGCGAAGATAAAGTTTGAGACGCAAGCCGCAGGCGAGTGTCTTAATTTATCTGAGTGTATAATGACCATAACATGCGAGTTAGTACTATACTTTACTTACGA
Organism: Oxystoma pomonae; assembly: GCA_963921995.1. Lineage (NCBI taxonomy): Eukaryota > Metazoa > Arthropoda > Insecta > Coleoptera > Brentidae > Oxystoma > Oxystoma pomonae. Next base: position 21,043,741 of record OY998167.1, on the reverse strand, counting down.
CCAATGAAAATGTCATCATAAATATCAAAAATTATTAAAAATATCAAACGCGAAGACTCCCTTCATAACCTGAAGTTTCAATGACGTCCTGTCTAAAACGTCAAAACCAATAATGGTACTAAAGGAATTTTCATATCTAAATCTTTTTAAAAACAAGATTTTTTTGTCTAAAAATATGTCACTTTAACGGGACTTATTTTTGGTTAGGTACTAAAATTACATTGGATTTATTTACGTTTAATAAATATTTATTAAATCTTAGTCACATTTTCGCGTCAATTAGTGCTCTTATAAAATAAAGTTTCATCGTTTGTCACGCTATCTTGTGGTTAAGTCTAAGCTTTAGTTTTATTCATTGGTCGTAGGTAAAAAACTTTATATTGGTTTGTTTTATTAAAGAGCAGATAGTAGAAAGCATAAAGAAAATTTATTGGGGTGTCTAGTTTGTCCAACTAAACGCATAATATATTATTATATGTTAAATTAAACTCATACGGCATTTATGTAATAATCCTTCTATAAATCTGCCCACCAACAATTTTTGGTTGCGAAATCTTTTTTTTAAGAGTCATTCATCAAAGACTTTTGTATAAAAAAAATATCGAACATGTTTTGATTTCTTTTGGAGATTAGTTCGTCTATTCGATTGGAGACATGTTGGCCCTAGGGCTTGGTCAAAAGAAAATATTTGTATATTAAAGCAGGTCGATTATTACAAAACGTTTTTTTACAAGTTAGTTTTTGTGCATAGATTGGGACATATTACAGACAGGGTCTGATATAATCAACAAATAAAAACATACATATTATATTATATACTTAAAGTTACAACAAACAAATAGAGAGTGCTTAATCGTAATCGTATCTCAGTGCGCATGCTCAGAGCGGATCCTCTTGCAGCATTCGTATGCAGCTAGCGTATCCTAACCATTTTGTTATCTGTGGGTTTTCATAAATGCCTCCTTCACTCCTTCAATTTTCCATTCTATTGCCCTCTCCTCTCCTCTTTTTACGACAAGAAAGGAAATAGAAGTGAACAGCATGAAGTAAAACTGTTTGAATGGTTTGGTTACGTCGTACGTTGGAAGCACAACTTTAACTCTTTTTTTAAAGGACGCTTTCACAAACGCATCAACAAGGAATCAAAAATAGCTTGCCAACTTTTTGTCTATTGGGCTATACTAATGGGCTGCGGAGTTCCCATATCTTTGACTTTTTCAGTGTAGTCGACGTCGCATTATGCTTTTGTGATGTGTTGTGTGGCATGCCTTCTTCAGGGGTAGGGCGCCCGCTTTTTCGTTTGTCATTTCACCATGCATTGTGATCTTTTTTCCAGCAAACCCTTGCTCTACCTCTATTGACTAGAGATACGTGATAACTATAACATTTTTGATTTCTATTTTATTTAATGTTTGTATTCCAGCGTTGCTATCTGAGGTTCTATTTTCGAAAGAATTTGACTGGTTTCAGTAAAAATTTCATACATTCCAGCTTGCCCAGTGGTATTTCTGAGGCTTTGTTAATAGACTTGTAATGTTGACTAGTGGTATTTCTGAATTTGTAAAAGGTGCATTAGTAATGAATTCCCCTTCTCAAGGCTAGCAGAGTTGCTCGGTTTAACCCTTTACAATTTCTGTTTCCCCTTGGGTAAGGGAAGTCCTTTGCTTGAGTTCTAATTAATGTTTTCAGAGGCGGCAGGTTCGAAATTGGTGTGGATTTTGCTGCATTGCATGCTACATTTGGGGACATTTTGATTTGAGCTGTTTTTTTTTACTGAGCACCAAACTATGAACCCGTATAAGATATAACATAATCAGTGGATCACCCACCAATTTACTTTTGGGGAGGGGGTTAGGATAAATAATAACTAAATAATAAAAAGACTACCTTTCTTTAAATAAAAAAGTACAATAAAATCTCAAGACGACGTTTTTTTAATGCAAGAGTGTTTAGCACTTCGTCTACAGAAACTCGAATCTTTGAACAAATAAACAATTACGCCAATCCAGCTAGCCTATATTTCTTCTGACGTTGAGTTTCTAAGGTAGCTTTACACTGAAAATATAATTTTTGACTTAAAATTAAACGAAAATTTACAGAAAACTCCTTTAAATTTTCATTTCTAAAATGTTTTTCAAAAAAATTTAAGTCCAGGGGGAAGTAGTTACCCTTTTCCCCGAAAAAACGCCCTTGGGTGCTTATTACACACATCGAATACTTGTAAATTAAAAAACCAAACCATATATTGATGATTGATGCACCAACCAGCATTTTTTTCTCTGTAAGAGCCAAAAGAACATTCTTACAGCAAAAACTGCAGGAATAAATACCTGTATAATTTGGTTATATAAGGGTTCTGTAAGATACTACTAGGCCGGTTATAAGTGCAAAATGGGCAGTACAATATAGAGCAAATTACTTCTATTGATAAGCCCATAAGAACTGTTTAAAAGATCTGCGTAACTCTTATGTGGTATTCATAGAATAGTTTCAACACCTTTCTATACTATAAGGGGGTTGTTCTGGAAACAATTCTACAGTATTTTACTTCTATTGATACAACTTGAACTCCCAAAGTAAGACAAGAAATGTTTTTTAATGTGGTTTGAACAAATATTTAAATAACAAAATGGGCTTTTAATTATTTCACACGCCATTGAAATATCTTTGTTTGGAGCTTAAAATAGTGTCTGACTGAAAATAAAAAGTGACAAAATATACTTGAACATAAAACTCGTTTTCTAATTAATATATACATGAAGTTTTGAATGCACAACTTTAAAATAATTATGGTACCTACGAGGTCGCAGCCGTACGACCCACGAACGTCCCAGGAACGTTCCTGTACGACTGTCCCCGGGACGTACTATTTAGGGCACTGTAGGTCTCAAGTCTTGAAAATAAAGCAAAAAAGACGCTTTTCGTCGATTTCTACTCTCAATGTCATTTTTTGCAACCAAGGGTAGAATCGTCGTCTAGTTCTCCCATGCAAGCTAACCATATATCAAATACAAAATACTTATACTAGTATAATTTTGTATTAGATATGTGTATGGCTCATACGAGTCTACTACTTAGTCTAGTTCTTATTCTATATACATATATTAGTGGTTAGATCATAGTTTAATCTAGGTTAAGTTTAGGATACTTAAGTGTGGTTTAAATTTAGTTTGTGAATACAAACACATATAACTACTACTACTGCCGCTGTTATAATTGTATGCACACACCTTTTATTTCTCGTACTTCCCGGAGATGGACTGCCACGTCCCCGGGAGGTCCCGCGACAGCAACGTACGTTCCCGGGACGCCCACAAAATCCCGATGGGACGTTCCAGGGACGTTTTAAAAACGTACTTGTGCTATTAGGGTTCCCTATATGTTCTATTTTCCCTGAGTGTAACCCAACGGCCTCTCGGTGCGCTACTGAATTAATAAATTATATAGTATTATTATAAATTATTATTATAATTTATTTTTATTATTTTGGCTAATCAAAACAAAACAAACGTTACAATTTGTCATAACATAAAGCGATAGTTGCACGCACTAGTGCAAATTACCGCGTTCCCAGCCATTTGAAAATGGGGGGGGGGCGGTTTCGATACGAAAAAAAGACTAGAATAAAAGCTTTTATGGGGATCATATCAATATATGCAAACAAAACTTAGTAACTACAAGCGCGGATTTGGCCTCAAATCTAGGGGGGGTACTCAGATTTTAAGTCGTTTATTTCATACATTTTTTATTTTTTTAAATGTTTAAATGTGCCGAAAATTTGAGAAAGTTGTATTAAAAATGCAATTTTTGAGTCATATTAAACTAAAATCGTATAAATATCAACGTATCATAGTGCCGCAGGCGAAAATTTTTAAGAAAATTGCAATGAAAAATGATTTAAAAATTAAACTAAAATTGTAAATATATCAATGGTTTCAAAGCGCAGCAGGCGAAAATTTTTACAACGCCGCAATTTATGCCCTACTTTTAATTTTCTAAATATTTTCGTAAAAAATTTAAATCCAGGGTGGGGGGGTTAATTACCTCCCTACACCCCTAAAATCCGCGCTTGAGTAACTACGTATAATTTTTTCAGTTATGAAAAATGTAGATAACAAACAAACCACAAACAAAACCTAATGCTAAATACTTTTTTTTTATCTAAAAAGCTTTTTAATTTGAAACATTACCTACCTTTTATAATGCATATCTCAAATATAAGATGCCCATCTCGAAAAAAAGTTCGTTTCCAGTTTTTTTGGGCAAACCGGTCACTGACTTGCTCAATGTCAATTTCAATGTCTTGATATGCGGCATCGCTAAGCCCGTCAGATAAATTTCCGTCATATTGTTTTTAAGTACTTATATTTTCAACCTTCTGAGGCAGGAGAAGCTTATTTCTGACGAAGCATTACTTACTGACAAACATCCAAGAATGATTTTATCAACGGAAAAATATCGCCACAGTTGTTTATTGCCTCTGACCAATATTGTTTCCAAATACTGACTTATCCCAATAAAAGTTCAAGAATTTGTGTTTTGTATTAATCAAACAGTTGTTGTATTTGTAAACAACATTAGTTAATTTTGCCCTGATTTTGGCCCCACGTTGTATAAAACTTGGTATGAATATGTTCAGGCAAAAAATCTTAGTCTCGTTATTGAGCCTTGATTTTATGTCCGAAATGATTTTGTCTAAAACTTGTTTATAAATTGAAACTCTATAATACTGTTCTGCATTTCTAATATCGTGGTTTTCAAACTGTCCCAAAATACTGTGGAAGGATTCTAGAATGTCTTTAAAGGAACGTTCTGCAATTTCTCGTTTTTTCTCCAAAGACTTCAGGGTTAACACCAGCATCTTTGTTGTCTACTTTTTTCTGGAACAGAGGGGGGGCGATAGTTTTTGAGAAATTAATGAAAAATCTGACCCCATGTTCGCACAGATACATAAAAAGTAGTATATCTAGTACAGCTATTAAAGTAAAAGCTCTTCTATTCCATTGGCATTCTGGTAATAAAGTACAAGCCTAGAAGACCCTCGGGAGTTGTATTCTATGTGTCAAACGGCGGCGCACTTGCTTTTCTTGTCTGTTTATCGAAAAGGAATAAATTCTTACACGATTTCTCATTTATTTTAATCTTGATTTCTTTTTATAAAAAATACTTACTTACAAGAAGTTACACTTAGATTTAGTCTAGAGATAGTGTATAAAGAAAAGGAGAAAGAGGAAAAAGAAAAGCAACAAAGGTGAGGAGAGAAGAGGAGATGAGAGGAGAGGAGTACTCTGTGGTCGGTCTTACTCGGCCGAGTAAAGTAGAGTAATAGAAACAATTCATTTATGCATGTCAAAAACAGAAAGAAATGAGACGCAGAGTGGTTAATAATAAAATAAAATAAGTAATAATAATTACTTAAATTTAATAACATAACCACAGTAAAATAATAATTAAAAACTTATAATCTATAAGAGGAAGATTATGATGTAATGCAAAGCATTTCTTTTTAACTCAAAGACGTTTCCTGCTTCTGAAAATAATCTTTCGCTCAAAAAAGGTGGAAGATTATTAAAAAACTGACAATTCTACTACTCGGCCATCACATTTGGCCGAGTACTCGGTACTCGGTCAAGTTAAAAAGCAGGGCTCGTTACACTAGAGGAGATGAGATGAGATGAGATGAGAGGAGAGGAGTGGAGAGGAGAGGGGAGGAGAGGAGAGAAGAGGAGAGGAAAAGAGAGGAGGCGAGAAGAGATGAGAGGACGGGAGAGGATAAAAGAGGAAACGAAAGGAAAGCAAGGAAAAGACAGGGAATGAGAAGCAGGCCTGGATTAAGGGGGGGCTGAGGGAGCTATAGCCCCGGACCCCATCATTGAGCGGGGCCCCCAAATCTCAGGATAATTTAAAATTGAGATTGGATAAATTACTTATATGTACATAGCCCCCAGGCCCCATTGTATCTAAATCCGGCCCTGAGGAGAAGAAAGAATAGCAGAGAAAAATCGAGAAGGAGAGAGAAGAGGAGAGAATAGGAAATAAGAGTTAAAAACAGAATCATCGGGCTTTTTTAACAACACTGATTAAAAACTTAAATATATCCAGTGTAAGTTTGTTGCCATTTTAATTTAAAAAACTATTTTTTATTTGTTTCAGAATCCATGAATCCAAATGAACACAACCTACTATAAAGATGGCGTCATATCAAGTTAACCCATTTCAGTTTAACACAGCTATGGTTCCATTAACTTAATGTAAGTACCTAAAACTAAAATTTGTTTTAAAAAACGGTTTAGGGATAATTCCAACAAAAAAGGGGAGCGAATGACCATGAAGATATATTTAGCATCATATAAATATTTTGATTGTAATATATCAATTCATTTTTTTGCTTGGTTTGGTCGCAAAAATCACGTCAAAATTTGCCTTACTCCAAAAATAGCAAAGACAAAATAAATACACTATAGGAAAAGCGTCATATTACATTTAGCAAGCGTTCTAAACAACAGGATATTTAACTAGTTATTTCCTCATTATTAAGTGTACTATATATCATTATCACCGCCGCAATTTTATCTCATCATGTAGTTTTAATAACGCTATACCCACTGCAAACATTATTGCAGTTTTGTACTTACAGTTCTTCCATTGCAAAACTTATTTTGGTTATTTTTGGTGGATCGGTTACAAGAAGGAATTTTCTGGTTTATTCCAAAACACATGTTTTTGGATATTCTGCGTTCACCTCTAACCGAACCTAAAACAAATCAACCAATAACGTCAGAATAACGAAAAACTCAGTAACTAGGGTAAACACTTTACACTTTTATGGACCTATCTATTTTAGCATAATTGTTAAATAAATAGAAGTTTCTTAAATGTTTAAAAGCGTTCCTCGGTTAACTACTTCACACTTCAATTTCCGTAAAACTTAAGAACAAACAGTACATTAAAAAGGCACTTCGCCGTTTTGCTTTTACTGCTCTCTTCGAACACCAAGAACCATTATTGATGCCATAGACCCTTTAAAAACCGTTTCCTACATCAATAAATCCATTATTATGTTCTAGTTTAATCATGATGACCTAGTTTTCTTTGGTATTTCGGTTTTATTTTCATTGTCAATAAAGAATTACACGGATCTTTATGACTCGCCAAACCAACGGGTTAGCTCACAGTTCCTCTAGAGGGGTTTTAAGAGAAAAAAAAATGTAATCTTTAAAATATAAATTTTTTTTTTCTGGGGGCTATTTTTGGAAAATATTCTAGGAACCTTAAATAGAAACCCCCTATTCTGACTTCATATTTGAATTCTCGCTAAAATTCTCTTTCGAATGGTACCCGCTATCATAAGGTTTACTATACTAATTTTCGAGATATTGGTTTTCAAAATGTCAAAAATTCAATTTTCAAAGGCCCATATCTTAGAAACTAAAGAAAATATCTCTATTCTTTCTAATCAGTTTTGTGGGTTTAAGGTCAGGACAATGAAAAACAAATTCAAATTTACCGACGTTTCGATGTATTTGACATCATCTTCAGGGTTTCTAAAATAAAATACAAAAGAAAAATAAGAAGCTAGTTTAACCCGTTGATTTAAAAGGCATTGTTTGTGTGTATACACGGCCAATTAATTTTTTTTTTACTTTTTCCCTTTCTTTCCTTCTCCCCTCCCGCAGGATTAAGAAATAATAAACAATATTAAAATTGAGAAAAGAAGAAAAAAAAAGGAAAAAAGGAAAAAAGAACGCACGTTACAGAGTCATATATATGACAAAATAAATTTAAAAGACTATTTTAAATTTGTAAGTTTAAGGGGTTAATGGAGTGGCTACTTACATTTGGGTTGTTTTTCAGTGGTCTCTTACAGATTCTAACAAACATTTTAAAAAATAAACGGTATGTTTTTTTGGACTTCACAGTTAAAAGACATTCAAACAAGAACAAAACAAGTTAAAAACCAAAAATGTTTAAAATAAATTATTTTATATTCTTAACAGTACTCTCTTTCGTACTCTCTGTGTGTTTTAAATGACTAGAATAAAAAGTGGTATTAATGTTTTTTATCCTCGCCGGGTATTTAGATAACTAATAAAAAAAGGATGTTATTTGGTTTTGATTAAATTGTTTTTTTAAATATAATTAATTTTTTTCCAACCAAAAACTATATTGATTCTTTCTTGATTGTCTAACTGATCTTTTGGGAAAATGTATTTTATTTAATGGCCATTATAATATTGTAGTAAGCAGAATTTAAGTTTTCAATATCTAGTCTAAAATTGACGGTATTTTTATGTTTTTTTATGTTAATCATTTCAGAGAGTTGCCTTTTTTTGATATTTTTTTGGGTGTCCAGAATTTCTGTGTCATCATAGTTGAATTTGTGACCATAGTTACAAATGTGTGTAGCAAGAGCTGTTTTGTTGTTTTTTGCATTTAAATTTGCGTTTTTTTGATCTCGTTCCTGTTCTTGTAATCGTGTTTTGAGATATCGGGTGGTTTGTCCTATATATACTTTGTTGCAATCTAAGCAGGGAATCTTGTATATTACGTTTGAGTGATGTTCTTTCGGAGTTTTGGTTTTAAGTTTCGTGTAGAAATGTTTTCCAATGGTATTTTCATTTTTGTAAGCAACGCTGATTTTTTCTTGTTTTAATATATTTGCTAAAGACTCAGATAATCCTTTAATGTATGGTATTTTTAAATAACAAATTTCTTTTGTGGTTTGTATTGGGTCATATTGTTGCTGTAAATTATTGTGATTCAAGATTTCCAAAATTGTTGGTCCGAAAGTTTAGTTGCTCTGGTTTTTAGGTTTTGAATGATGTTAATCTTGTGTTTAAGAGGATGGTGAGAATGAAAATTGATAAATCGTTCCGAGAAAGTTGGTTTATGATACCAGTCTACTGATAAAATATTTGTTTCAGATCGAAATATTTTAGTATCTAAAAATGAGATGGATTTATCTGGTGCTTCAGGTTCTATTGTGAACTGAAGTCTAGGATGAAAGAAATTAAAAATATTTAGTATTAAATCTTGACTTAAAGAATGGGAGCGAAAAAGGTAGGATTGACAGGCAGTATTCTTGTAATTTTGACAAAACAATGTCGGAGCAAATAGGTGACATACAATTTCCCATCCCTAGGCCATATATTTGCTGGTAGATGTCACCATTAAAAGTAAAGTAACTATTTTCTATAACAAAGTTGTAGATTGTTTTAAAAGTTTCAAAATCAAGGTTTGTTTTTTCCTCAATATTTACCCAGCGTTCTTGTATGATTTCAAGCGCTAAATCTGTAGGTGTATTGATAAAGAGCGAAACTACATCAAGAGAAACAAGTATGTAATTCGAAGGAAGTTGAAAATTGTTTATAAAATTGGCAAAATCGAAGGAGTTTTTGACGTAGTACTCATTTTTAGGGAAAGCGGGCTGTAAAATTTCGGAAATGTATTTGCTTAAAGAGTAAACTGGCGAACCTACAAAACTTAGAATTGGTCTTAGGGGTACTTTAATTTGTGGATTTTTGGGAGAAAATACATTTTTGGGTAGACTCCAGTGTTGCATGTCAAGATTTTGCTCTGTGTTTCGCTAATGATATTTTTGTTTAAAAGTATTTTTACAAATCTGTTATTTTTATTTTGTACAATTTTTGTTATGTCACTTTTTAGTTTTTTGTATGTGTTTTGATCGTTTAGTAGTTCGAGGGCTTGATTTATGTACATTTCTTTATCCAATAAGACTGTGGTGTTGCCTTTATCCGCTTGACTAATGACTAGTGATTGTTGTTTAGTTTTAAGGAAGTTTTTTGTCTCTTTTATGTGCAAAAGAAGTTTTTTGTCAATTGTTTTGTTGTACACTGTATCTTTTTTGTTCAAAAAATTTGTTATGATGTTTATCACTTTGTTTCTAGATTCAGTTCTCGTTGGTTCCTGTATTTCTGAAAGGATATACTCACAGTCAACTAACAAGTTTTCTAATGGAAGCTCTTGTGTGTATGGGAGATTAAATTTATGTCCCATACTTAGTAAGTATTGCACATTTTCAGGTATATCTATGTTTGACAAGTTGATCACCCAAACACAACTTTTGAGTCATTTTGTAATAATCAAAAAAATGCCTATAAAAAACACTTTCAAACTATAAACCAAAAACAGATAGATAAGTTTAGGCAGTTGGAAAAAGGTCCTAGTGCACAAATTATAAATGAAAAATGGAACACACAGAGAGTACGAAAGAGAGTACTGTTAAGAATATAAAACAATTTATTTTAAACATTTTTGTTTTTTTAACTTGTTTTGTTCTTGTTTGAATGTCTTTTAACTGTGAAGTCCAAAAAAATATACCGTTTATTTTTTAAAATGTTCGTTAGAATCTGTAAGAGACCAACCCAAGTAAGTACCCACTTCATTAACCCCTTTAACTTACAAATTTAAAATAGTATTTTACATTTAGTTTGTCATATATATATACTCTGTAACGTGCGTTCTTTTTTCTTTTTTTTTTCCTTTTTTTTTCTTTTCCTGCGGGAGGGGAGATGGAAGGAAAGGGAAAAAGTAAAAAAAAAAAAGTTAATTCGCCGTGTATACAAACAAACAATGCCTTTTAAATCAACAGGTTAAACTAGCTTCTTATTTTTCTTTTGTATTTTATTTTATAAACCCTGAAGATGAAGTAAAATAAATCGAAACGTCGGTAAATTTGAATTTGTTTTTCATTCTCCTGACCTTAAACCCACAAAACTGAATAGAAACTAATTCTAAAGGTCACTAAACAATTAAATATCTCTATTGTGTTTATTATAGATTTTAACTTAATTTAACTAATAACTGTTGTCATTTTTTTTCCCTCGTAAAAAACCCCTAAAATCGATATTGATTACAACAGAGATATATTCTTTAGTTTCTAAGAAGCCTTTGAAAATTGAATTTTAGCCACGTCTCGAAAATTAGTAAAGTAAATCTTATGATATGGGGTACCATTGGAAAGAGAATTTCAGCGAGAATTCAAATATGAATTCAAAATAAAGGGTTGCTATTTAATGTTCTCTCTCAAAATATTTTCCAAAAATAGCCCCCCAGAAAAGGGCTACATGGGGGATTTTACTTTTTACGGTAAATAGTAGTTAGCGATGGCTCAAAAACAAAAGTGTATGTTTCAAAGATTATATATTTTTTTCTTAAAACCCCTCTGTAGACCAACTGTGAGCTAGTCAACACCTACACCTACCACAACCGTTCTCTTATTAAACCCTTTGTAATTTTTAATCCAGGAACTGACCTATAACCTCCCATCGTAATGAATTAAAAACAAACTCCACAAATGCTAAAGCTAAAGCGTTTTTAAAACCCTAAAGTTGGTTTTAAAGTGATAAATCACATTAAAATAAAATCGATTTAGGAGGGTTTGGTTGTGTGCATTACATTTGATTAATTGGGATGAATGAAACATTCATTCATTTACAAAAACAAGTTGATCTGATGATGGCCTAACCAAAGACCCAAAGCGGATAATCAACCAAAATAAAACTTGCACTATTACAAAGAAACAATCTTGTTTTATTCATCCCAATTAAAATCGATTTAGTACTTAAAGCGGTTTTAGTGGTGTTTATATGCTTATAGTTGCTCCTGCAAACAAACACGTCATCAAAACCATAACTTTAGTAACTGTCTGCAGATAACTAAAGCATGGCTTTTTTTGGTTACCGATGCAAAAAAACTTTTTTTTTTTGATCACGGGTGCAAAAAAAGATTTCTGTCCGTTTTTTACCCAAAATTAAATAGAAATAGCGGAAAATAGTAATATTGAAAAAACGTTATTATTCTTGCCTAAAAATTAAGCCATTTCCTCCAGTTTTACGAAAAATATCAAACTGTCAAAGATTAAAATGTCGCAACAATGAACGTCACCGAGTAAAAAGACACCAGCCGCCTTTATTTATAGTGTAAAGATGGTTTGTTGCGATAAGTACTCTTCTTTCGAGATTTTGAAAAGTATTTTCCTGTTTTTCTTGGATTTTTTGATAAAGGTATTAAAAAAAATAGTGTTAACAACTCGCAGCCAAATTGTGCTTTTTTTTACTCGCATTTTTAAATACCTCGGTGCGCTCGTTATTTAAACCAACGCTTGTAAAAAAGCACTATTTTAGCCACTAGTTGTGAAAACTACTATTTTGGAGAATTGGTATCGTCCTGAAATGCTCTTTCAGCTTATGTAATTTCACGGAACTAGAATCGATTCAGATGTAATGTAAACAAACATTTCCATACTTGTAAGTAAAAACTACAAGTAACATTTTTGAAAAAGTTAGCTTTTTGTTTTAGTGTCTTCTTTTACCTTCTTTTTCTGACATTAACAAACTTTATATTTAACCATCAAACAAATTTAATGTAAGATTGCTTTACAAAAGTTTTAGATGTAGGTCTACAACATCGAGGTCCGCCTTGTCTATACAACAAACTTAGGTGGATTAATAATGTAAAGGTTATCAAGAACTTTGTAACTTATATCAGCTTTAGGCCTTATGACTCAATAATTTTGGTAAATATCTAATTATTGCAGCAGCAGTGGTTAAATCGATATTGAAGCGCTAATGGAATAATCAGTTAATAATTTTCCAAATTAATTCCTAAGGGGGTATAAACATAACAGGTTCTCTAATGGGTCCTAATAAGTTCACTTTTTTCTTATTCTTTTCTATCTATCAAAATATTTTTGTGAATTTTTGTTTTTTTTCCTTTGTAAGTAACATATTATAGGTCCTTTACATTGAAAAGCGTTTTTAACTATGCCCCAGGCGGAACTCTTCGCCATTGAAATGAGCGCACGATGGATGATAGACAATAACTGGCGCAACAGATCAATAAAGATAATCTCCGACATTCAAGCGGCTTTTAAGGCTCTTGAATCCTTTAGGTGCTCATCGAGAACCGTTAGGAGCTGCCAGGACACACTAAATACCCTTGGGCGAATAAACACTGTGTCGTTGGTATGGATTCCGGGGCATTCTGGGCATCGTGGAAATAAGACTGCCGACCAGCTGACGCTCGAAGCCAACCCTTGGAATAGCATACAGCACAATCAACACTGCTCTCTCAAACTGGACAGAATTTCCAGGAGACTGGCACATTCAAAAGAGTTCATTACAGAACCGAGAAATTCATTGAGCTCACCAGGCAGGAGATCCGGAAAATGGTTGATCTATATATCGGACACTGCAGGCTGAATGTACCATTGCACAGAATTGGTCCAAGTGAGGACACCGAATGTAGGCTCTTTATGGAGGAGGACCAGATGGCCAGACATGTGCTGTGTACACGGATGTAAAAAAAAATGGATTGATAATACCCTCGTGGGAAAATCACTGCCGCGTGACTTCCGTCATTTTCGCCGTCATGTTGTGAAGATTTAGGTTGGCGACATTGGTTTAAATAGTTGTTAATTTTAAATGTTTCTCGAAAACCACAAACCAGATCACTGTGGAGCAATGATAGGTTTTTATCAGGATAATGAGACCTACAACATATGTAGTTTTGAGCAAAATCCCACATCCTTTATAAAAGATAAAGCTACAAAAAAACTGTTGAATGCTGAAAATTTACCAAGACTCAAAGATTAGAGAAGATATGGTCGACACAGATGTTAGTTAACAGGGTTTTCCGCCAAGATCTTCGAATATTGTAAAACTCCATTCTCGAGTCCATGTGCCAAAGATGTACTTTTTTTGTGTTGTGTTGCTTGGCTTTCCATGGTTTGGCTTTCAGCTGATCCATATATATGCTATTATCAAACTCAGTATCTGTATGACGTTGGTGCATCTATTCTTAGCTGTTTTAGTTCCTGTGCAGATTCAGATCAACTTAATCAAGGTTTATCTTGAGCGGGAGCGCCAGCAGCAATGGTTGAACCGAGCGTTTGCAATTTATAGGGTGAGGCTTAACAGTACGCTTTGAGTTTATAAATTGGGGGGGGGGCAATGTTTCCATGTTGTGATCTATTTGTTCGAAACTTCCACATACTCCAGACCAAATGAGAGAGATAAATGGCGTGACCGTTGGAGCATTTGTTTGTTTTTTAAATGGTATTATGGCTTGTTTCTTTATTTTTTTGTTTGTGTATTAAAAAACAACAACAAAAATAACCTTTCAAAGAAACGTCAAACAATCATATTTTGACACTGTTGACAGTCAGTGCTCCCACACTACTATTTAAAATTAAGGAAACCAATGTCGCCAACCTAATTCTCCACAACATGGCGGCGAAAATGACGGAAGAAACGCGGCCGTGATTTTCATGAAAATTTCCCATAGGTATTAGCAATCCACTTTTTTTTTACATTCGTGGCTGTGTGAGTGTCCGTCAACGTCAACTTATTTTCGGCAAATCATAGATCGACGGGCTGGATCTGAAAGATGCTTCACCAAAGCAAGTTGCGAGCCTCTTTAAGAGCTGAATTGAAAAATTAGAACTTGTGGCGCTCCGGTAATTTTACGTTCTTCAATAATTAGTAGCAGCAAAAAGCCGCCTAAAATCACAAATAAGAAGGGATGGGAAGAAATGTACTTCGGGTGCACCTTCTTCTGACTGAATACATTAAGAGTAGAGATTCTTTTTTTTCTGTCAGGGACCTTGGCTCACAAAATATCAAAGTGACGTTCAAAACGGGTCATGTGATATTCATACTTTTTGGAGTCAAATAATTGTCTGAATTTTGAATGGAAAGCACATTTTGTAGAAACTAAGGCATGGCATTTTTGACTTTTTGCCTACCTAAACCTAAAACTTCTTTCTAAGGCGTCCGATTCATTCGATTTATTATAGAGAAATTTTAGTTCGTTCTGCAAAAAATCAAAAAAGTGCACCAAGCCGTGTCTTAGTTTTTACAAAATGTGCCACCAAAAAGTATGGATATCACATGACCCGTTTTAAATGCCACTTTGACATTTTGTGAGCTAAGGTCCCTGACCGAAAACAAAGAATAGCCATTTTCATGAAACAATTAAGTTCAATGATATAATTAAATAAAATATCTAACTGTGTTGATATGTCAAGTAAACAAACACGAGTGTATGGGGATAGGGAGTACCAATTCTTGAAGAAATTTTTCCTATTTTTTATAAAACTGAGTACGTAGTAGTCCCTCTTCTACGCATGTTTTTAGTTTTCTGCGACAAAATATTTTCCGAGGTAATATAGATCATTATGCTTTAAAGGTGCCCTAAAGCGACGTTTATTAAAATTATCGAACCTTCCTTCTCTTTCTCTCTCTCTCTCTCTCTCTCTCTCTCTCTCTCTCTCTCTCTATCCATTATAGCTTAATATACATTAAGAAATTACAAGTTAATATCACAGTATAATATAATCTAATACAGATAGACTGTGCTAATATCAATAATTTCTTTCTCTATCCTGCCAAGAATAGCAAATTATAATACTTTTATAAACATAAAATCACTCTAAAATTATAATATTTGCTATGTTTTCATGGGTATTGAGTTCGTTTTCAAAACTCATTCTATCTTTTTCTTTTATATAGCGTGTTCTTGGTCTTGATAAAGAACACGCTATATAAAAGAAAACGATACAATGAGTTTTGAAAACGAACTCAATACCCATAAAACATAGCAATTGATTCTTAGTGTCACATTTTAAAATTAAAATAACGCCTCAGAAAGAGAAAATCACAGTAACAATGAACTTGTTTAGTTCACACATTACGCTTCACACACAACAACTATTGTTTTATTTAGTTTAGTAAAATTTTACTTTTTAATAAATGTAATATTTACTTACTAAAAATTCGGTTCAGTCGGTCAGAAAAATTAGGAGCTTGGTGTTAAAAAGAAGAAACCGAAATATAAAGGAAATTAATAGACAAAAGTCAAAGTGCAGACGGTCCAAGCTATTCGTGAATGGTCCGAATGAAGCCAGAACTAAATGGCCCATTGGACTGCTCACAGAGATGCTGACTGGGCACTACTACTACTACTACTACTACTACTACTACTACTACTACTACTACTACTACTACTACTACGACTACTACTACTACTGCTACTACTACTACTACTACTACTACTACTACTACTACTATTACTACTACTACTACTACTCCTACTACTACTACTACTACTACTACTACTACTACTACTACTACTACTACTACTACTACTACTACTACTACTACTACTCCTACTACTACTACTACTACTACTACTACTACTACTACTACTACTAAAAAAATTATGTTTTTAAAACTTTACACAATACTTAAAAGCAAACTTTTTTCGCTAAGCGAATAATTCACCTTTTTTACGAAAAATCGTTGCAAAGAAACTCAAAAGCGGGTTGGATTGGTCTGGTGGTTTAATAATAAATAGTCAGGTTTTATAGTTGACCAATTATAGTAGTTTTATTTGCCTTTTCAAACAACCTCAAATTTTATGTTGTTTTTTGACAGCTGACAGGTAATAATTATGGTCACCACACAAAAACACAAAATAATGCAAATAACTGCCACGTTGTCAATAATTTCCTTACTTTTTCCAAAAACATATTAGGAACTTTTGCAACCCAAGTAAATCGCAAGGGTCACCCTTAGTTCAAGCGGCACTTGAACAAGTGGAAGAGGTAAGGAGAAGTGGTGCATACGAGCATAAGCGCTTTTTATATAGGCCAAGCCGTTGACTGCACTGCACTGATCTTTTCGTTATCCCTAGTGAGGATTTCAATGATTTCGGTCTCACGTAGGGAGTTCAACCACTACTCCCAGTGGCGGTCCTCCCCTTTTTTCGAGAATTTATAGAACAAAATTTCCGGTTTTTTATAAAAACAATAAAATTTTTCAGTTTTTCAAAAAAAATTCCGCCTGCGGCGCCCTATTAGGTCGAAAGTTACATTAATTTGAGATCTTTTGCATAAAACTTTTTCTTTGTTTTTAAAAAATTTTGACCTCACGGCCCCCTCCCCCCTTTAAAAAAGCTGCGACCGCCACTGCTACTCCTGATACTCCTGTCCTCGTATTCGTGCATGACAGAGTTTCTTTATCCTCTTCACACTCTCATAGTTTTGCATATCTCTATCTTACTTTTTTGTAAACCACTCCCACTTCTCTAGAAGTGCCCTTTCCGACAATTTAAGAATTTTTGTCTCTGTTTAGTTTCTGGAGGGTATTGACTTTCTACCAGACTGTTTAAAATTTTTGATGCTGCTTGGCTATACAAAAAAAACTAACACAAACTTCTGAAATATTTTAAATGTACAACAGAAAGGCTTGAATATTTTTCTTACTCGGTATTTTCTGAATATCGTATCAGAATCAGAATATGCTTTATTGTTATAAAATTTTATAAATTCTGTTGACAAAGCAAGGGCAGTATAGTTACATATAAATAAACTATAGGTACACTTTATGATTTTAGGTTTAAAAGCACAGATAAAGTAAAATATATAATAAAAAAAGGTAGAAAAAAATTAAATTAGGTTTTTTACAAAAAAAATACAGATAAAAATGTTAAATATAAAAACAACACACGACACGAATAAAACAACAATAAAAAAGAGTTAAAAAACGCTAATACAATAACAATATTTTAAAATACAAATGCACACTTGAAAATCTTAAATATAAAAACGACAAACAAAACAAAAACAAAAAAGAGTAAAAAACTACAAATGTCATTGAAATAGTCCTTCAGAGAGTAATAAGCTTTTTTCGACAACCATTCCATTACTGCTTTTGTAAAAATTTTGCAGCTATTCATACCCTTAAAATTTGCTGGCAATTTGTTATAAATTTTTATATTTCTGCATATAATGGAGTCTTGAGTAAGACTGAATCTTGGAATTGGCAATGGAATATTGTTGTCTCTTCATTTCGCTCCACACAAGTACCTTACACATCTCTTTTGCAGAATAAAAACTGAATTAAAAAGATATTGGCTACAACTTCCCCATAACGCAGATGAGATTCTACTAAAGCATAATAGGTTGATTTTGCGAGGGATGTGCCCAATTCAGAAAAGGTCTGTCGCATGCAAACCCACCCATGGCAATTTTTTTATTCAAGTTTAAACTTGTAAATTCATTCATGCCCAGTTGTTTCAGTTGGTCAGTAAGGCCAGAATTCTTGCGGAATATATACTCGACCTGTAATTAATAGACACTAAGATTTATTTGTTTATCTATTATGCCATGGTGAGATAACTGTTTCTCACCGATCCTTTCAGAGAGTTTTGTTGCTCCATCCCATTCAATATTGTTTAGACGGAGAGATAACAGCTAATTCAAAATGGTGTGTCCTGCCTCCCATAAAAGATCTGCCTAGCACAGTCCAGCAGCAATAAAACTCATGTGCTCTCAAAATTAATGTGGAAGCTGCAACCTCTTATAACTCTGGTCAACCACAATGAGTTAACTATTGTGTGGGTGCCGGAGCACATGCATGACTGTGGCAAGGAAAATGCAGATTCTTTATTAGCTAGGCAAGGATTAGAAAAACAGTTCATAAGACCTAAATCTGTATTCGGAATGCGGCACGTGCTTGGAAAAGGGGATTAGAGAGAACCCAAAATCATTGAAATTATATGACAGGGCAACACCACAGCAAAGTAATGAAAACCAAATAGATTCTCTTAAAAGTGTGGGACTGCCTGCAACCTCTTCTAACTCTGGTCAACCACAATAACTCTTGCGTGGATTATGGAGTAGAAAAACAGTTCATAAGACTTAAAAAGGTGGACAAGAGAGAAACCCAGAATCCACTGGTGTTAAACAACGAGAAAATCTAAAAATAAATAAGATCAGACTAGGGAC
This sequence comes from Oxystoma pomonae, assembly GCA_963921995.1. Classification (NCBI taxonomy): domain Eukaryota; kingdom Metazoa; phylum Arthropoda; class Insecta; order Coleoptera; family Brentidae; genus Oxystoma; species Oxystoma pomonae. The sequence goes on along the minus strand of OY998167.1, from coordinate 21,024,930 downwards.
TCTTAACCAGTCATGTCACACTTAAAAAGTACTTGTACAGGATGGGGATATATCAAATCAAAATAAACCTATTTCTCAACTATCTGATTAGCACGAGCCTCTGACGTCTTCACGAGAAAGAGTAAACTTATTCCAGAAGGTAGGTTATATGACAAAGTGAAGGCTTCTAAACTTTTAAAGTAAAAGCAATACAAGAAGGGATGCAATAATCAAACCATAAGCCTCACCTTGCTGTAAAAATAAGTTATTCAACCAATTAACTCTTGGTCTATGTTGTTTCTCATAAAATATTAAGAAATTCCGTACTAAAACTGTTCTTCCGTCACTTTCTTCCTTTCTAGATAACCGATCTATTCATCGCTCTTTCTTTGTGTGTACATATTCTCAACAGCTTCACTATCGCCTCGAAGATCTAACTGTCTAATAATTTAAATGGCCAAATGAGACAGAACGAAACTGTACTCTTAATTTTTTAATCAACCGTTTCGAAATATTAATAACGGGATCCCGTTGCATTTCATTTTTGAATGGCACTCACTTTGGCGTTATTGTTTAAACTTAAAACAATGCCTTTCTCAGAAATTGATTTTCTAGGTGTATAGGCTCGACACGTTCGAATATAAAATGATGATTAATAGGGACCTTTTGGAACACTTATTCGACACTTCGAAGTGGTTGTGGTAATTAACCACTACCACTGCCGAAAGCTACGAATCTATTTCGTTGTGGTTGTGGTTATTTTTTTTTTTTGGTTAATTTTAGAGAACTTGAGCGCAATTAATTTTAAAAATAATAAAATATTACCAGGTTCCAACATATAAAACACTTATTTTGTCAAACAAAGCTCAATTTTGTGTTTTTTTTATCTCTAAATCTTTTTACAAGTGTAAAATCGGCTCGTGGTAGTCGTAGTGGTTGTTTGGTAAACACTACCATAACGGCTGTGAAAGTTGCCAAAATTTCCCTATTATTTTCTTTCTTTATTATTATCTGCCGACCATTTTGAAGCTTGTCATTGAAAATAAAATTATGTTTTGCTAATTTTGTTTTAATCCGGACCAATTTCAACATGGCGGCTGAAATTTTAACACAAGGACAATTCCATAACAACTCCTGGGACAAATCTTATATAATTAATTTTTTGATCTCATTTTTCTCTCACTCTTAAGATATACCAAAGTGAAAATATTTTAATGCATTATGTAGAAGGTTTATCTGAACAATTTAAAAATAAAATCATATTAATGATAACTCATAAGACATCAAAAACGGGAGGAGAAAAATGATAGATTTAAAAATTGCTTTTTCTCTTAAAATAAAAGTAGTTTAAAATTAGGAATTGCAAAATATATTTCTTGTCCCCAGATATAATAAAATGGTATGATATTGCTTTTCTTTACTGGCTTTGAAACTTATGAAACAGTTAATATTTTGTTTGCCTATATCTTAGCTATTAGCTTTATTTTATGATTTGGAAAAAATGTCTTGCGTTTTAATGAATGTACCCATTTAAAGATACCACACACACTACTTTGATTGTGATATGTTTTTAGATACAAAAATGAAAAAATGCCAAAAACCCTCATCACGCGTGGAATTGCCCAAAAATTAAATGATGGTCCGTTTTTTTTTTTAGTTGCCTTTACCCTAATTCTGCACATACGTAGTCGGTGGCCTTCCATCTACTCGCGTTTTAGTGAGCTCTGAACGTATGTGGCAGCCATTTTGACAATTAACCAATATAATATCTGTCAACAGTGTCGAAAATGGCGGCGGCATACATGTAAAAGGGTACTAAAACGGAAGGTGTTGGCTGGCCTCCATGTCGGACGTATCGACGTAGTATAAAAAGAAATTAGGAAAACTTTGAAAGGATTAAAATTTGACACCTGACAGCTTAAGCTGCCAGATGTCAAATTTTTTATGTGGATAATTTAAGTGTACAGCCCATCACCAAACGAAAGTAAAGTGCTATTTACAAGTCGTCTTCAAAATCAGAGCCCGTAAATTAACAAAGCGTAAGCTGTTGCGTGCTATTCTACAGACCGCTTCAAGCTACTGCGAACATAGGGCGAAAGAAGTCTAATTTGCCAGTGTACGTACATGCAGAGACACCGCACGCCTATCAGTGAAGCAACCAACACTCAGGCTTCCGATCGCCTTTCGCTGCCGTTCGCCGCCGTTCGCCTTGTATTTAGTACGCCTCTAACCACGGTGCTGTATGGAGCGTAGTCAATGAAACCGGAATTTGGTCAATAAATACGCAAATTTTTATAACGTAATTTTCTTATTTTTTGTCACTGATAAATAAGAGCGTTTTATTGTCAACTGCTCAGATTTATCAGTGACGACGTGTTACAATGAGAATAATAAGGAGAAACAAAATAAAAGCAAGTTCTCAAAATAAAATAATACATTCTAAAAACCAAAAAGATTCTCCCAGTCAAAAAAAAATTAAAGCAAATGTTCGAAAAGTCCTCCTTGCTCAGCTAGACAATATCCGAGCCTACTATAAAAACCCCTTCCAACGTTTCCAAGCATGTTAGTGGTGATAATTTGAAAAGCTTCTTCAAAAACAGATAGAAGTCATTAGGAGCAAGATCGGGAGATCGAGCTGGCCATAAAATAGTTCCCCGTGTACTTATAACCCGATTAGGAAATACATTATCAAGATATTCCCTAACAAGGCCAACATTGTGAGCGGAACAACCATCTTGTTGAAACCATGTTTCACCAAATCTTACACCTAACAACTGCCTAGCAGTTGGAATAATGTGCTGCTGCAGTAGATCCAAGTATCTAGGACCATTCAAATTGCAATTGCCGTTAATAAAAAATGGCCCAATTACGTGTTCCCCTACAATACCCGCCCCCAAACATTTAGTTTTTGGGGATACTGTGTTCTTACGTCAAAATACAAATGCAAATTTTCCCTCGACCAATATCGAACGTGTGTTGGGTTATGACGATTTGACCATTTGACCATCTGCACTTTTTCGGCAACTTCGTAGACATCTATTTTTAGTTTTAAAAATGTATTATTTCAATTAAGAACTTACCCATCTGTTTTTCGAGCAAGGCAGAAATAAAACAAAATAATAAAAACAAAATGAATTTCCAAAAGATAACACTGCAGCGTGCTTCGAATCCACCTCGGTCGTACGGCACGGAGAGTAAATTGGACTTGATTCGCCCTATGTTCGCAGTAGCTTGAAGCGGTCTGTATATCAAATTATGTGATTCCACAAAGTATGGATATCACATGACCCGTTATGAACGTCACTTCGACATTTCCTGACTTAAGGTCACTGACAAAAAAAAAAGAATCTCTTCATCAAAAACGTTCTATAGTCAGCCTAAATTTTCTGGTACCTTCAACTTTTGTCATCTTGAATGTGTTCAACTTATTTAGATAAAAAAAGAAAAATCATTGTAATCTTAGTCACGTATCCTAGAAACTTTCGTTAACAAACATTCCGAAACATTAAATGGATAGCTTCCTTCATCCCAACCACACTAAAGTACAATAGCAGAATTACAAACAGATAAAAGTTTATTAGAAACAGAAATATTGGGAAAAAGCTACATAGAGAAGATTTCAAAATAAGGTAGGAATTTTCCAAGAGCCTAATAGGGTTTTTGCACATATTTTTTAAAAGTCGAGACATAAAAAAAATGAACACAGTATTTTCTTGTTGCGTAAAACTTAATATTTATTAATGAGGAAAATTGCATTTAAAGTCGTGACTCGTTTAATCCATATCATCCTGAAATTTATTTCTAGGGAAATTCACAATCTTTAATTGGGAATTCTAAGACTGTCCTCATTAGACATACCAGGAATGTCCTTTCTTTTTTTTTGGGATGTCTATATTTTGCAGACACTGGACATCCTGGAGCCATCCCGACAGCATAGACAGTTAGTACATGCATAGAATTTACTTGGTGTAACTTAACCTTTGAGAATGTCCTTTGTATATCCAAATTCTACATACAATGCTAAGGACAAGAAAAAGTACTATATATATATATATATATATATATATATACATAAAAAGATTTTACGGGTAGTCGTGACTGACTAGTTGAGAAAAAAACCTCGGTTGGTTAGTGGGGATGCAGTCTTATATGGGTATAAAGTAAACTCCTTTTTTGACAGTCAAGCTTTCGAGAATATATTTTTCTCTTCTTCAGGACTTCTACTATAAGTTAACAAGCCATTGGAATAATTAATTTAATTAAATTACAACCATTATAGATAAACTATACAGGTACCCAAAGTGGATTGAAAAACAATAAAAACTCGCAGACTTAGTTTAAAGTTAATATAAAATGTCAAAAATGTTGTTATTCATAAAAACTTGTTGTAATACATTTTTTTACACTATACAGTAAATTGTGAGGGTACTGTTATATATACCTAGGTACCACCAACTGTGGCGCCCTTTTGAGCCGTTGCTCCCCCCCCCCGCCCTTTACGTCACGGTACGCCGTTGCCGCTAAGGATGACAAAATGCTAAGTGGGGAAGCAGTCACGTGTTGCCCGAAAGTCAATTAATCACGACCAGATTCACGCCATTGAAAATCTAAACGAGACTATAAAAATAACCCAATTTTTCACTTCTCACCCACATCGCATTTTACAGACATTATATATTAATCTTATTGATTAATTAATGGTACAGACTATCAGAGAAGGTCATCTAGAAAATAAATACCTACTAATACATCGGACGGCAGAAAAAATAGACGGCGCTAACGTTGATTGATTGCTCTTATCATCGCGAAAAAAATCGCCGCCTGGATTCTGGACGGATTGATCATTTGTTAAAAGAATAACAAGGGTACTAAACGTTTAACGCATATTTAATAGATAGTTTTTGGTCGTGCCAATTTACAGCCCGATAACTTTGCCGACAACGATAACTTTAACACTATATGACAGTTCAAAATAGCCTTTTTGGTGCAGGTTTGACGTTGACGGTTTGACGGTTATTTGACGTTTGGGATATTTTACTAGTTTTTGTTTTTAATTTTCAAAATAAAGTTGGTTTATTGTGGTTTCCCAGTAGTTCGGTGTCTTACCATAAAAAAACTTCATGCATCTCAGATTTTTTTTTTTCTAAAAGCAGAGCCCTGGAGCTTTAAAAAACGATCGATACACAAGCTATATGTCAACGGATTTAGCATTTTAGCAGCAGTTATGACGTCACGAAAACGGAAATCGCCCTACATCGGACCCCAAGGACCATGAAATATTTTTTGATATGACTAAATACTAACTGGCATCTTAAGAATAAATTTAATCGGAAACTTTTCAAAAAAAACATCATACCATATTTTTTTTATATTTTTGCATGTAAAATATACTGAAAAAGGTGTACTTTTTCACAAATCTGCTAGAAACGACATTTTAGAGTTATCTGATACAAAAAGCGCAAAAAAGTAAATCGAAGCTTAAAAAATTTATCAAATACTGAGCTAATAAAATATACGCTTATTAGAGTCAGTGGCGTACCGCTGGTTTTTACATGATACTCCCATTAAAATTTTGCCACTTTTTTTCGCCATCCTTCTTCTCTAACTTTTGACATATACATGACAGAGAAAATTAATTTGCACCACAACTAGGACCATTAAATTTTCTACAAAACATATAAAAGTGGTAGTCCACCCTAATCTCTGGCGTAGAAATCGTTTAAGGTTAAAAAATATATATATATTTGTGGCTGTAAAAATTTTGTGCAGAATATTTTTTTTACACTTTTTATGAATTACGATTAATAATGTTTAGCTATTTAGTTAGTTTAGTCATTAATTAATTATTCGAACGCGTTGGAAATGAGGGGGGGGGGTGTTTTAGTTTTTCCCGAGACCCTTTCATAAAATAAGATTTAGCCAAAAAACAAAATCAAATTGATTAAAATACCAAACATAATTTAAATTTTATGACGTCATCATGTCATCTTGCATGATTCCTATAACCTTCAATGCAAAAAAAAACAATAAACATATCTAAGTAAAATATCCTATTGATCAGACAAATAAAATTAAACCGCAATATTTTTCTACAGATTTATCAACAATTTTTCGTTCAATACGGTTCTGGGGGGCAATTCCAGTGGGCTATCGTTATGAGATAACGATCGCTATCGCCATTATTTTCACTGTTACGGCAACATCGCTTATTATTAATTAAAAAGAAGGCTTAAATGGCACGCAACCAGCAATACTTTCCCAAAACAACTGTCAAATGCCGACAGTCAGTCAAGTTTGTTTAGATTTTTGTTGCGGCGAAATTTCGGGAAAATAATAATTTTCATGAGCTTTTTGCACGCAATATGGACTAAAAATCTGATCACAATGTGATGGTGGTCAACCGTTATTGAATTTTGTTTGGAAAAGCCACGTTCTCTGTGAAGAAAAATCCACATGGGCCTTGTATGGAAGTGCCTCCAGATTTTTTGTTTGGGTAAGTACTTATATTTACTTTATCTTATATTCTATTCTGTTCTTTTTGGTGCTTAAAGAACACTACTTACATAATGTAAACAAAAAGATATAGTAGGTCCGTTTTAAGTTCAGTTTATACATTTTGAAAAGACGTGAGCCAGTGGCCAGAAAACCGAAAAATAATTTTACAAAATATTCATACATTATAAGAAAAAAAAGTTGGAAATTCAAGAATGCAGGATTTGTTTGATCCAAGGTTATTACACTGACTTTTTATTAAAAAAAATCTGACATCAACTAATATCTACCTATATATCGAGAAAAAATCAAATATTATTTATTTGGACAGTTTATGTTTGTATTTTTTGAGGTTATAGCCAAATTACTAAATATTATGCCTTGTATAAATAATAGTACTTACAACAGACCGCATTGAGTACCTAGTTGAAGAGAGGCGGCTGATTCTGAACTGCTATGCATGATCAAGTAAAAATTTAGCATCCCTTCTCATACTGTCCCCCCTTCTTCAATTATTTTATTTGCACAGGATAGTAGATCTTTTGAACTCCCTCCCTCTGACAGACAGATAAGAGTCATGTACCTAACTTTCATATATTCAAATTGATTTTGCTAAAACAAATTTTGATGTACACATTTTCTTTGTTTAAGGTTTTCAAAGTTTTAATGTTTTAACGTAATATAATTTACTGTTCTTTTTTTAGGTCAACTGTTGAAAATCTCCAAGAGCAGGACCCATGCTGTAGTGCTAATAAGAGAGAAAATAAATTATGAAGTTTGGGAATAAACTCTTACCGTAGCTGCTCAATGTATATTGATAAATTATCCATAGAAATCAGTTTTGGTAAGTTTTCAATTCCAACACCTGATTTTAAATTTGTAGGTACACCTATTGTCAAGTAATGCAAACTATCCTAAGATTTTGTCCCATACAGTCAAGTATTGTCAGGTATTATCGAGTTTTCGTACACCTATTGGAGGTGTTGGCCTCTCGGTTTTAGATTCTGAGTTTTAAAAATGTTTACTTAAATCTAGTAAACAAAAAAATTTGTGTAAATATAATATTTTTGTGTAAAAGTAGAGTATTGTGGTTTTTGACGAAACATCATTTTAAGTTTCACAATTATGTCAGTAATAAATAGTCATTTTTAAATATTTAACCTTTGCGTTTCTACATAATTTTAAGACCAAGTTTCTCACCTTTGTCAAAATAAAAATGCATAAAACTTTTAACTTTTCAAACTCTCTACTGTTGATCAAATTCCTGTCTTAAAAACTCTTTTAGTTTTTATCTACTGTTTTACAAAGTTTACTAGTTCTTATCAGTAAATTATTTAACCCATCATCACACAAAATTAGTAAAGTTTAAAAAATTTAATAATAATAAATTGTAATTTTACTCAGAAATCATTTTATTGGGATAATTTCAGATAATTTCGTTTTTTAACCGGTATCAGAGGGTTTTTACCTCGACTCCCCCTTCCTTTGGGACGCCACTGGGTAACCATATACACCTATATAACAAATCTTATGCATTTTTGTTAGATAACGTTTAAAAAATTGGATTATTTAATTCACGTTACATATTTTATGCAGATTTTATGGATGTCGCTAATAAAAAGAATAAGTAAAATTGATAATACAGTACCTAAAATATGTTATAAAAATCTAAACTTTTTAGATGAAAAAGTTAGCTCATTTTTTTCCTCGTATTGAAAGGTCATTCATTCATTTTGATTCAGGCCTAGATGAGAAGAATAACTTTAAATTTGGCACAAAATTGGAAAAATATTGGGAAAAAAACAAAAAAAAATAGCACATGGTATTGCTATTGTCTGAAGTATTAATTCAAGTGAACTAACTGGTTAGCTGATTAGACTATAGATTTGCATACATCACACCTATAATAAATTACTTTAAATTTAATTTCAGATCAATGATTTCTCGTAATTATTAAGATGTATGATGAATACATTTAAGCAGGCAGCACCCCACCCCACCTACGCAACTAAACATTTTAGCAGGACAAAACACATATGGTAAGCTACCTTCACATTAAAAAGAAAACATTTTAAAATCCAAAAATTCATCAGTAAAATTAAAAAAATTGGCTACTTTCGTTTCAACCACACATAAATTTCCACTTCTTTATTGCTGTAATTTAAGTTTTTGTTTTCTACTATTTTTATTAGCCACCAAAACCTAAATATTTCAAATTTCATTAGTAAAATTCAAGGAGGAATAAAGTTTTAAGGTAACTTTTTATGTCCACAGGATATTTAAAAAAAAACATTAAATAACAATTAAAGATCTTGGGGTAACTAGGGGATAAGCCACACTTATTTCGTTAATTTACAAGAAAAACTCAAGTCTTTTTCCACTTGGATCCCAACTTGTTAGATTTTCTGAACTTGTTCCCTTTGTTTTCCCAAGGTTTTTAATTATTATTCACTATCTTGATAGTTTTTTTGATCGACAGTTTACATTACTTTTTCTAAATAATATATAAAAGGGCCAAATTCATATCGTTTTTTTTAACAGGCAAGTTTTTTTACGACCTTAGCCAGAAAGTTGTTTTATCTTCTCCCTTAGTTTCTAAATCAAAGTGCGTTGGACCAAATTCACACAAGCATTGACCATCACTTAAGTTTCTACTTTACCTTAAATATTAAGATGTGGGGTAAACAGAAGATAGTCAATTAATAAAATTTTCAAAGTAGAATGTAATGTAAAACTTGGTCCGTACTTTTCTAAAAGAATCTAAATTGTCAGACAGCAATAAAACTGGTGGCCAAAAAATTGGTGAGATATAGTCGATGTAAGTCTAATAAGTCGGATTATACTCTTGTTCAAAGGGTGAGGTGATTAAAAGTTACTATTGGTGTAATTGATTGATTTTATAAACCAAACCTGAAAGCTTTCAATCTGAAATAGCCATTTCACTGGCTTACATTTTGAAATACATCTTATTTTTTGTTTCAGGTTAGCAGTGCCCAAGCTGATGAAAGAAAAGATGGCAATCCACCAATTATTGAAATATTAGAAAACAATTTGTAATTCTAAGTAACATTTAAACCAATAAGTAAAATAAATCAGTTTTTTTATCCCAAATTTTATTATTTTTTAATAGCAATGTTAAGAGCGACAAAATCAACTCAAATCAATTTTTTCTTTGTAATATAATAAATTGGTAATATTAAATTAAAAACTAGTATAAAGTATTAATCTAGCCAAAAAAATAAATTTATCTAAATGCATTGTAAAAAACTTGCCATGTCAGTCAGTAAAACTTTAGAGTTAATTTAAAAATGCAGCATACATTTAAGGCCCTTTATTTGAAGTAGGTACTAAGTAGGTTTCTTAAATTATATTACTCAGGTATTAAAAAGTAAAATAATTTGCTTAATTAGCCAACTGCTATATAAATATCAAGCTATGCTATGTGTGTGTGGGAATAAATATCATTTAGGTAATTTAAAAATGGATGTAAAATAATGAAGAAATATCATTTAGGTAAATATTAAATCACATCAGTCCAATTTTTTAAAACATCTTCATCAATTCTTTTTTATAGCAATCAGAGCTTGAAATAACTTAATACTGTACTTAACTTACCCCACCAAACCAATCTAAAGGCTCTTGAAAAAAAACTCTGCCTTATTTTTAAAAGTTTGCAATAACTTAAAATAATATATAGTGGCCTACACTTTTTCGATGACTCCCCCAAAAAATCTGCGAATTTTTTTGAAAAAGTTCTAAAATCTTAGTTACAATAGGTCCAATGTTCTATAACTATCACTTAAGTGACATTTAAATTTTTTGATTTAAACAAATGTGGCCTAACAGAATTAAATAATAAAATTTTATTTCTGTACTATATTTTATACAACTTTTTAATTCATTAAAAGTTATCTTACTATTTTTTAATGGGAGAACAAATAACATTTAGCATACATGTATATTGCATCAGTTTCTTCTGAAAGTTAGTTTCACTATGTCTATTGAACATCGAATCTTTGTCTAGTTTCATTTAGTGCCTTGGAAGGTTGGTCTGTGTCTTACTTGAATCTATCCATAGTTAATTTGTGGCCCAAGTTGTGGTCTTGTGTGGTACTATCCTACTAGAATGATTCTTACATGTAGCTCCATTCACATACCCTAGCATGTTATACCTAAAAAGAAGTATACACTTTAAGTTTTATCAAAATAGTACTTATCCAAAATCTGATCACAGCTTTAAGTAATTTTTTCTTTGGTGAACTGCAAGAAGTCAGTAGTTTTCATTTTAAATAAACTATCTCAATGTATCACATTCTTGCCAAGCCTGACTTTAATTTAAGTGGGTGATAAACTCAACTAGTTGGGCCATGCTTATCTATATTCTATCATAAGTGCTTGCGATACCCTTTACAGAAGAGTATAAAATATAAACCCAGCTTAAAATAGCAGTGATGTACAAGTTTGGGATAACTAAAACAAATATTTCCCCATAACAAAAGCTAGTTTTACTTACTGTGCCGTTCTTTGTGGGCTCCAAATATGGTGTGAACTTATTTTCGTCTTCCATTCGGGTGGTTGGAGAACACAAGATAACAGGAGAAACTAGGCAGCAGGAATTATAAAAAGTATTTTGTTTCCCGATGTCTGCAACCATCGCAGAAGAAATCATGTTAATTTTTCTCAATCAAATCAAAACTTATATTTTTGTGCGAGTTTAGTTGTCAAAGTTGAATTGACACGGCCGCGGCCATTGTGAAACAACAAAACAAACCGCGGTGTTGCCGCGATAACGAATTCGCTACGTAACGATATCGGTATGAGCCACTGGAATAGCCCCCCTGGAACTCTTACGTCAAGCCGAAAAATGACAAGTGACATATGGTTTAAAAGAAAATCTTAATGTTTGTAAAATCCTTCATTAGGGTTTTTTGTACACATATGAATTTTCTTGGAAAACCAATAAATCTAAAATTATCGTATATTGAAGAATATCTGATAACCTTAATATTTATAACGTCATATCTGGCGAACGGGATGGCATAGAGCTTGTGTCTCGGGCGTCTTTTAAAACTTAGAGATTCCTCTTTTAGCAGAACTAAAAATTTCAGATGCATCCAAGTTTAAATTTCTGTTTTTAACTTTCTTGGGGCCAAGACACCGGACTATTCCAAACCTTCTTAATTAATTAAGTTCCGAGAAAGTAGAGAATAAAAACTACCCTAAAGAAAATCACGCTTGGGTGTGCCTTGGGTATACTGAGCGCAAGGCCACCCTGTCGGAAATGGGCGCGGAATTTAACTCGCCAAAAATCCACCTGTCCTACGTACGTCAAAATTCTTATGTTAACCGTCCTTCCGTACGATTCTGGCGTTTCATGGCAACCGTTAACCATATATGACGTTTAAATGTCAACAGTGTCAAATGGCGTTAGTCGTCGGGTATTTTTTGCACGACCAAAAACTATCTAATACCTTTGAATAATTACCGCCATGATAAGACATCTTAATGCTAATAAACGAGCCACACTTTTTCCTGCCCTCCGTTTCCTCTCATTTACTAAGTTTATATGCGTCTAAAATCGGTTTTAGATAAGGACGGTTTTAAATAAAATCGCTCTCTCCGAGGGTTTATTCGTCCTTCAATAAATGTCAATAAATGTCAGTTAAAAAAAAAACAACTAAAGCTGGGTTTATACAGCAAAGTAAGATAAGAAAGAGTTTTGACAAAACCAGTTGGTGTTTATACAGAAGAATATAACATAACGTAACATGAGACATACAAAGAAGCCCGACATTTCGCGCATGACCACGACGCCATTTTTACCAGTTTCCACCATAACCCTACTTTTTTTAATAGTATTTGGATGTTATTTTTGTTTAAAAAAAAACAAGTTTTACGCAAAAAAGGTAAGCAAAACGTCTTTTATTAATGTTGCAGTAAATTGGGGATCAGCTATCTTATGTCATATTATTTCCTGTATAAACAGACATTTTTCTTATGTTATGTTATGTCATGCTATGTCTGATCTTATCTTATTTTTCTGTATAAACCCAGCTTAAGTTAACAACAGATTTTTCGGTAAAACCAGGGTTCTGTATTTCTTTAGGACGGAAGTAATGCGCGGGTTTTTAAACTGTTTATACCGACCCTTAAATTGGTTTTAAAGCGATAAATCGCTTTAAAATAAAATCGATTTAGTGCTTAAATCGGTTTTAGTGGTGTTTATACGAGAAAGTTTTCAAACCGTCCTTACATAAAAGCGCTCTAAGAGGTCCGTATAAACAAAGTAAGTGACTATGACCTGACCATATTGTTTATTAGGAGTAGCCCGCTATTGATAAAGTGGCCCTAAATCGTGATAAATTTGAATAAACATTTGCAAAATCTCCTTAATGTGTCCATAAACACACACGTAGACAAAAACATAAAATTTTACTATAGGGAGATAAGATTAGAAAAAGACAAACGACCGTTTATTTAAATCCCGTCACCCCTCTGTCGTTCACAGTCTCAATAAAAATTCAATTTAACAGTAGAGTTACTTTAAATCAACAAATTAGCTAAAATATCCATGGCATTTTATTTAAATGAATTTTCTGAGGTTATAGTGCTTTAGTTTCTCACCAGCAGCGTAGCTATTCTTGAAATCACAGATCCTATTGGCCGACGCCGCCAATTTCCCCGAAAATTACCCTAATACATAGTCGCCTAAATGTATAATCTTTAAAACATAGATTTTTGTTTTCGATACATTTACCCTAAAAAGTAAAATTCCCTATGTAGCCCTTTTCTGGAAGGCTATTTTTGGGAAATATTCTGAAAATCTTAAATAGCAACTCCCTATTTTGACTTTTTATATGGTGCCTCACATCATAAGCTTTACTTTACTAATTTTCGAGATATTGGCTTTCAAAATGTCAAAAATTTAATTTTCAAAGGCCCCTTAGAAACTAAACAAAATATCTCTATTGTATTCAATATCGATTTTAGGGGTTTTTTACGAGGGAAAATGCCAACAGTTTGACAATTTGACCTTCTACTTCATATTTTTGGAATAATATCATCAAAATCACTGAAAATCAATTAACTGTAAATAGGAATGTGCAAACGTCAAACTGTTTTCATTTTTTATTTGCTCTTAAAAAACCCTCAAATTCGATAATAAGCACAATAGAGATATTTTCTTTAGTTTCTTAGATATGGGCTTTTGAAAATTGAATTTTTGACATTTTGAAAGCCAATATCTCGAAAATTAATAAAGTAAACCTTGTGAGGTACCATTGGAAAGAGAATTTCAGTGAGAGTTCAAATATAAAGTCAGAATAGGGGGTTACTATTTAAGGTTCTCAGAATATTTTCCTAAAATATCCCCCCAGAAAAGGGCTACATAGGGCATTTTACTTTTGACGGTAAATGGTAGTTGGCCATGTATGTAAATCCCTGAGATGTTGTAAATGTCTTTGACTATTGACGTAAACGTCTTTTTATAGCCTTTTTACGATTTTTAATCATCTTGATAGTACCTCCAATATACATAGAACATAAAACCCCTTTCTAAGTTTTATTTTAGTTGCAAGTTCTTGGTTGTTTTTAAAGTTTTTTCACAAAGACAGCAACTGCAAGGTGTAAATAAATAATAGACCCCTAAAGTTAATATTCTGGTTTATCGGCATTCTTATCCTTATCTCTATCGAGTCGACCTATCGAGCAGGTGTACTTTTAAACTAATGGCGAATGCGTCAAAACATCGTAACGTTACGACTCCCTTATCGTACCTAACGAGGTTTTCGTGCATTTAATCAGGTGGAACTGTCACGCATTCGCCATGATTTTAAAAGTGCACCTGCTTGATTGGTCGACTCGATAGAGATAAGGATACGAATACTGATGAAACTGAAAATTCACTTTAAGTGTCTAATTATGATGTACGAAAACACATAGCAGATTTGACTGACATGTTTAAAAATCATAGACTTAATCATATCGAAATATTTAGGGACATTTTCCTAGATGTTGAAGAAACGTGCAATGCTTTAGAATTAGATGCTAAAATGCCAGAATATGTAGTAAGCAAATCAGAGCTAATAGAAAGCATTGTTGAAAACAGGTTGTTATTTAAATTACATCCAAAATATATTGGTACCCTAACAAGTGAAAATCTTGTAGAAATAGGGACCCTGTATGGCCTTAAAAATATTAGAGAAGAGGGCTTACTACGGAAAGATTATATAATTCAAAAAATTATTGATTAAAATACACCTTATGAGAAACTTTTAGAATTATGTACATTTTTTCCTTCAGTAAAAAAGTGTCTTCTGATTGCTTTAGTTCTTCCAGCTACTACAGCATCTGTTGAAAGATCGTTTAGTACGCTGAGAAGAATTAAAGCATGGCTAAGGTCAACAATATCCGGGGATAGACTCAACGAGTTAGCGATGATGAGTGTCTATCGAGAAAAAATATATGCTGACATTGCTGACTTTTGCTCTAGGGTTATTGAAAAATTTGATAAGTCTAAAAGAAACATGCAACTTTTATTTGATGAGAATACGTGAAGCATTTTGTTTTGATTTTTATTGTTGCTATTATTTATACATTTGTTTATTTCAAACAGACTTTTTTATGTTTGAAAGTTTGAGACAATGATGTGTTTGAAATTAACTCTGTGTTTCGGACTTCCATTGTCTATATTTTATTTATACACGACGTGTCGATCAGTACAATCTCTGATCGTCTTCAGGTGCAAACTACAATCAATTCCTAAGGCTACGTACTTTTATACTGTGAGAAATTACTCAACCTTGAAGTTTAAGAAGTTGGCTCCCCCCAAGAAGGGGCTTACAAATATTTGGAATTTCAACACTTGGTTTACTGAAAATACCCTGATTCTGCCCAATAAAGGCAGCTTCAAGGAATTTTTGTTTCTGCCAGTGTGACTCCTTGTGCAAAACCTTTGCTTCTGCCCACTTCATTCGGTGTTGTTTTGACCATGCATGTTCGGCAATTCCTGATTTCGTTGTTTCACCTTTTTGGGTATTCGTCTGATGTTCCTTAAGCAGATGTGGTCTTTTTGTTCTTAATGTTTCTTATTTCGATTTCCAAGTCATGATAAATGTTACAAATTTGAACGGCTCTGCTATATAAAGTTTGTAACAATTCTCATGACGTGGAAATCGAAATAAGAAACATTAAGAAGGATCTGCAGCAGAATGGTTACAGCCTTAAACTTATAACAGATACTATTTCTAAATTTCAACAAACAGGACCGAGATTACAAGACCAAAACCAGGCAAATGCATTCCTTACAATTCCATACATTAAAGGATTATCAGAGAAAATTCGAAGAGTAGCGAACAATTTTAATATAAAAACAGCTTTTAAATCTAGTAATACCATTCGAAGCCTTCTTAGTAAAACAAAACCGGAGAACAAACAAAATAAGGAATGCATTTACCAAGTTCCTTGTGACTGTGGTGAATCATACATAGGCGAAACCAAAAGACCACTATCTGTTGGGCTTAAGGAACATCAGACGAATACCCAAAAAGGTGAAACAACGAAATCAGGAATCGCCGAACATGCATGGTCAAAACAACACCGAATGAAATGGGCAGAAGCAAAGGTTTTGCACAAGGAGTCACACTGGAAGAAACGAAAATTCCTTGAAGTAAGATAAATAAGCCATTTGTCAAAAGAACCGCACATTTTTGGGGAATTATTTTGTTTCCCTGATCTCAAGATTGAATAGCTACACAGACATTAAAAAAAAACTACAACTGCCAAAGTGTCCACATCAGAATTAGCTACAATTTTGCACAGTTGTTCAATTTCAAATTTTTCACAGAAATATCCGAAGGATTTTTTAAAATTTTCAGGGTTTTTTTCGATAAAAAAATCTCTAGTGCTGTAATCTTTTTATATTTTATTGATTTGGCGAGAAAAAAAGTAGGTTTTTATTATTTCTTAAAATCTACGAACCCTAGCAAAAATAATCACGGATTGAGAATTGTTGTTTTTATTTTATTGAAGTTGAGAAAGAAATGCGTGGTTCAATGATGGAGACGAAATTTCCCCTTAATTCCTTGAGCTGCACCAGACTAACTGTATATGAGTGGGTACTAAAGAGACCCAATTCATTCAATTTATTCTTAACACTGTGGCGCACTGCTTGAAACTGATATTATCAAAAAAACGCGCACATATAGCGTTTTGTGTCTGTGTAGTAGCTTGGGTCGTACCGTGTATAATAATAGTACTCTGTCACTTGCACCCGGCTTCAAAGATAAGAGAAATTTTCCTCTTTGAATAAGTACCACCGCCGTATAAGTACCTACTAGGACAAATGGTTTTGTGCATTTAATGTGTTTAAAAAAAAGTTTGGAATTTTCTTGCTATAAACTACCAAGTGCAGGTATTTTAATGTTTTCTAAAAAATGAAGTTCGATCTTTAATTTCGCGATGGTGAACACCAAAGAAAATAGTGACAAACCGACTTCTAGTAGTGACAATTTTTCGTTTGATTCTAGTGGAACGTAAGTAGCCAAAAATCTGGCTCTGAAATTTTTCATTCATTACCTTTCTGGTCTCTGTTACTGTGCGGCGCAAAGTTCTCATGTAAATTTAAAATTTCTAAAAGTCAAACTGGGCATAGCATAAACCATCCATCAACAAAATTGTCACCAGATAAGTAAGATAAAAACAGGAATAACTATTTAAAAAAATTAAAAATTAAAATTTGCCACGTTTTTAAAGCGGACTAAAAAGTATAAAATAATTTTGTTGTATACCTTCATCAAAAACATGATTTTAGTAACTGTCTGCAGATAACTAAAATATGGCATTTTTGGTTACCTATGCAAAAAATCTTTCTATCCGTTTTTTACCCAAAATTGAAGAGAAACGGCGGAAAATAGTAATATTCAAAAAATCTAATTATTCTTGCCTAAAAATTAAGCCATTTCTGTCAGTTTTCACCAAGTATTTAAGAAAAAATGATTTAAAAACATCGTCAAAATATCAAACTGTCAAAGATTAAAATGTCGGAATAATTAACGTCACTGAGTAAAAAGGCACATCGCTATGGAAACCATAGTTATTTCATTTACCAGCCGTCTTGATTTATAGTGTAAAGATGGTGTGTTGCGAGAAGTGCTTTTCGTTCGAGATTTTTAAAAGTATTTTCCTGTTTTTTTTGGATTTTTTGATAAAGGTAGTAATAAAATAGTGTTAATAACTCGCGGCTAACTGTGCTTTTTTTTACTCGCGTTTTTAAATACCTCGCTGCGCTCGTTCTTTAAACCAACGCTTGTAAAAAAAGGCCCTATTTTCAAGGTGCAAATCCGGGACATTTTCTTGAAAATGGAAGGGGCTTTTCGTTCGGATTGGTGTGTATTAAGAAAAAAACTTTACATTTAAAATATCGGCGTACGAAGGGGGGAGACTTAGGGGCTCAAGCCCCTTCCCCCTAGAGCGAGTGAAAATCGACAGCTAAAAGTTTAATATTTCCCAAAAATAACCAATACAATGGTAGTGAGACTATTATGTTACTAAAGCCCTCCCCAGAAATTATTTCAGTGTACGCCACTGTTTAAAACAAGGGCATGATTCCATACACATTAATGTGTAAGTATACCGCCGCAGGTAAGATCTTTTGCAGTTCAAACAGAAAGTTCTTTAAAAATTTTGATTGTTTTCATTTTTGGTTTAGGGTGAGATTTAATTCCCATTCTACAATTATTCCTGTCCAAATCATTTTAAGAATATTATATTATACGTTTGAGAAAAATTGATGTAAAAGAAAATCAAAAATGTAACAATCAATGAAATACATCATAGCGCCGCAGGCAAATTTTTTTGAAATTGAAGTCAAAGATTGTTTAAAAATTACAATCTTTGCCATTTTTTTCGTTAAATATTTTTAAATAAAGTGGATTTCAATCCGGTACAAATCGGGAGACAACTAATAAATCCGGTACAATCCGGGACGCTTCATTTTTCCGGGATGGCGTTCCAAAAACTGGAACCTGTCCCGGCCAATCCGGTACGGTTGGTCACCTTACTATTTTAGCCACGAGTTGTGAAAACTACTATTTCTTAACCCCCATACAGATAAACGATACACGAAAAACGTTGGTCGCATGAATTGTTTACTAACAATTTTATTGCTGTTTTTAGTGATATGAACTCTTGTGCCTGAATTTTTTAACTATGTAATTAATCTTGTATGGTTTATCTGTATGGCGATGGCTAAATTTAATTTTTTTAAATCGCTATTTTCAGCTTTTGTGTCGTTTTTTTCTGTGATTACACAGAAAAAAGATTTAATTGAGCCTCTCTCCTAAAGTAAACTATGCATTAATTTGCCGTTGCTTAACCCACCAAATGTCTCAAGTCTAGTATGCAAAACTTTTATACAAAAATTTGAAAAATAAAGTCCAATAATACCTAGCCAATTAAGCCTCGAAGATTCTGGTTTTTGTTTTTTAATCTTGTTTTGTGTTTAAATCTAGAGGAATCCAATTTTCTATTGATACGAAATTGCGGAAAATACTAGACAACACTTTTTACATTTTTTTACGGTAGTGTCCACTATTAATAAATTTTCGCTGTCTGATGGTTGTCAGTTGCTTTCCCTACTGATGCAACCGACGCGCCTGCCCCGTAGACTTTC
Organism: Oxystoma pomonae; assembly: GCA_963921995.1. Taxonomy (NCBI): domain Eukaryota; kingdom Metazoa; phylum Arthropoda; class Insecta; order Coleoptera; family Brentidae; genus Oxystoma; species Oxystoma pomonae. The sequence goes on along the minus strand of OY998167.1, from coordinate 21,005,789 downwards.
GACTCTGGATTATTTCCAGGGCAGGGCCGAGAAAAATAGAGGACAGATGACCAAAACTTAATCAATGGTTACTAACTCGAATTAGTAACCATTGCTATAATCTTAATTTAATATGTTTCTAGGAGATCCTAAATCCTAATTTTATTTATTTATTTATTTGTTTATTTATTTATTAAAAAGTATCTACAGCAAAAAGCCAATTACAGACATAATATTGAAATAAGATATTATATAAGGACATCAAAACACACTAAGTGGGTACAAAAAATTATGTTAAAATTTATAAATACCAATACATTTTATAAATATAAAATAAAATAAAATAAAGTAGTCAGTCCTAGGCTAAGTATTACGTAGTTTTTGTATTTGAAGCTACTATTGTGTTTATCGAAGATGACTTTCAACAAATATTCTTATTATACAAAAAAATATGTTTACGAACTAAAATATCCTTCTTTCATCATACAAAGCCTTAGATCGTAATCTTTCTTAGTATTGTGTGTTAGGACCTATGTGTAATCGACAAGCATGCTAGACATGTTCCTATCAACTTCACACACACCCACACGCATTGTTAGTTTTTAGTGAGAAAAACGCTTAAAATGCAGTAAATAAATTATTCAAAAGGAAAACTTTTTTTTTATACCTTCATCAAAAACATGATTTTAGTAACTGTCTGCAGATAACTAAAGCATGGCTTTTTTGGTTACCGATGCAAAAAAAAACTTTTTTTTGATCACGGGTGCAAAAAAAGATTTCTATCTGATTTTTACCCAAAAATAAGGAGATAGCTGAAAATATTAATATTGAAAAAATGTAATTATTCATTCATTTCATTCATCATCTTCCAAATTGATCTTGTCATTTATATATAAGTTTCTGGATCAATAAAAGTCACAACAATGAACGTAACCGAGTAAAAAGGCACCTCGCTATGGAAACCATTGTTATTTCATTTACCAGCCGCCTTTATTTATAGTGTCAAGATGGTGTGTTGCAAGAAGTGCTCTTCGTTCGAGATTTTTAAAAGTATTTTCTTGTTTTTCTTGGACTTTTTGAGAAAGCTATTTAAAAAATAGTGTTAACAACTCGTGGCTAAATTGTGCTTTTTACTCGCGTTTTTAAATACCTCGCTGCGCTCGTTACTTAAGCCAACGCTTTTATAAAAAAGCACTATTTTAAACACTAGTTGTGAAAACTACTATTAAGGTATCTTTGTGCCAATAATGTTCAGAAACCTTAAATTTTGAGAAATCACTGTGTCCGAGTCATCAAGTATGGAGAAGGGGGCACAACTCCTGGAAAAACTAGTGGTCTTACGAAAAAAGCGTAATTATAAAATAAAAATAAATTTTTGTTTTAAAAACCGATGCTTGCTTTTTTCAAAATTTATGCTTTGGACTTCATACACAGACTTTGTTTTTTTTTTATATTGACAAATTATTTTACTGCATAATCCTCTAAACTTTTCTATTAAAATAGGTTTTTTTACAATAATTAAACAAAAGGGATTATACCAATATTGATCGAGTAGGGATTAACGACAAATTTGCAGCGATAATATTTGCATAGATATTTTTATCATAGTTACATTGTTTATCGTGTTAGTTAAAAACTCTAATATTATATCCTGTTTGTCCCTGTCTAACTGACGTAAATTTTAAATTTAAAGTACACAAATTTAATATTGGATCTAATAAAAAACGAAAATCATGTTGTAAATTAAACACAACTATGAATAATTCCGAGTGTATAGAAAGTTTTGGTCGGTTTTTTGGTACCCTGTTACCCTCATTATCATTCTTGTTTAAAGTCTAACTAACTACAGCTAAGTTTCGTAAAATCAATCTCCATTGGATCTGCTCTTTCACTTCTAGCAAAGTCGAAAGCATTCTAAATCTCACCAAGACTTAAAATCTTTGAAACCTGTGTTCTTAATCATCGACGTACTAACTAGTACATCGATGGTTCTTAATATAATATCCAGCTGCGTCCCCATCTGGGACCAAAGATATCTTGATACCCTCGAAAAGATTCAAACATCGTTTCTAAAAAATGTCTATCCCTCCCAGAAGTACATCTAGCAATACAACTGGCTTTCAAAACTTACATTGGTGCTTGCTGGGACAGGGTTTGATAACATTTTTGACAACAATCTAGCATTAAGAACTCTATCAAAAAAGAAAATCAATCAAACTATTGAAACCCACCGAGAACTCTGTTTACAAAAAGATCTTGCTATCGCTAGAGGTTTCTCATACATGACTTTTTATCCCTTTCTTACCATGACCAGAAAACCAGCTATCTACCTGACATTTAGGGCGCAAACATTTGTAACGTTGGCAACACCGATGAACTAGGGACACTGGATCCTATTCTCTTTAGATGTCCATTGTACAGAGAAGTCAGACCATTGGCATGGACGGTCTCGGATTCGTTTTTAAATCTATTAGAATCTTTATCACCAGCGTCGGAAAAAACTTGCTTGTACAATAATGTAATTTCTTAAGGCGCATTTACACAGACAAACTTTCCTTTGATGTTGAAATGCCGACAAACATTTACACGAGCCTCTTGAGCAAAATGTTCAAAGAAATGTTCGAGCAAAATCGTGTACAAAAAAAGACACGTAAATTTTGGAGAGAATGTTGAGCAAAATTTGTTTGAAGAAATGTTGGTAATAAAAATTTCTTAGAAATTTAAATTTTATAGTTTTATGGGAATTCATTGAACTTAACTGAAAGTAGAAAGACTAAGTTTTAAAACAAGGTGCTTTCCGACGGAAAAACGATTTGACGTCGAAATTCACGTTTTACCTCATAAGCAACTTCGATTGATCTGATTTTTATAGGGGATATGCCAGTATACTTGTAACTTTTTTGGGGTTGTAAAAAAAACGAGAATCAAAAAAAAAATAAAAATTGGCACTTATTTATTGCTGTTGCTGGGTTAGGAGAAGGTAAAAACCGTAGACTAGTGAGAGGGGGTTTTGGTCAAATGAACATTGACACACAAAATTACAGCAGTGTTTGACAGCGCTGCGTTCCGACTGTCTAAACCTCCCTATCCCCCCCCCCAGGGAACAACTAACTACTCTCCAGAACAGTTCTCTAAAAATATCTAACTGCATTTTAAAAAGTAATTACTTCGAAGAAATTTCCGTTTTCTTTTTGTAATGAAAGAAAACCAAAAATGTTAGAGAAAAGAATTAAATGTTATTACCTCCATCATTAACTATTTTAACATTGCATATGACAAAACTGATAGCCAATAATAATGTTTCGCTTGCCGTCGCCTTTTTTTCACAAAAGTTTAAAATAAAAGTTGGTGTTCCATTTTTTTAAAGAATTGAGATCACTGATCACTGATGTAAAATTATATTTATTCTCATCTGTAAAAATATGTTTCCAAAATAGATAGCAATAACTTGCTCAAAAATTTACCCGAACAAAATGTTCAAAGAAAAGCTCACAAAAATGTTCGCGCAAAAAATTTCAGATCTTTTGCACGAGCTTTTATTTGAGCATGTTCGTCTGTGTAATTGCGCCTTTAAACTTTGCTTCCTTTTGAGGTCGCAAGGATTAAAATCGAATCCAATGCCACATTTAAGCAGTAGCAGAATATTATCTTTTTCTTTCTGTTGAACTAACTAACTATAAAATGTCGGGGTTTTACTTACTTAATTTGATGTTCATATATTAGTACAGAAGAAATCAAACGTGAAAATTGATTATTTTTTTTCTTCTTCAGTCTAGTATATTTTTTCCACTTACAGTTAACATATTACCTATCGATAATTTTAATAATTTAAGTTATAAGTTATTTTGGTTTTTTTAGAATTCTAGGCTAAAATTATTTGCTTGAACCTTTTTTTATAAAAATTGTTTATTTCTGAAGACAATGAAATTTGAAAAATGGAAAAAAATGAATTGAACTAATTGTAATACGAACCGGAAAATTTAAGTAATTTTCCGATAATTTAGTTTGTTATATAAATTTAAAATACTTATCTAAGTAAACAAAAATTCTAATTGAAAAGTGTAATGTTCTGAACTCTTCACAGATATAGTCAAGTGTATTTTTTAATTAAATTGTTGTTGTTCATCAGCAAATAAGCGATAATAATAGATTCAATACTCTTTAAACGCAATTTAATCTCTGCATCTAAATTTCCGTTATTATTATAGCTAAAAGAACCACGCCTTGCCAAGTAATATTTTGAGGATATTACAATAGCACCTACATCTGCATAGCTTAACTGCATGGAGTCTAATTCTTAATGTGGGAACCCACAAAAAAGCCGAATTTACAAAATCCGAAACACAATTGAACAGAAAAACAGAAAATAAAACGTCCGAAACGAAATACGAACAAAAGAAAAACACCCAGAAAATAATGGATACGAACATAATTTTATGGAATTGTCCACAAACGAAAAACACCCGACCTATAAATTGATAGAAAGTAATATACCCGATCCTTATTGCTTGGTTGATTTAAAAGGGCTTTTATTGTTGCTAAGATTTGTACACATCAGCTTAGAAAAACTTAATAAATAAATATTCACAAGCAAAAAACTAAACCTAATCCTATACATCTTACTGTCTAAAAAAATATAATTACAATAATTTACACGCTTAAAACTAGGGTTTGTGCGCGGGCTCCCCGCGCATGCGCCCCGGTCCACACGTGCAATTGCAATTTTTCTATTTGGATTGCTACCTGCTACCGCGGTTGCATGCAGGTTTCGGGGTACCACAGCAGGGTCTCAGCGAGCTGAATCCCTTTTTGCCCTGACGAAAGAAATTGGCTGTATGGCCAGTGAAATTAGAAGTGTTTTATGGGAAAAACTGCGAAAAACCCATTTCTCACACTCATCGGATGTCGTCCGCCGTCCGTAGTCTGGGTGTGTTGTGGTTGGTCAGTATTTTGTAAGTAGGCGGAGTCATATAAAAGGCGCCAAAAACCTACGAATTTCTAGGAAATTCGCGGAAGTTGGCCCCTTCGTCTATGAATACCGCCGGACAACAATCCAATCTATCCATAAACCGGAAGTTTATGATAGATTGGCTTGTACCGGGAAGTTAGAGTTATGTCGTCGGTTAGACGTCATGTCTCTAGTTAGTAAGGAATTTTGGATTTGACTTGTGAAAAAAGCTTGTCCTTGTTCTAATATGTAAGTTTGTAGGTCGGTCAGTCCCGTCATTTGTTGTATGCGGGCGTTGGATGCTATTCTGTTATCTGTATTGCCAAGGATATTTTTGAGGAATTTATTTTGTATTATACGTAAACGCTGCATTTGAAAGTTAGATATATGAGTGAAGAGCGGGCAAGCGTACGTTAGGAGTAGACGAATCATAGTTTTATAGATAACAGTTTTATTTTCAAGATCAAGAGGCGATTGCGCGTTGATTAGTGGATATAATAAGTGGATAGCTCCGATTGCTCGGGATATATTGTTGTCAATGTGTCGGATAAAACTTAGGTTCCGGTCTAGGTGTACGCCTAGATATTTGACACAGTCCTTTGTTGGGATTGGATCCTTAAATGAGCAGAACCACAATCAGCCCAATCGTTATTGGGCATGCGTCAAATTTAAATCTCTAGGACGCCGTAGGCCCTGGATTGCGTCGTTGACAAGTTTCTCTATTTGAAAGATGACACGAGGATTTTGTTTTATTAAACGATTTTATTTAACTTCAGACTTTCTGGCTGTCTTACTGTCTATCAAATCTTGCGATTCATTTTTGTAATGTAGGTCCGATGACAATATAATATTATGAAGAAATTTGGGGATAGGGGGTGGTGGAAGAATGTAAATTAATACAATATTACAACTTACTTCGACTCTTCCCAGCCGTAAGCCTGGCAACGTAGCAATTGAATTCGTGGCTATCGGTTCAAATCATTTTTGGCCAGATTGTGGTTCGGCATTATTATATTTCTATCAAATTATTTTGTGTTTCTATAAAAATATGTTTCGTTTAAATTTAATTCTGTGTATATATTTTCTAGCGATTTGATTTTCCCGTCGTTTCATTTTCGAGACAATTTTTTTCGGACCAATTATCTTCTTTTCTTTTAAATTCTGACAAATTACGTTTCTGCCAAATTTGGTTTCGGGTTTTTTACAGGGACCCCTTAAGGTTTAAACGACATAGAAAGCATTAATTTATCAGTATCTTTAAATTTAGCAGCACCAACACATGGACCTGTTTACTAAAAATTTAGTGTTAATCATAAACACAAGCACAGATTTATCATTAAGAAAAATTGGTAACCTTCAACATTTATGATTGTTCTCATTAAAAATCGTAGGATGCGCATGCGTCAATCGAAATTAAATATCGCGCAACGTCAACTGTCAATTGCAGTCAACATAACCTCAAAAAAACTTTGTTTTTTTTAAGGGACTAACGCGTTTTTTTTTCGAGTTTAAAAAAAAACATGGATAGTGATGAAGAAGGGCTTTTTATTGAGATTGTGGAAAAGTTTCCATGCATATGGAACATAAAAGACAAAGGCCATAAATTTTGTTCTATCAATTGTCCATAAATTTGTGTTTGTATTTAAAGAATGGGTAAACAGACACATTTTTTTTAAGCTTAAATTTAAAATTACGTTTTCTACTAAATTTAAAGATACTGATAAATTTCTGCTTAATTGATGGGTAAATCCACGATTTTTCTTAATAATCGGGTAATAATAAGTCATGGTTATAACCTCATTTTTTCCTTTTTCCGAATCCAGATCAGCACGTTTCCAGATGCCGTCGCTCTGCCTGTCAATCAGTCGTTGAATCGGTCTGTCCGTCGCTCCCTTTGTAGCCACTGTAACTCACTACTCACACTAATGTCGGAAATAGTTCATAAGTAAACTTAAAGAAAACAAAATAAAAGATTAAGCGTATTTTTAAGAGATATAATATAGACCGATAGTTGATATTTCGAAGAAGTAGGTACTTAAGATTTGTGTAACCTAAATCAGTGTTTATACTACATAGGCATATTTTTTAAGTAATGTGACAGGCCTGTTTGGGGTCTCGAGAGTTGAAAAGAGGAGAGCTTTGGTTAGGCAGTCTAGATATAGCGTTCTTGTAGAAGGTTACCGAACATTGTTATATCCCGTATGCATAATACATTATTTAAACAACATTTTTGACTTATTATTCCGTCGTCCTGACAAGTCAGCGAAACATTGTTATATCCCGTATGCATAATACCTTATTTAAACAACATTTTTGACTTATTATTCCGTCCTCCTAACACTAATCATAACAACATTTTTCGTGGACTTGTTTTAACGATTTTTTTTGTCAAAACGATTCCACGAAATATTGAGTGAAATTTTTTGACATTTAAACTCAATTTTTGTAAACACCATTAGGAAGATTTTGGTCAGACAGTTTAACGGCAAATTTCATTACTCTTATGGTTACCGTTACCGTAAATATCGGTAACTTCAAGAGGTTAAAAATAGCGCTTTTTAACGTAGTCAATCGTTTGGCGGTAAACATAACCTTACTTTTTTATTGACTTTTGTTGTTTTTTTCTTAAGTCTTTTTTTTATTTGCTTTTCTAACTATATCATGGAGAAAAATATTAATTTAGTAATAGAAGAAATCAAGCCTCTGCAAACTTATTTGTACTTACTCACCTGTTTACCAAAAAAAAAAATTACGGTAAAAAAGGCACCTCACTACATGGTTAACAAAATTTGAGTAAATCAAAACAAACTTTTATAACCTAAAAATCTTCCACCACAGAATCACATCAAATTTGGTTGGTTGTCTTTTTAACGGTAGAGGTAGTCGCTATTCGACGCTAATTAGCGCCAGTGGTTACCTTTATTAAAGGTAACAGCCTGACAGAGCGCTACTGCGCCTGCCCAGAATAGGAGTAAGGGTAACAAAAAACCTGACCAAAATCTCTCTATTGACACAATGTTTGAACTTGTCAAGGGTGTCACAATTACCCAAATTATAAATACGTGTCCCCGTTTTTTATGAACGGAAGTGTTAAAATATATTTTGTTTCAGATGTGAAGAGATCGCCGCCATCATGGACGCCGAGTGCGAGGGGGGAGCCGGCATGTCCAACGGGGGAGAAGACGGCATAGGCGGGGGAGGCTACCTATTGGTCAGGATACACGTGCCTGAGCTCAACGTGCAAAAATGCCTCCAGTTCCCCAAGGACCAGCTGGTTTGGGACGTCAAACAGCAGTGTTTGGCGGCGTTGCCAAAGGTACGTTTAATTAAATCAGTCAGTTAGTCACTGTCAAATTTGGCACTTCTGGGTGGCCCATAAAAAATCGTTTGGTCATTAAAATTTTGTAAGTTCCTAACCGATTTTACTAATCGATAGCTTGTTGTAAATCCAATAAAATTTTCGTCCAATGCTTAAATTAGCCGCCATTTTAGAATTTAATATGGCGGAATCACCTACATAAAGTATTGCTAAACAACATCATTAGCATTTAACAGTAGGTTTCATATCATTAGCGTGTTGGTAATTTTTTACCCGATTTTGATTACTTACATCTTGTTTTATGAAGAAGCATAAATTTCAGTTATAAATAAACATCGAAAACAATACAGAGTGTCCCAACGAAAACGATACAGAGGCTATTTCGGGTACGGTTTCGAAAAAACCTCGGAACACGTCAATTTTTAGGGTGAGTTTTAAGACCAGAATTTAAATAGGGAAAGTGATCAAGTAATACCTTATTTTAAAGGTCTTTCAAATGCTTAAAAATTGTATCAAAAATTTCCCTCATATGTAAAACTGTCCATAAGATTTGTGGAATTATCGCTGAATTAATAAGTGATAATTCCCCAGTAGGTGATAATTTCCCAGTAGGTGATAATTCCACTGATCCGACGCGATCTCAATAATATACTGGAGAACAAAAAAAATGCAACACCATGTACACTATCGGCATCATAAAAGTGGTACGTGATAAACATAGGTATTTTTTAAATTGTATGGTTAACTACCGAATTATATTATATTTATTAGGTATATAAATTTTAATATCTAGTCATTGCGCCATTCATCTCAATTATACCGTTTAACCTTCTTGGTAGAGAATCAGCCAAAATTTCAAAAAGTTTTCATTTTCACCAATTAATTCTTCATAACTGGACCAAGTGATGTTGATTTCCCGGCACAATATTAAAGCTTTCCAGCTTTTTTAAAATTAAACCCCAGATATTTTCCATAGGATTGGCGTCTGGGGTTTTCGCAGCTCAAGAAAGAACTTAAATATTTTGCTCCCGAAACCACGTTTGCCAAATTCTGGCCGTATGAGCAGGGTAGTTGTCTTGTTGAAAAATAAACTGGTCTTGATAAAGTTCTGTGACGGCTGGAAGCATAGTGTTCTCTGAAATGTCCACGTAAAGCTGTGCTGTGAGCCTTCCATTGATTCGAAATAGAGCACCATGACCTCTAGCAGAAATCCAACCCCATATATTTACCGAAAATCTTCCAGCGCGATCTCATAGCGCGTTCTTGGTGGAAGATACACCCGAATTTGTTTTCTATCACTACAGGACTGAAAAACTTTTTCATCGGAAAATATTACCTTTCGCCAAAACTCTGGTTCCTTTAGAGAGTAATTAAGGGCAAAAAGTAACCTGGCCTGTTTTTTTTTTCATTCGTAAGTTTAATTTTTTTAGCGGCTACACGACATCTTAAATTAGAGCCTATCCTTACGCGATTTCGTGCCACTCTTACCCATCCTGGAAATTGGGTAATCTCTTTGCCTTTTTTTCATAAAAGCGATAAGGTCATAATCTTGTTCATAAGTTGAAACTTTCAATAAACCAGTCCCTTGTTTTCTCTCTATTGTCTGATCTTCTTCCCATCGTTTTTTAATTTTTATAATCGTGGTTTTACTGCGTCCATAATGTCTAGCCACGCCCCTAATTGACCATTGACCATAGTTGTAGTTTTGCCAGGAGTTGGGCTTTATTAAATAAAGAAATTTGTGGAGGCATTTTTTATTTATTTGTCAGACTGAAATACAGAATGACATACTTTGACAGTTTCAGAAAAATACAATAATGTATTTGTAAAAATAGACCAAGGTATTACAACAAAAAGTATTGTGTACCACTTTTATGATGCCGATAGTGTATATGGATAATTATTTGAATGAAAAGTATTTGTGTGTATACCTTATCTCAAAAGAAAAGTTTGATAATTTTTTTGTCTTCTAATCTTTCCTTTTTTCACAGATTTTTTCTGTTCATTTTCAAAAACAACCAACACATAAAAGAGCTTTTCTGAAAATTTTAAATCATTTTTCTCGTAGTTTTTGGTCTTTTTGATTGCTTACAGTTTACTTAAAAAATCAAAAATGCCACAATTTCGAGAAAGGACGCATTGCGTGCATGAAAGAGGCTGGTTTTGGTTTACAGGAAATTGCAAGAAGGGTTAATGCCAATCCATCATTAGTGGAGTTTGGAGAAGGTGATCCAGTGATGAGACTTATAGACGTCGTGCAGGTTCTGGACGCCCTAGATTATCACAAGGTCGTGATTTACTGCATCTTAGACTTCTTGCTCTCAGTAATCGACGGGACAGTATACGCCAAGTAAGAGATTTTCTAGTTGCAGCTACATGACGAGTGTTTTCAAAGATGACAGTTAATCGAAGATTGCTTGGTATGGGGCTGAGGGCTTACCGTCCGATTTTGGTGCTACATTTGACCCCACAACATAAGGCTCGCCGCTTGGAGTGGTGCAGAGCTCGGCAAAACTGGAATGACGAATGGAATACCATAAGCTTCAGCGACGAATCTAGGTTTTGTTTAGGCAGCCATGATGGACGCATGAGGGTTAGGTGATACAGCAAGACAGCCAAGTGTCATGGTATGGGGTGTTATATGTTTAGGAAGCAGATCACGTCTAGTCCTTATCAACGGCAATCTACATTCAAACTATCTCAAATGCGATCTTTCAACAAGATAATGCCAGACCGCATATTGCTCGTGAAACAATGGACTTCTTACATGAACTTGGCATAGAGACTTTGGAATAGCCAGCAAGATCGCTTGACTTGTCACCTATCGAACACGCATGGGATATGATAGGGCGCAATCTTAGTCGATTATCATATCCCCCTGGAAACTTAGATGAACTCTGGCATGCCGTAAGGAGGATTTGGATGAGTGTTCCTCAATATGATATAGACCATCTTATTTTGTTAATTCCCAATAGAACAAACGAGTGCATAAATAACCATGGAGGAGCCACTCATTATTAGTTTTTTGATGGATATCATGGCGGAATCTTCTTGAAAATGTAATCAATTACTAAGAGCATCCTAATGTATTAATATATAAATAAATTATTTTAAAAATATTTGACCTTTCTGGTGTTGCATTTTTTTGTTCTCCAGCATATATGAAGCTCTGCCACAAAACATTATATGTAAATCGCGATTGCCATGGAGTAAACAGAACGTCTTACGACCTTAGCAACGCGTACCTGGAGTAAACCAATTCAGCGACGCGCTGAGTTTCCGAGTTTTCCGAGTTTTTATACAAAATGAACCGTTTCGGGTCTTTATCTGAGGCCGAAATGGACTCGCACATACAAAAAAAACATACCAGAAAACACCAGAAAAAATAAGAAGTTTGTCTGGAACCAATTTATGGAGTTCTTTAAAGCCGGAAAATATGAATTGAAGCAGGAAACGCCGGTGATAGAGATTGCAAAATTTTTGAAGGATTGGGCACAAAATATGAAGAAAGAAAAAGGTGAGGATGATAAAGAAACTACCGTAAAAATAATTTGGAACGTCACACCAAAATTAATCATGGATTAATATTATGAAAAATATGGCATAAAGCTTGACCCATTTCAAGATATAATTTTAAAATCTGCAAGAGAAGCAAAAAACGCAAAACGACGGAATCTGCAGTCCCAAAAGGACAAGAGAAAACTAAGCTCAACTGCCTTGAAATTTAATGAAATGCAGAAACTAGTAAGTAGCTGTGATGAAGGGACACCAGACGGGTTGGAAAAGAAGCTGTTCTTTGTGTTATCCGATAAACTAGCCTGGAGAGGAGGAGAAGGGTGCAGGGTCAAGTTGCAGTTTTTTAAAGAAGAAGTGGACAATGCAGGTGAAAAGACTAACAGACTTGAGTACAATCCAATATTTGGAAAAACCACTCAAGGTGGATCTAAGCCATGCTGAATAAAACTCACCCCAATTTCTGTCCGGTTCGACTTTTTCATGCACTGAAATCAAAGAGAGATAGCGTTGAAAATGATCGAGTGTTTCTAACGATAAATCGAACGAGATGGCGAAGTGGACTAAGATGCAGGCTGCACAGGTGGGACTAGATGTGAAGAAAAAAAAGATTACAAATCACTCACTGAGGGCAACTGCTGTGTCTCTTCTCGCAAAAAGCGGAGTTGCTGATCAGGAACTTATAAAGATGACATGTCATGCTAGCTCCAAGTCCATCGCGAGCTATCTGCAGATGGACGAAGAGCATCATCAGGGGATCGTCGATAAAATGCGCACTAGTTCAGGGGACACTTTGAAAAATGAAGATCCGAACGAATGCATGGCAGAAAAAAAAGATTTTTGTCTATATTATCTATAATAATTGTAAAATTAATCACAATAAATAGTCTTAATTTTTATATTCTTGAAATGTTCTACCGAACACCATTCGTGCTTTGAGAATTAATTCTAAAAAAATCGATAATTCTCAAAGCACTTATGGTATTACCCCCGAAAAGTTACTATCTTTTCACGTGGAACTGAGTACGTTTTCAATTTGATTCACTTTCAAACCTTCCATGAAAACGCGGCGAATCGAACTTTTTTTCGTTGGTCCTGCCAAGTTCAATACCGCTTTTTTTGATGACCCCAATAATAAGCTATTAGCACTTCCAATATTTCTGCACAAAAGTAGGTATATACCTGGCGGTCCCAGGGGGGAGCGAGGGGGGGCGATTGCCATCATCATACCAAGTTTTATACAACGTGAAGCCAAAATCAAGGCAAAATTAGCTAAAGTCGTTTCCAAATACTATAAACTGTTTGAATAATATAAAACACAAACTCTTAAACTTTTATTGGGAGAAGTCAGTATTTGGAAACAATATTGGTCAGAAGTAGGCAAAAGCTTAAATCAAAACATACCTGATAACGTTTTCGAGGCAATGAACAAGTGTAGCGATATTTTTCCGTTTATAAAAACATTCGTAGAAGTTTTCCAGTAAGTAATGCTTCGTCAGAAAGAAACTTCTCATGCCTCAGAAGATTGAAAACATAAGTACCTGCTGAAAAATACTATGACGGAAATTGGTCTGACGGGCTTAGCGTTAGATTAATCCAATACACAAGTTCTTGAAATTTTATTTGGCGAAGTCAGTATTTTGAAACAATATTGGTTGGTAGAAGTAGGCAAAAGCTGAAGTCAAAACATATCTGATAACGTTTTCGAGGCAATGAACAAGTGTGGCGATATTTTTCCGTTTATAAAAACATTCTTGGATGTTGGCCAGTAGGCAAAAGCTGAAGTCAAAACATATCTGATAACGTTTTCGAGGCAATGAACAAGTGTGGCGATATTTTTCCGTTTATAAAAACATTCTTGGATGTTGGCCAGTAAGTAATGCTTCGTCAGAAAGGAACTTCTCATGCCTCAGAAGATTGAAAACATAAGTACTTAAAAACACTATTATGACGGAAATTCGTCTGACGGGCTTAGCGTTGCTGCATATCAACAGACATATTGAAATTGACATTGAGCGAGTCATTGACCGGTTTGTCCAAAAAAACCGAAAAAGATTCTTTTTTGAGATAGGCATCTTATGTTTGAGATATGCAATATAAAAGGTAACGTTCCAACTTAAAAAGCTTTTTAGACCTCAAAAAATAAAAATATTTAGCTATTAGGTTTTGTTTGTGGTTTGTTTGTTATCTATGTTTTTTATAACTCAAAAAATTATACGGAGTTACTCAAGAGCGGTTTCCAGGGGGATAGGGGGGTAGTTAACGCTTTCTACCCTTGCTTTAAATTTTTCATGAAAACAATTAGAAAGTCAAAAGGAGGGCATATATTGCGGCGCTATAACACCTGCGATATTTACGGTATTAGTTTAAAGTATTGTTACAAATGGCATTTGCAGTGTCATTTTCTTAAAAATTTTCGGCTGCTGCGCTTTGAAACCATTGATATATTTACAATTTTAGTTTAATTTCAAATAAAAAAATGCAAATTTTAATGCAATTTTCTGAAAAATGTTCGCCTGCGGTGCTATGATACTGTTGATATTTACGATTTTAATTTAATTCTTAAAAATTGCATTTTTAATGACATTTTCTCAAACATTTTCGGTGGATTCAAACATTTTTAAAATAAAAAATGTATGTAATAAAAAACTTAAAATCTGAGTACCCCCCCCCTAGATTTCAGACGAAATCCGGGCTTGTAGTTACTAGTTATGTTTGCATATATTAATATGTTCCTCATAAAAGCTATGCTTTTATTCTAGTTTTTTTTTCATATCGAAACCACCCCTTTTCAAATGACTGGGACCGCCACTGCCTTAATTTTAATTATTTTTATTGTGCTGTTAACTTATTGACTTTAAAAAAGCAAACAAAGAAGTAAAATTGGCAAAAACTAACCTAAAAAAAACGCGTTTAAATCGCTTCATGAAAACGTAAGTCAGTTCTGCGTGAAAACATAGTAAATGCCACCCTTCATTGCGAATATAAACGAAATAAACGTGTCCCAGCATTTGAAAGGGGTATGTCCTAAAAAAATTCCAATACAGCCAAAAAGTGTCCCCCTTGAAAAACAAATTCACGTGTTCGAAGTTTTTTTCGAAACTGGACTCCAAATACTCGAAACGCCACTGTTTGTACGTAAACTACAGAAATCCGTAAACAAACGGATTTCTGTAGAAAATTTTAATGATTAATAAATTTCAAAAAAAGTGTATTTTAAATATCGGCGCCAGAATTTATCAGGTTAGATTAAAATCGTGATGTTTTGGATAGATAGCAATACATTTTTTTATTGAAATTTTTAGTACTTACACACACGTAAAAAGTTTATTTTTAATCAAAAAAACAGTCACTTTTTATTGATTCATTAAATTTTATTGCAAGTTCCTAAAAATATAATGTTTTCAATTTTCTAAATCGAAAATATGAGAACCAAGGTATCTTGTCTTATTACGAAATACCAAAGAGTTACCTAAGCCTTGTGTCAAATTTTATTGTAGGATGCTTTGTCGTCCATATTTATCATCAGTGTGTGAAAATATTTGCAAGCTTTTTATTAGTGATTTGCTTAACATCTTTGACTTGACGTAAGCTGTGTGGTAAAAGCCTTATAGCGCTTTCGTTTATTGCCCTAAAACCACTCTCGCGTACTTCAAGATCGATCCGAAAAGGATTTGGTTGTTCGATTATGTACTCCTGCTCCGAGTAGCGTGTTCGGTTTTCCGAATCTGTTACTCCGGAATTGAAATAGATCGATCTTTCTGCTCTCGTAAAATCGCGAGAGTAGAGGATTTAGAGTAAAACAATATCATAATAACCCTACTTATTTGACAACATTTTTATCTTATTTTTTTGATTTTTATAAACTTTTTGTGGGTCAAAACGGAAAAAAATGGATCGAAAACGAAAGTTTATTGAAATTGAAAAATTGTTTTAATTCATTTTAATTCATCCGAGGGAGAAGAAATGTTGTACTTGTTAGGAGTAGTCTCCAAAAGTGGGCCAAAATCCAAAATACGCAATTATGTGTCTGAGGTGGTCCCCGATTATACTGAGAAGCAAGTAATGGGAGGTTTACCCAACTCATTAATAGAGAACTTTGGCACCTCTTATGAAAAATCTCCGTTAGGTGAGTTTATCGTTTAATAACGCGCTGTGACGTAGCTAACGTCACGTTATTTTTAAGGCAGCATTTTAATTTTTTACACGCCGCCTTTGATTTGTTTACGGCCGACTTTATACAGTATTTATTATTATAAAGATTTACAAAAAGAATTTGCCCAATAACATTTTTCATTTAGAATATCTTATTCTTGTGTTTTTTACAGTGAATTTTAATTATTATTGATCTTTAAAAACTCCAAAACACAACAGAGAAAAGGTAGGTTATGATAAACAGATCGGAATCACTTGTCATAGTTGCCAGTGCAAATCAATGATTTACATTTCTTACGAAATTCTAGCCAAAGAAAATGAATAAACAAAAACTGACACACTTATCTTTAAAATTAAAAAGAATACAGAACATATTTGCATTCAAAAATCAATATAAATTTTTTTGTTTTTTTACTTAACGTTTTACTGTCGGCAACCATGTCAATTATAAGGGATACGGTATTCTCCCGCAGGTAACGTCAAACTTTATCGGTTAGTAAGGGATTCCGTTATTACCTCGTAACTGCGCATGCCCGAAATAAGCGATACAGTAAAAAGGATTCAAAATTATAGGTGCAAAAGGCCTCTAATATGCATAAATTTAGCGCTAACTCTGTATGTCTGTCTCTTGATTTTGTTAAGGAAGAAGAAAGGCAGGCATATAGAATTAGTACTAAATTTATGCTTAAGCATAATTATGAGTTGGGTAAACCCACGGTCCGTAGAATCCCAACTAGCAATTTTTAGTTGCGCAAGTTGTAAAAATTAGAATTGCACTAATTTTAAACGTTGTTTTACAGATAAACAATAGTTATCATGGCGACGGTTGATAATGTCGACTATTATACGACACGTAAACGTTTATCACAACTTCAGTCGCCATCACAACTATTTATGACCGTCTATTGTACTAACAGTAATTCCTTAGTTGTGAAGGCGCCGACTACAAACCGTTGTGTGCTAAACCGAAAATTGATCAATTTGCTCCACGTCTTCGGAATTCAGTAAAAGTAACTATGAAATGTTTTGTAAAGTTTCTATTAGTTTTGTTTGAACATTTTGCACTATGAAAAGGAACAAATTGTATAAATATTCTTCGATATTTTGACATGTGACAGCTGTCATTGAAAGTGATTCCCCAGTGTGACGCAAAAAAAAGAAGGTAAACAACAAGGACGGAAATTAAGTGAGCATCAAAAAGCCAAACTGTGGAGCAATTTCGATTGGGTAAAAATTGAGGCGTGTTCGTGTTTTTTAAGTTAGGGGATCCGTTCAAAACACAGTTAAGTAGTTAAAGCGGTCGAGACATGGGACTCCTTTGGTTGTCATAGAAACTAATAAGTGCCGCCATGATTGATTGTTAAAACCATTGTATGCTAATTTGTAAACAAACATTAAAAATTATTTTTTTGCTTTTTTCTACAATAAACTAAGATCTTTTTGCATGTAAAAATCCGTATTTTGTTCTTAGGAATCGTAAGCAACATCTTCAGAGGTTTTTCGAAGCGATTTTTAAATCATGATTTTTTATTAATTTCATAAAATCATTTTAATCGAGGGCGCGCTTGTTTTTTAGAGCTACGAACTGTACATTTGACTGTAAACTACTGTCTGTTTAAATATTTTGGCATTGGTTCGCATGTTATGATGATGCAAAATATGATATACGACATAGAATATCATTTTATTTTAATAATAATATAGTGTATTTATCATTTTACGTAATGAATAATATTTTGAACAAATAATTGTACTCCAAAACCCATTGAACTATTACTTCAACTGTAGCCGCGATCGTGACGTTGACTCAACCAAAAAATCATCCACCAAATTGGTGCAAAAGTGTGTGGTGTTTGAGTAAAAGTAAACGTTGCGACGCAACGTTGGCACGCGGTGCACAACGTTGAGTCGTCGACAAATTGCTAGGATAGATACGGTCTAATAATTTTGCCCCACTCTTCGACCTGATGACGACCCAAAGATAATAAAAATTGTAAGAAGGCTTGACAAATTAAATTAAATTTTCAGATTTTTCTTTTTTTTTTGTTTAAATGATTGATGCTTTTATCTTGAATTATAACTTTTGTCAACAAGTGAAAAAAATGGCCTGCATGAGTTGATCTTGCAGTAAATATAAATTAAGATAAATAGTTGGTAATCAATTCCGTCAAGAAAACCGTCGAATGAGTTGGGGTTAGTTCGAACTCGTCGTTCAGAAGTTATGTAGTTGTTATTTTTCCTGTTTTGGAAGATTTTTTTTGTATTTGTGTTTTGCCAGGGATTTTTGGGAGAGTGCATGATTATTTTATTATTCCAGAGGCCAAACTTGTTGTGAATACTACAGGCAAAAAATCTGATTGCAAATTTAAAACTATAATGGACATTGTTTTTTTGATTTTGTCATTAATGATGGAGCCTCTTCACAAAAAAAAATGCTTAAATGCAGCTACCTACAATAAAAATAATGTAAATGATAGCGTTGGGTACTTAATTTGGACCAAATAAAGAAAAGAAATGATGAAAAAATACAATTTTTATTACAAAAACTTCTGCAAAAATAACATAACCCAAAATGTCAACAATAAAAATCAATAAAGAAAGCAGGCTGATATCTTTGTGTCGTCATCAGGTGGGCGGAGCAAAAAAATTACTAGACCGTGTTTATTCAAGGGACCGTGGGGTAAACCTACGGTTAGTTACAAATGATTAGAGCACTTTTACGTTTTGGATTAATATTCTGTTTTTGTTTTCTCTTTGTGGACTCGCATGTTTTTCACACCAATGTCCAATTTCAAAAATATTGAAACTGAAATAAATAAATAACAAAGTGAGGTTAAAATGTTTTTCGAGCAAATGGCGTGTTCGATAATCACTCGCTGCGCGAGCACTCCGGTTGGGATTCAGAGCACCCGAGGGTAGATTCTTGACATCACTACTCTACTCCTGATCGACCTAAGAGTACGTAAACCGAAAGCGCTATGAAAAAACTGAGAACAGAAACTAAATAGAAACATGCTGTAACGGAGACGAAATACGTCATTGATTATTGACGTCACAACACAAATTCTGTATTTCTTCCCAACAATGTAGTAAAATCAGCATAAAATTGAAAAAGTTTTGTTTTTTTTTATTATTTATAGAATCAATTTAAATGTCAATTTTTCCCGCTTGTTATCAATGACGTCATATTTCCATCAATTTGAATGGTTTCGAAACGAGCTTTTTGTTCGTTTCGAACTAGCGCATGCGTCTTTTGCCTAGACTCCACATTGAAATTGTGTGCCGCCGCCATCTATTGCTTCTCACTCTTTTCGACAAAGAGAGAAATATAAATTAGTGGCAAGACGTTGGAATGAAGACTAGGCATTAGTTAACTGTCAAATATCGTGGCTAACTTTTCGTCAACTCTTAACGTCTTTATTTTTGTTTTTCCACCTTTTCGACAAAGATTTTTTATATAAATATATTTGTGAAAAGATTCCTTCTATATTTTTGGTTTTTTGCCTAAGGGTAGACCCATTCAGTTTTTGTCTTGGCAAAATTAGAAACGTCACAGTGCATGGTAACGCTGTCATACAGAATTTTACCACTGATAACTCTAAAATTTTCGAATTTGGAGATCTCTTTCTGCAAGGTATTTACAGTTCATTCCAAATTCAACCGGACCAGCTTTTTGACATTGTCAATAACAGTTTCATTTAGTGTCCGGGACGTATGGGGGTGCCGGGTAACGAGATGGCCGACGAGCTCGCCAGGATCGGGGCAAGCACCCAGTATGTAGGGCCGGAACCACTCCTAGGAACAACCAAGAGGCAACTGCAAAGTCGACTCAACAAATGGGCCAACGATGCCATGACGACCGCTTGGAGAGCAGGAACAGGATGCAGACAGACCAAAGACTTCGTGAAGGGCCCGGATGTAGCCAAACAAAAATGGCTCCTGGGGAGATCGCGAAGGGATGCTGGTCTGCTGACAGGTATCATAACAGGTCACAACCGACTAAGGAAGCACATGACCCGGATCGCGGTGGAGAATGACTCGACCTGCCGGGCCTGCGGGCGGGCAGAGGAGACATCTCGACACGTTATAGCGAACTGCGAGGCATACCAGAGGACGAGATACCAGGTATTTGGTTTCCCGACCCTGGATGAGGAGGACCTGCACACGCTCAAATGGAACAAAATACTGGACTTTGCAAAAAGAACAGTTAGACCAAATGAGCAAACTGCCAGACCAGTGGTGCAGGCGGTGGATTAGGGGCAGGCTCGGGGTAGGGCAGAAAGGGCCCAGGGAGGCCTACTTGCCGGGCTTCGCGCCGCCCCTTCTCTACTACTACTACTACTAGTGTCCGCCGCCTTTTGAAATTGGTCCGGAGAATTTGAAATGAACAAACGTCTATAAAACACAACACGTGTTTAATAAAAACGCAAGGAGTCAAGTGAGCCAAAACCAAAACAAGCCAAAATGGAAGGAAGTGAATTCTGAAAAAGAACCACAGAAAAAGGCTGGTTGATTTTAATGGGGATTGAAGAAGAAGAATTTAAGGGGAAGCTACCATCAACACCATTCCCAACTAAAAAGCCAGTTAACTCATTTTCGTTTTAGTATCCTTTGGCCTATGATCGGTGCCATGTGGACACCAAACTGACAGAAAATCCATATTTTACTTGTCAATTTGGTTATAAAAATGGCAGCCACAGTAGGCTAAAGGGCACTAAGGCGGTAGGAGTTAACAGGCTTTTTGGTTTAGAACGGTGTTGGTTCACCTTAATTAAACTACCCCCCACCCTCAATGAATCTCAGTTTGATATTGTGAAAATCATGTACTAATTTAGGCTCCTTTTAAAAAGTTTTGCACTCAAAGGATAACAGAGTTCCCACTTAAAAGGGGAGGGGGTGGGGGGGCTTGGTGCCAAGCTACACCCCCCTTTACGTAGGAGTCTGGTAAAAATTAAGTAGCGATATTACCTACATTATTTTTTCCATGAGTAGCTGCATTTATACGTTTTTTTTTAGTGAAACTTGAACGATCAAAGTTAAAAAAAAAATACATGGTGTTCAATTTAAAATAAGAAAGTTCGTAAGATTTTGGCATGCATAATTTTGTAGTGTACTTAAAGTTTTGCAATTTTTTTGAAGCCTTTCTTTCGTAAAATTCATAATAACAGAGAAAAAAAGGGCTAACATTTATCATGGATAACCCTGTACATCATCAATGAAAAAAAAAACATGACACCTTTTACTTTTAAATTTAACAAGTCTTCTAATTAATAAAACAATTACTCTCCCAAAAATCCCTGGCAAAAATCAAATACAAAAAAATAGCATCCAAAACAGGAAAAATAACAACTACATGCGCTAACTTCTGAACTACGAGGACGAACTAACTGCAAGTCATCCGATGGGTTTCTTGACGGAATCGATTGGGGCAAGATCAACCCATGCAGCACAAAAATAAATTTTACTTGTAGACAAATAGTTATAAAACCCAAAAACTGTCCTTGCATCAATCATTTAAAAAAAAATTCGAAAATGTAATTTTGACAAATTAAATTACTCGAACACAGTTTTTAAATGGCGGACCGTCGTATATTATCTATAGGGCACGCGACTTTCTTTAAGTAACCACCACCGTAGATAGAGTACCCCTCTATCTACGGTACAACCCACACAGCTTACGTATAAAATGCAGTTTTTGTAAATATAGTAAAATTTTTGATTTTTGTTCTTGGTGGCACGCTCAGGTGGCAAGCTGGTATCGGGTAGGTACAGTTCGCACGAGTTAGTACTTTTGCATGGTTGTCAGTTTTAACAAGAAAAAAATAATTACTAATTACTTGCTGCCTAATCTAATCTACGACATGCATGCAGAAATGTGTTTTTGCTTTAGATTTACCAAAAGAATTGTTATGAGACCATATAACTATGAGATACTACAACGGTCCCGCCCTTGCATTTTCCGAAAAAAAGTCGTAGCGATAATAGGGATATTTTGGAACACTTATTTGATACTTCGTAGTGGTTGTGGTAATTACTGCGTCTGCGCAATAGCTAAACGTCATTCCGTTGTGGTAATTAACCACTACCACTGCCGATGCCGTAAGCTACGAATCCATTTCGTTGTGGTTGTGGTTATTTTTATGGTTAATTTTATAGAATTTTGGCTCAATTAATTTTAAAAATAATAAAATATTACCAGGTTCCAACATATAAAACACTTATTTTATAAAATAAAGTCCAGTTTTGCATTTTTTGGCAGAGTGACAGTTTCTATTGGGTTCCAAAAACTGTGAGGCGTTTTCTCGCGTTGAAATTGATTAAAATGTTTTTAAAAAGTTTGAAACATTTGTTTTCTCGCGTTGCAACGGTGACGTCACATCGAAACGGGTTAAAAATATTTTGAAACGGAATCCACTCTAGTTTCAAAACTGACGCGTGCGTAGAAGATACGTCAAAATTCTACATTCTTGTTTTAACCGATTTTTTTTTGTTTTTGCGTGAAAATGTATGAAAAATCGTATTCTAGATATCTTGTTAGCCATTCTTCATGGTATCCCTGTGGTCTTATATGATTTTCTGGGCTTAAAAGAACAGTAAATAAAAAAAACTTCACTATCCATGTAGCTTCCATTGCTTGCCATCCATGCTACTAAAACGGGCCGTACACTCGACGGTTTTGTTAGATAAACCAGTAGTTGATCCATTTTAATTTTAAACACCAAAAAAATAAACAGAAAAACAAAAAAAAAGTGAGGTTACACTAAACTACGTCAGCGTTTTGAACTACTCATTTTTTCTCGGTTCTAAATGATGACGTCACATCTAAATAGTTTCAAATAATATTTCAAAATAATTTCAAGGCGAGAAAACGCCTCTGGTAAAATCGATGCGTGCTAGTGGTAGTGGTTGTTAAACACTACCACAGCGGCTGTCAAAGTTGTCAAAATTTTAAGCGTTCCAAAATTTCCCTAATAACTCTTCTATTTAAGTTAGCATGGAAAAAATGTAGAGCCAAACACTCTTCTAGGAGCTAGCGCCAACCCTGATTTTTACATTATTTGCTTTGTTTTTCAAACTTATTATTGTTACACCTTTCGCGATCCTTGGACTATTATAATATCTCATAGTTATATGTAAGAGATCCTTGGAACCATATATGTATTAGTAACCTTACGGACAGGTATATGGGCAGTCTTTTTTATTTATTTTACTTTTTCATAAACTGCACCATATTTTGCACAAAATTCATCATTTTTGCTCTTTTTTGAGGCACATTAAAGACGTAATTTTCATAAACTCATACATAACAAAGTAAGGTTATGTCTATTGTTTTGATCCAACTTCTTGATCCGTCAAGATTGACTGGGCAAGAAAGATTTGAGGCACAAATCGAGCTTTCTTATCGAACACGCTAATCCGTTTTGGATTGGTCTCGGAACGCTCGGCAACGGCTACTACTAAAGGACGATTCAAATGGGCCAAGTAACGATCGTTATCTCGGAAACACCGCTTTACTTGACGCGTGGTGGTGCCGCTATCTCTTGCCTGACACTTTGGCAGTTAATGACCCCAAGCTCACCACTCAAAACTTAATAATGTATTTGCTTTTGATTTAAACGATCAAGATTATTAGCCGTTGAGTTTTTAAAATTAAGAGAAATATATTTCTTTAAAATGTTACTCTTATCTTAACAATAATTACATGTAAAGATTGCATCGTTTCATTGTGTCGGACACCTTTTGAAGAGTCGAATTTTTCATATTAAATTATCTGATGTCAAATGAACGTTTAAAAATATATTACAGAGTCAATATATTAAAAATGAAATTTTCCTAATTTCACTTTGGTTCTTTAGACACCATTAAATTTCACAGGCATAAATATTTCCGTACATGTGAGCAAAAGTACTTTTTCGCACATGTGTGGAAAAGTGTACGCCAAACTGCTGTTGAAGGTAGATAAAGCTGTCAACGATATTTTTCTCCACATGTTTTAAACCATTTTGAACAAAAATTAGTAAATCTCCAGTGTTCGTAGAAAAAATAGCGTATATAACTCGTGAAAAAGTAACTTTTTAATACTCGTGGGAAATTTGTCACTTTCTACACTTGTACGGAATATTATATTACGAACAAATTTAAAATGCGTAGAATAGCTTGTTTATTTCTGTTTTTTTCCACCAAATGTATTTTTAAACATATTTAACCGCTTTTCAAGAAAAATGAGTGCTTAAGTGCTTCAGATTTACCTGCTACTTCTGCGCAATAGCTAAACGTTATTCCGTTGTGCTAAATAACCACTACCACTGCCGTAAGCTACGAATCCATTTCGTTGTGGTTGTGGTTATTTTTCTCGTTAATTTTAGAGAATTTTGCCGCAATTAATTTTAAAAATAATAAAATATTACCAGGTTCCAACATATAAAACACTTGGTAAAATTAAGCCAAATTTTTTATTTCTTCTCATCTCAAACATTTTTTACAAGTGACAGTTTTTAATGTGGTAAAATCGATAAGTGATAGTGGTAGTGGTTGTTAAACACTACGACAGCGGCTGTCAAAGTGGTCAAAATTTTAAGCGTTCCAAAATTTCCCTAATTTGTTATTGCGAATGTCAAATTTAGTAATTTTAAATCGGCCTTTTCATTCTGATTTCTAAAAATACCAAACACGTTATTATTATCTATAGTGGATTTAGAAAAAATTTCCAAATCCTTATCATAAGCATAATATGTTAGAAAGAGATTAAAACTGAGATTGTTCTCTGTTTTGCATGTACTTTTGGTAAGGTTTTTGACATTTTTATCACAAACCACTAAAGATATAAATAACATGGTGGCTGAAGGGTAAACAAAGCAATTTTCCATAAGACGAAATGCTAATAACAATGAAAATTTTGAGAAAGTGGGAAAAGATTCAGATTAAACAAAGTGACTATTTTATAGAGCGATCCTTTCTGAATCGGAGAAAAACGAGCATTTTTCCGAAATGTTAGAGATAAAAAATCCAGGTTACAATATATCTTGTTACAAAATTTCATCAAAATCGGTTCAGCTGTTCCGACTTAGTTGGGGAACAAACATACGTACACATTTATATATAATGAGTAGGATTTATTCTCCAACACTTTGAAAACTGGTAAGGTATTGATTTACGCTTTTAAAGAAGCTACCTTTTGTATGAATGAATGTATATTTTGTTCTTAATTTAAGCTATTAACCTGCTTAGTTACTCTAAATGACGCACAGCTCGTTTTCGGGTCGCGAAAGGCACTGGTAAAATAATATGATCATATTTTTATATTTAAAATGGCACTATTTTTACGTTATAATGGCTCACGTACGGCACTGATCATATAGTGACTTATGTCGCTTTGCGTATTTTTTCCTTAACTTTACGTATGTTGAAAAGTGATTGCATTTTTCGTTTAATTTTTATAAAATTTTGCCGTTTTATAATAATATAGTGACACATGTCGTTTTGCGTATTTTTTCCTGATCTTTACGTACGCCAATGATTTTGTTAACTTTACTTTTATTTTTGAAAAAGAGTTGCAGTTTTCTTTTAATTTTTATAAAATTTTGCCGTTTTTCCACCATTTTTACGTTATAATGACTCACGTACGGCACTGATCATATAGTAATATCTGTCGTTTTGCGTATTTTTTCTTTATCTTTAAAACGAAATTCCTCCCAATATCGTGGCATATGTATTTTAAAAAATATTTTAAAAGTTATTTATTTCATTGTTTTTTCTTTAGAATAAGGCACGTTTTGACAAACATTAAGTTAACTACGTCAGCGCCATCTACAAACCGGCTCAAACGTTTGACTGATTCTTATGTAAAAAACTTCAAAAAAGGGAACTGTGTAGTTTTTATCACATTAGAACTCGCCGTTTTTGAGATATAGCGATTTTTGTAAAAATGTAATTTTTTGAAAAAAAAATATTTTGAATGTTTTTGGATGTTTTGCCCTCAAACTCAAAAACGGTGTGTCCTAGAGTCCCGGCAACTTATTTAGAAATTATTTTGGACTTTTTTAAAGAGAATAGCAGTTCAGGAACCGCCAAAAAATGCATGAGCAAAAAAACCGCTCGATCGAGTATTTTTGACTGCAACCGTTTTACATAATTTTAGAAAAATCGTGAAAACTCAAAAACTAAAAACTAATCTCAAAAACCAACTTAAGGATCATCGAGCACACATTCGGCCTTATGACTGCACAAAATTTGGTTTAAATCGGTTGACTACTTCTCGAGTAATGATTTAACATATTCTAAAAAACGGCAGAAATTTCGTAAAAAACACACCTTTTTGAAAAATGGGGCCCCGAGGGGCTTCTGAAAAGTCTCAAAATAAAATACTTGTCTTTCTCCGATTCGGCCCATTGAGCCCACTTGAGCCCACTTGAGCCCTAATTCCTGCAAAATTTAAAAACGATTAGTTCCTGGATACTTAGAGCGGAACATCGGAGGTACACCTTAAAAAGGCCAATTTTCGACACTTTTTCCCATTTCTACCCCACTTGCAGTGTTTCAAGCATAAATCAATAATCATATACTTTCATCTCTCTCGCACTTGCAGTGGATAGGCATTGTCTCTTTCAGTTCATCCCGAAGATCGGGCCAGATCGGCTTGAAGAGAGACAGTTGCACTATCTGATTTGAGAGAGATGACATTACATGGATTACATAGGGGAGACAGAAATAGGTAGAGGTAGAGGCCCTGTATACGATTTTTGACAGTTATTGTTTTACCAGAGGTGAGCAACTGGATTTGACAGTTGCTAGGGAAATGTTTAAAAACAAATTGTATGTTGGCAATGACATTTTTGACACATTTTTGATTAAGAAACGTCCGGTTTGTATCAAAAACTGTAAAAACACGTGCGTTGTCCAACGGAGAAAGAAACTTAAGAAAAGTGGAAAGAAAACATGCATTTACCAAGCTGGAAAATTAATAAAAATAGCCGAATTTGCGAGGTAAGTGAGCTATAAGCAGTAGGTACAAACATACGCATTTAGCATGTACTTTGTTATTGTATTGTGTTTTATTGAAAGAAAAAGAGTAACAAAAATATAGATCAATAGGAGTCTTTATATTTTACCTATTATTTACATTTTTAATATCCGCGTGTATATCACTGTTTATTTTTGTCAAAACTTGACATATTTTACTAACCAAAAAAAAAAAATAAAATCGCTTTTACATGAAAATATGAAAAAAACTAGAAAGAGAGGGCGATATGAGTTGCCACCTCTGGTAAAACAATAACTGTCAAATGTATAGAGGGCCTCTAGGCAGAGGAACATTTCTACGTTTAATTGCGAATTTTGAGTTTATTGTTAAAATTTCGGCAAAATGCTCGTTTTTACCCGATTCAGAAAGGACTACTCTATAAAAAAATCACTTAATCTGCGTCTTTTTCCACTTTGTTTGTTTACCCTATAGCGCCAGCGGCCATATTGGATTGCCATATTATTTTTGTTAGACTGCCCTATTCAAAAATGCAATAATACATTGGGTGTTGCATTTAAAAAAACAAATTTGATGTCTAAATTTGACATTTGCCATGACAACTAGCTTTTTCTGACAGGTAAATCTAAAAGCAACCAAAAAGTTAAGCTGGGTTCATACAGAAATAAAAATAACATAAGATAAGAAAAAATAAAAAATAAAATAAAACATAAGTTTACCTTATGGGACTGCTTGATTGCGTTCATACAGACAGAAAAATAAAATAAGATAACATAACATAACAGAAGATGCCAAACTTTTATCTTCTTATTTTATTTTATCTGAAATCGCGTTCCGCGCATGACCGTGAAGTCATCGCGATGAACGAATGACAGGAGACAATAAAGTGATAGTAAAATTCAAAATCGCATGCGCAAAAATTCGTGTTTTGATTGGCTGGAACTGATCTCGTATTTTATGTTATTTCACCCAATTTTTTTTATTTTATGTTATCTTATGTTACTTTTAACTTATCTTATCTTATGTTATCTTATGTTATTTTATTTTTGTATAAACGCAGCTTTACAAAACTTTAGCATTTAAAGTTTTTTTCGATCAAAATATAATGAGACATCTGGTACCAGGCCACATGAATCAGAATCAGAATTATAAATTATTTATTTCCTAAATCATTGTGCAGGTTACAATATGGAAATCGTCAAAAATGTACCAAACTAAACAAAAATGGTAGCAAGATTTTAATACCAAGATGGTAGGATCCTTAATTTATAAATACAGTTGGAAAAGAAAAAACCTATAAACTAGGTATAGTTAAAAATTAATTAAAAAAAAAGAAGTGCAGAAAATACAAATTTAAGACAAACTACAAACACTAATAGTTATTTTAAACCTTAAAGTTTTCTACATGATCGGGGCACATTTCTAAAATATTTTTTTTAATTGTGACTCTAAATCTTTTAACATTACTGATATCTCTCACTGCTTTTCGTAGTTTATTATAAAGGTTTACAGCCTTGTAACAGGGAGATCTCCCATAAAGTGCAGCATTGTGATGATTAGTTCTTAATAAGCTGCCATGTCTTGTGTTATAATGATTGTTATTAAACATTGCATTTTCCTCAAACAATAAAATATTATTTATGACAAAAATTGTAGGGAAAGTAAAAATTTTTTGCTGTTTAAAGACAGTTTTACACGTGGTGTGGGGAGAGATTTTAAAGATAAGCTTCAGGATTATTTTTTGTGCCACACACTCTTTCAATATATGCCGCATGTCCCCATAATATAACATTATATGACAATACAGAGTATGCTAGTGCGTAATAGACATTCATGAGACCATTAGTAAGCAGAATTTGATTTTTTACAGACGTAATCAATATGATTTTGCCAGTTTAGACTACTATCAATTTGTATGCCCAAAAATTTAGTAATGTTTACTTGCTGAATGATTTCATTTGAAAGCAGTATGTCGCCAATGTAATAAGAAACTCGGTTATTGTTTGATGGACAATTCATGCACACAGTCTTTTTGATGTTTGCTATTTGCTTATTATTGGTGCACTAGGTGTTAAAATAATTACATATTTGGTTTAATTTAAAGGTTAGTTCTTCTGACGTATCAGCTGAAACACACAAATTTACATCGTGAGCAGTTTGCCTTCAATGGAAGGTCATTAGTGAAAACAATAAATAATAGAGGACCAAGTACAGATCCTTGAGGCACACCTTGATCTATTTCTATAAAATCAGATACTTTACCTCCATACCTAACACACACTTTTCTTTTTCGAATATACGATATAAGAAGTTCATGAAACTTGCCTCTAAATCCCAAAACCATGGGATCCCAGGCGACCTAGCTTGCTAACTCTACAGTGTTCAAAGTATAGTTTATCCTACAAATATCAGTCTTTCCAAAGCACTTTTTTTCGCTAGCTTTTGGACTATATTGTCAGAGCCGATAAAAGAGCTAAAGAAGGACGGATCACCCTATACATAACGAAGACCTTTAAACAGCCTCAGGTTAATGTATGCATACCAATTGAACTGCGGGTACTCAAGGGGTTTTATAGCTCTATGTCCATGAGTCTCCTGACAAAGAAATAAACTGCAAAAGGTATATTTTACAACGTTTTCACAAACGAATCAAATATATTCAAAGCAGGTCTTGTCAAAAATGTTTTTAACGGAGCTCTTACACAGCATACTTAGCAACTATGTACTCAAAAAACAACTGATTTTTGCCGGAAAATAGTAACGACTACTTAAGAAGATCAAAATCATAAACCGGGTAAAAGGTTAGGAGCCATTTATTTTAAAAGAAATAATGTTTTTTAAAAATATCGTTTTTTTTTTGTATTACAATTACAATAGGACTCTAAAATTGATGTAGTTTTTTTGGCAACGATTTCTTTCCACTAACTTTTTTTGAATCTTAAAAAAAAACTTTAAGTCATTCTTCTCGTGAGATGCTAACTTATAGTTATATAAAATACCTATTAAGGACGATATACCTCATCATTTTTAAAACTTGCTACTTTTGAATTTTTTCTTCCAGAATCAATTTTTTGTGATGGGCGTTACACAAAAAATCATTTAACGGCTAAGATAAAGAATTAAAACCAAGTTCAACAGCACATGAAAACTTAGCAAAAGTTACATTGATTTATAGAGAAAGGCCTCATTGGATAAACTTTATTTCAATGTGGGTTCTTTAAGAGGCACGCCTATGAAGGTGATTTCCCGCTTACATTTCTTGCATACAATTTTTTCTAAAATTTTTCTAATCGTTGGTGTGTAGTTCAATGTTCTAAGACTGATGTATTCAGCTGGTCTATAAGAAAATTTATGTCGGTTAACCTGGGGGGCCCAAATATTTTCAATGCTACGTTTTGTAGCCTTTTTGTAGCTATTTTGTTACGGTTAAATTAATTTTGTAGCTGTAGCCGTTTTCGAGAAAACGCGACCCCCCTAGCTTAACCGTTAAGCTGAGGAGCCACTCCATAACTTCAGTTCTGTTAAAGCTAGAAAGTTCCAATAAACACCACATTTTGAAGCTCAGCTTCTTCAAGGGGATCACATATTAAAAGTTTTTTAATAAATATTCCTAGGGTTGGGTTGGGAAAAATATATCACATAGTATATTTGACCATTAATATAAAATAAAAACATCTTATAATAATTTAATACTTTAGATGAGAGCCAAAACTGTGTCCTATGCAACAACCATTAAAGTGTGAAGGCCCCCTGGTAAATAAGAAAAATATATCACATAGTACATTTAGCCTATATATTTAAAAAAAAAGAACACTTTTTTTAAGAATATTTTGAAAACTTTTAATATGTGATTCCCTCGAACAAGCCGAACATTTAGCCTATATATTAAAAAAAAAGAACACTTTTTTTAAGAATATTTTGAAAACTTTTAATATGTGATTCCCTCGAACAAGCCGAGCTACAAAATGTGGTGTTTATTTGAACTTTCTAGCTTTAGCGGAACTGAAGTTATGGGCGAATAACGGCTACAGCAACAAAATTAATTTAACCGTAAAAAAATAGCTACATAAAGGCCACAAAATGTAGCATTGAAAATATTTGGGCGTCGTAGAAAATTTGCATAAATACCCACTTGTAGTTATATGATGGGGCTAACAAAATATGATTAAAATAAATCAATTTTATGTTACTAAATAGCGCGGACGTCATATAATTACAAAAATCATTGATAAAAAACCAGAGGACAAAGACATCATCTACAACATAAACTCAAGAGGTCCGTTCCGGCGAGCTTAACGTCCTCTTTTTCTAAATGCATTCGTCTGAGAGAGCCCCAGCACACCAGGGAGTTACCTCTAACAGATATGCGGGTATTTTTTCTGGTATGGGTAGTATGCTGGATCTCTCTCAGACCAATGCATTTAGAAAAAGTGAACAATAGTAACTATTGTTTGAAAGTTTGAGACAATGATGTATTTGAAATCAACTCTGTGTTTCGGACTTCCATTGTCAATATTTTATTGTCTTAAGTCTTAAGATGCAAAACTAGAATCTATTTCTAAGGCAACGTGTTTATATACTATTGGAAATTACTCAACCATGAAGTTTAAGGATGTGACTCCGCCCAAGGAGGAGCTTCCAAATATTTGGAATTTCAACACTTGGTTTACTGAAAATACCCTGATTCTTCCCAATAAAGGCAGCTTCAAGGAATTTTCGTTTCTTCCAGTGTGACTCCTTGTGCAAAACTTTGGCTATAGTCCTTACAATTCCATACATTAAAGGAGTATCAAAGAAAATTCGAAGAGTAGCGAACAACTTTAATATAAAAACAGCTTTTAAATCTAATAATACAATTCGAATACCCAAAGAGGTGAAACAACGAAATCTGGAATCGCCGAACACGCATGGTCAAAACATCACCGAATGAAGAAGACAGAAGCAAAGGTTTTGCACAAGGAGTCACACTGGAAGAAACGAAAATTCCTTGATGCTGCCTTTATTGGGCAGAATCAGGGTATTTTCAGGAAACCAACGGTTGAGTAATTTCCCATAGTATATAAGCACGTAGCCTTAGAAATAGATTTGCACCTGAAGACGATCAGAGATTGCACTGATCGAAACGTCGTGTATAAATAAAATATAGACAATGGAAGTCCGAAACACAGTTAATTTCAATAGTAACTATATTAAGGTTGCAGAAACGGATCTATAGTCTATAAAACACGACACGTGTTTCAATTAAAAATAACGTTCAAAAAAGTAGAAAAACGCAAATCACGCAAGTGAAGATAGCAACAAAGCCACAGATAACGGTTGGTCAGTCAGTGATGGCCCTTTAAAAATGTTGGCTGGAGGGTAAACAACGCGATTTTCCATAAGACGTAATAATAATAAAAATTAAAATTTTGGGGAAGTGGATAAAAGATTCAGATTAAACAATTTTCTTGAATGGATAACGACCGTTGATATTTAGTTTGTAGGAATAACAGGATTTTCGGTCCAAATATAAAACTAATTATAAAATATAAAGCTTTCGGAACGTTTTGTTCCTATTCCATACATTTGTAATTTGGAAGTCCTTTTTATTTTTTGATGAGTATAATGATAATTGTATAAATATATAAAATTGTAGAAATTTTAAGATTTATTTGGATCCGTTTTTTTTACTTTTTTAAATTAAATTATATTATTTATTTATATTATATGAATGTAAACTAAATTAAACTCATATAAGCCCTGAAGAAGTAACAAAACGTTCCGAAAGCTTGGTTTTATAAAAGAGTTTTAATAAATTAGTTTTATATTTGGACGACAATCCTGTTATTCCTACAAACAAAGTGACTATTTTATCCTTTCTGAATCGGGAAAAATAGAGTATTGTGCCGAAATGTTTAAAATAAACTCAAAATCTGCAGTTTAAAGAGGCAATGTCATGTACTTTTATCTCTCTCGCACTTGCACAGTGTGGACAGGCATTGTCTCTGTCAGTTCAGCCGAAAGATCGGGCCAGAAGAGTTGCGCTATCTGATGTGAGAGAGATGACGTAATCTGTAATTAAACGAGTGCGACAGAGATAGGTAGAGGGACATTTCCACGTTTAATTGGGAATTTTGAGTTTATTGTTAAAATTTAGGCAAAATGCTTGTTTTTCTACGATTCAGAAAGGATTACTCTATAAAAAAAATCACTTTGCTTAATCTGCGTCTTTTTCCACTTTGCCAACTTTTGATTTAAGTTCAGGAGAGGCTACCAAATGATGGTGGTTGCTAAAAAAAACAAAAACCTATAACCGGGAGAAGGAGACAGCCTTAAGAAAATTGCCACCTTATTTAGTTGCCTCAAAGCGTTGGCTCAAGTTAAGCAGTTTAAAGTTATATAATGTATAGTTTTCCTCGAGGTGCCTTAACTGGTAATAAAACACCCGGTGAAGTCGAGAGGCGAACAAAAGTTTCGAAAACTTTAAGTGGCCACCTCGTGAGATGCGTGCCCGAGTGTTATTTAGACTTTTATTGTTCGAACATGCCCGGCCCATAACATATGATGTGTTATACGGGGTGCCCCCGCTACAAATTAAAGCTTGGGTCAACCTTGAGTCACTCAAACAAAATTCGAATCAGAAAAAAAATTATTGCAGTCTATAGCCCACCATCCATCTAATCGTTCGAGAAAGTAGCTATAGATTTTTTGGCAGGAAATAAATATCTCTGATATCCCTATCACTTAAAGAAATGACAAGTTGGCAACCGCCTGTGATTTGACTTAAACCCGGCACATAATCAGTTTTGTTAATATTGTCATTTAACTTACCTATGAAAAGAACAGGTCTTGTCTTCAGTGGGGCGATTTTTTTTCTTAATCTTTGCTTAATAGTGTCAAAGGTTGATTTTTAAAAACCCAAAGTAAAGTGGTTAACGTCACTTGCGATATCCCAGCTGGGCTGTTTTTCGGCATACAGCACTTTTAACGAACTCTTTTTTTTTTATACCTCATCAAAAACATGATTTTAGTAACTGTCTGCGGATATCTAAAGCATGGCTTTTTTGGTTACCGATGCAAAAATCTTTTTTTTTTATCACTGGTGCAAAAAAAGATTTCTTTCCGTTTTTTATCCAAAATTAGTGGAAAATAGTAATATTGAAAAAATCTAAGCCATATCCGCCAGTTTTTACCAATTATCTACGAAAAAACCATTTAAAAAACATCGTCGCTGTGCTCGTTATTTAAACCAACGCTTGTAAAAAAAGCACTATTTTAGCTACTAGTTGTATTTGTTTTTAATACTGGGTCTTTTCCATCCATAGCCCAGGGTATCTGCAGTGTTTAAACTCAACCTAACAAAATTTGATAATATACTACTTCTATCAAAAAAGAAGTTAAAAAACCTCCAAATCAGTTACATCAACCGAAAAGAATCTAAAAATAAAAGATCAAAGATCTTGGGTGGAAATAACGAAAATTCAAAGTTGGATGAGCATTCCATAAGGAAAACACAAAAAATTAAAGCCAAAAGAGAAATGATTAAACGATGTTTCGCCTTGGGCAACCAGCGTAGGCTCGTCAGTGGTTCCACTGGTCACTCTCCCCATACATCATTAAACACCATCATACACTTTTGATTTCCAATAATCATACACTTTTGATTTCCAACCTTGAATCACTCACAAATAGGCAGTTCCGCACTGGTACTTATCCAAGTTACCTGATACGGATTTGTCCTGGCGTGTTAATATTTCCAATAGGATTATGCTTCTAAGGCAATTAAAAAATATTTTTAATTGCCTTAGGAGCATAATCTTAACGACGGAAGAGGTTCGAAATGGTCTGGAGGAGAGTACATATGCTCCGACAGCCAAGCGGTCCTAAGGACACTTAGTGCGCCAAAAATTGGTGGACTTTTTCTAATGCATTTTTCTTAGCTGATATTAAGTTTTACACAAAAAGAAATAACACGGAAAAACACAAAACTTAGTTTATTTTTTGTTGCCTAATCTTGACAACCGGGCAATTAGGAGAGGGTGCGAATCCTCGAACACCCTGTAAAAAACGGAACCAATTCACAAAGATTTGCTATGGAACGATTTTCCACTCTATTTGCTCTGACTTAACTAGGATATTTATTGTGGTTAACAGTACGTGTTAGGTTTCTTCTAATCGTTTTTTATAAAAGAGATTTTTAATGAATATTGTTAATAGTATGTTATTCGATATTGTCTAGATCCTAGATAGATCGCAATCATGCAGAAGTATGTGCGGAGAATCTACCTACCCAAATCGCATATTTCGTTTTCTCAGCCTGAGTGTGATTTAATTTATTGTAAATCTTTTTATAAACAGTGCTGACTGGTTATTTGTGAGTGTCCCAATTTAAGTCTTGGTGTATATCTTCTCCTTCAACTACTTGTGTTCTTAACATCTTAACAGTTTCGTCTTCATTGGCTTGTTTTTAAAAAAATTAAGTATTGTGATGTAAGTGGAATTCCAAGCCAAATGCAGAAAGGAAGTATTCACTTAACAACACCAATACAAGACGAAAAAATTAGTTTATGGACCATCTTGCCCATGTGAATTAGTGAAAGGTTGAGGACAGTACGGCTAAACCATAGCAACAACCAACCTGATGAAACCAAAGAAGAAATTCTATGCTCAAATAACAAAAACGAACGACGGAAGAGGTTTGCAATGGTCTGGAGGAGCATGTGTACATATGCTTCGACAGCCAATCGGCCCTAAAAGCACCTAGTGCGCCAAAAATTGGCAATATTCTGATGAAAGAGTGCGTCGAAGCACTGGAAGCCTTGAGTCAAGACAAGAAAGTTGATCTCTTAGGTGCGTTCGTCTTCGTGTTTAATTTTTAGAATCGTTCATATCATATCATGTCCCTGGTTCCATTTATCTACGTGTTGTATCATTTCTTTAAAGAGTTTCTCTATGGTCATATGTGTCTTGTTGTTCGGCGGTAGTTCTCAAAACTTGGACAGTAAATTAACGTATCTTCTGCGTCGTCTATTCTTTGACAGTACCGACATATGTCGTCCGTTTTCCCTATTCGCTTTGTATATGTCCTAAAAGATCCATGTTCCGTTAGAGCTTGTGTCATAGAGTACTCCATTTTTTGTGTTTGCAGTCTATCCATGTTTTAATGTCGGGGATAATTCTTTTCGTCCATTGTCCATGAGGACCTACAAGCTCTCAAGTGGGCCAAAGTACTGGACTTCATGAAGAGAACAAGAAGGCCCGGAGAGCCCACTACCATACAAGCGGTAAAGGTGGTGGATTAGGGGGCTGGGCTTGGGTAAGGTAAAAAGGGACCGATTGGGCCTACTTGCCAGGTCTTGGGCCGCCTCCTGTCTACCACTACTACTACAAAAACGAAACCAATGAGGTCAACAATGATCCCAAACAATCCCCACAAACATATCTTACACAGTGCTACCTTGGAGACGATAGCAAATGATAGGCTCTCATGACGCACAAGAGAGACCGCAGGAATAAACGAGAAAACAGAGGAAGTGATGATCATCAATATCCGAGGGCTGCCAGAGACTGGGTGTACCAGGACTGTGGAAGTGTGCCGATCCAGAACTGGTTTATATAACCCATAGAGGACGCATAAACAACAATATCAAGGGAGTTCCTATGATGGATAATAAACCTAACCGTTATTATAGAAACTATCAAAATATTTATAAAACTAACCCTGTGTTTCAGACTGCCATTGTCTATATTTTATTTATACACGACGTTTCGATCAGTACAATCTCTGATTGTCTTCAGGTGCAAACTACAATCTATTCCTAAGGCTACATGCTTATATACTATGGGAAATCACTCAACCGTGTAGTTTAAGAAGTTGACTCCGCCGAAGAAGGGGCTTACAAATATTTGGAATTTCAATACTTGGTTTACTGAAAATACTATGATTCTGCCCATTAAAGGCAGCTTCAAGGAATTTTCGTTTCTCCCAGTGTGACTCCTTATGCAAAACCTTTGCTTCTGTCCACTTCATTCGGTGTTGTTTTGACCATGCATGTTCGGCGATTCCTGATTTCGTTGTTTCACCTCTTTGGGTATTCATCTGATATTCCTTAAGCCTAACAGATAATGGTATTTTTGTTTCGATGTATGATTCACCACACTCACAAGGAACTTGGTAAATGCATTCCTTATTTTGTTTGTCTCCGGTTTTGTTTTACTAAGAAGGCGTCGAATTATGTTATTAGATTTAAAAGCTGTTTAGATTTAAAAGCTGTTTTAATATTAGTTGTTCGCTACTCTTCGAATTTTCTCTGATACTCCTTTAATGTATGGAATTGTAAGGAATGCATTTGCCTAGGTTTGGTCTTGTAATCTCTGTTCTGTTTGCTGAAATTTAGAAATTATGTCTGTTATAAGTTTAAGGCTTTATGAAACTGTTATCAAATTGGCCAAAAGAAAACAAATTATAGGATAAAAAACGGCAAAGAAACAATTAACAACCTACAAAGTGTTTATCGTATTTTCTTTCGTATCTTGAAAAAGAGCGAGTCAAAAATGGCCTTATTAGGATTTAAAACTTATGCCATTCAAAAAATGTTTGTAAATTTTTGCAAAGTTATACCGTTTATTACATATGTTGCCAATAACAATGTACCGTTGAGGCACATAAATAACAAAAGTGTTAATATAAGCATGTAAAATTTATTAACGACCATTTGTATTATTATATACGGATTTGAAATAAACCGTTTAAAAAAAAATAGTAAAACGTTTAAAGAAAATATCTAAAGCCATCTGTAATATGCAAAGGAAATGCAATGTATGAGTTCATAAACAACGGAATCTCAATTATTATTATTTTTTAAATGGACAGACCTATTGCTCTATTCTCGGTAAAATTTAATTAAGAGACCAACCTGACCGACCGACCCCACCTGACCCATATAACCATAAGATACTATAAAGGACCTGCTCGTGTATTTCCCTATGATAAAAAGCGTAGCGGAAATTCCTGGGAAATATCAAGTTGCCCCGGGACAATGGATTAATGACAGTCTTCAATGCGCATGCGCCTGAGGCTTTATATACCTAATAGTTATATGACCTGACCCCACCTTATACAAGTTTAATAATACAAACGTAATATTATATTATTTCGGTTTAGTCTAAACAGTTTTAGACTTGTTAAAATTTAAAAAAATTTTGAAAGAAGTTCCTGCCATTATTTTCATAATAATAAATATTGCATATCAGCAATCTCTGTATGTATCAAAGAAAGCATATTAGCGAGACCACAGAAAAGTAACTCCTCGGGGATACTGATCTTTATTTCTTCATGGGTCAACGCTTAACTGGACCTTATTAGAGCACCCAATGTACGTTTATGATAATCTCCTAAAAAAAAATGATAACAACTATCGGACCCGGTGGGATAAAAAAGACGGAACTGTTTCTTAAATAAATATCACATTTTCTAAAATTAATCCTTTTTTAAACAACGCGTTCTATCTGCGCAAACATCACAACAAATAACCTAACCTCTAAGCTGTTAACTTACCCCCATATCCACCGTACAATACCTTCTCCACATAGGCCAATCAACTCCTACCGTTTTAGTGTCCTTTTCTCGACCTTCGCCGCCATATTGACAGAAAACTAATGGATTTTCTGTCACTTTTGAGTGAAAATGGCGGCGAAGGTGGATTAAAGGACAAATCGGTAGAAGTTGATCGGCCTGTATGGACCGGACTGCACCGTACAAAAATTCTGCTCTCTCTTTGTTCTTTTCTATGGGCTCAGCAGGGATGAAGCATGGAGGTTCTACAGTTCAGTAACAAAAAGCTTAGACCTCTTACGCTCCTGCACCCCTTTGCTAAGCATGACATCGTTTAAATAATTTTATATAAAAAAAGCTTTTCAAATACAAGCTTTTATAAAATATAAAGTGCACTAAAAAGTAGAAAATAATTTTTAGCATTCTGATACCATAATAATAAAGGCTATGGGCGCATTATAGGAAGTTTGACCATGTCTCGTTGACTCGATATATTTATGTTATGGATTATATTATGATTTCGAAAGAATATGAATTCACTATAAAGCAGACAAATGCAAGGGTAAGTAAATCCAAACCAACTCGACCCAAGCTACCCTTACATTTCTCTGATGTATGCATTGAGTTAATCTAAATCTTTTTCCCCCTCACATCCCTCGTTAAAAGAGATATCGCATCGCGCTAGGAAGCTAGGATTACTAGACTCGAAATAATTATTGCTATGTTTTCATGGATATTGAATTCGTTTTCATTATGTTTTGAAAACTTTTTTTCATGAGTTTTCATGACAGGTTTTCAAATTTTGATATAGCCAAATATTTCTTTTATTTTCCATAATTAATTTTTTTAAAGTCTTTAAAAAAACAAAACTTTAGTTATTTAAGTAAGGTTATGTTATTAATCTTCTTTTTTCTATACACTCCACCAAATTTTAGAATGCCGGTTCCACAGTTTCACTTCTATTTCTCTCTCTCTCTCTCTCTCTCTCTCTCTCTCTCTCTCTCTCAAAAAGAGTGAGAGCAATAAAATATAATTTGGAGGCTGTCTGGTAATCCGACGCAATACGCATGTGTAAACTCAATCCCCGTTTTCATTGAAAATCGGTATTTCGATCTCAATACGATCTTGATCCAACCCTAAAAATTTTCAGGGTCGGATCTAGATTGAAATCGATTTGAATACTGGAAAAACAGGCGTTTCCATGGACGGTATCGGATTGAAATCGTTTTCAGAACGAACTCAATTCCCATGAAAACGTAGCATATGTTACATAAACAAAAGTTTATGTAGAGGATAGCGATGACATTATTTTCGATCGGTGGCATCGTTCTTTGTGTTTAATCAAATTTATTAGGAACTTTATTTAAAGATTTTTATGGTTTCTAACAACAACTTTATTGGAATGTTTTTAATTTCTTTGCATTCCTACCTTACCAATTTTTTGAATTTAGATTGATTGCGTTTGGATACCTAAACCGTAGGGTATAAATTCAGTAGACGAATAAAATAGGTCACACACATACATCACAAAAATCGAAAAAAATCCAAGAGCAAAAAAACGCAAAACAAACAAAAAAATTGGTGCTAGAAAGCGAGGATAGTCCACCATATAATCAGTTATTTTATATTGAAAGGAAATGAAAATATTATATATATATATAACAAATTTTTTTGGTAATATTTACGAAAACCAAAATCTGAAAACCGCATATCAATAGCTGCTTTACTTCTAAAGTTATGATTTTTTTTATATATTTTATCGTTTTTTCAAATATCTAAAGATCCCACGAATTTGGACTTTAGAACAAAATTTGTAGTCCATATTCATGGAAACTTAAATCTGAAAACCGTATATCACTACTTGCTTTTGTTCCAAAGTCACAATTTTTTTAAATATTTTATCCCCCTTTTCCCCCTTCAACCCCCCACCGCCCTACCCAAAAGTTAGTCAGTTCATGATCAGCCGATAGAGGATTTTTGTACCAAACTTCGTTAAAATCGATTAAGGCTTTCTTGAGTTATCGTGTATAAAGACAGACAACAGACCGACAGACCGACAGAAAACTTTTTTTTTCGTCGATTGTTAGGATGGAAAATCACACAAAAGAACCAGAAAATCATATTTAAATATATTATTTTATTGAAACGTTGAGATATTTTACAATGCCGTCTCCCCACCAAAGCTCTCAAAACAACTAACTATACCGAAAGTCCCTTTATTCATACTCTTCACTTTTCTAAGATGTATCAGTTAGCCCACTTGATAATTATTTCAACTATGACACAATTAAGGTGTTTTGGAAACTCATTTTGATAAAATTAAGCCAAAACCAAAATTAAATCTATCGGTGGGATTTACTTACAGGGTTTAGTCTATTTTAGAACGGTCCTAAGTTTAAGTGAAATTTTTGGTTTTAAGCATTTTAAAACAACCCTCCTTTAAAGAAGAAGTTAAAAAACCTCCAAATCAGTTACTTCAACCGAAAAGAAACTAAAAAACAAAAGATCAAAAGATCTTGGGTGGAAATAACGAAAATTCAAACTTGGATGAGTATTCCACAAGGAACACACAAAAGATCAAAGCGAAAAGAGAAATGAATAAACGATGTTTCGCCCTGGGTAACCAGCGTGGGCTCATCAGTAATTTCACTGGTCACACTCCACTATACATCATTAAACACCATCATACACTTAGATTTCCAACCTTGAACCACTCACAAATAGGCATCGTTCCGCACTGGCACTTACTTATCCAAGTTACCTAATACGAATTCGTCCTGGCGTGTTAATATTTCCAGTAGGATTATGCTCCTAAGGCAATTAAAACAAAGAAGTTAAAAAACCTCCAAATAAACGATGTCATCGATGACATCGTTTATTCATTTCTCTTTTCGCTTTGATCTTTTGTGTGTTCCTTGTGGAATACTTATCCAAGTTTGAATTTTCGTTATTTCCACCCAAGATATTTTGATCTTTTGTTTTTTAGTTTCTTTTCGGTTGAAGTAACTGATTTGGAGGTTTTTTAACTTCTTCTTTGTTTTAATTGCCTTAGGAGCATAATCCTACTGGAAATATTAACACGCCAGGACGAATTCGTATTAGGTAACTTGGATAAGTAAGTGCCAGTGCGGAACGATGCCTATTTGTGAGTGGTTCAAGGTTGGAAATCTAAGTGTATGATGGTGTTTAATAATGTATAGTGGAGGGTGACCAGTGAAACTACTGATAAGCCCACGCTGGTTGCCCAGGGCGAAACATCGTTTATTCATTTCTCTTTTCGCTTTGATCTTTTGTGTGTTCCTTGTGGAATACTCATCCAAGTTTGAATTTTCGTTATTTCCACCCAAGATCTTTTGATCTTTTGTTTTTTAACCCTCCTTTAGTTTTGGATAGAGTTTGATTTATAAGAAGAATTTTATTAAATTTGTTTATTGAATAATCATCTTAACAATCTTTGGTTGGATTTAAAAAGAAATTTTCAATTTAGAAAGAAAGAAAATTAAAAAATTTAAACCCACGCGGAGTTTAAATAGTAAACACTTTGTAGAAAAAATTAACATTGGGGTTATATGTCACTCTAATTAAAATTTAACCCTTGTTAATTAATTTTTCCAATTAATACTTGATGTCACATAACGATTTAGATGGGTAATAATATAGTATGGAGTAGATTAATTTTGTATTTATTTAAAAGTGTTTTTATTTGTGAAATGTATTCAAAAACTTAAATGCAAGTTTTGTTTACATTTCTGTCACTGTCGAAATGTCAGTTTCACGTTCAAATCACAAGCAGTGAGTTCGGATCTCTTAACTCTGCTTGTACCTTGACTTGCACCAACCTTGTGTGTTCCTTAAAAAAATTACAGAAAAAAGAAAGTTACAGCTTTGAAATGAGTGGGCTTTGAGTAAGGAGAGTTTTCTTGAATGAGCTTTTAGATAACCCCAATGTTTTAATTTCAATTTGTAAATAAATTAATATAGTTGTTTTGGGTTTTCTGTTTGGTATATTTTTGGTGCATAATCAGTGACCTTCCCTTATGTTTGTTTTGCCTCGTAGTGCCCTCATAAATATATTTTTTGTAGGGCTAAAATTTTTATATGTTGTTGGAGGGAGGTCTACAAGAAAGATCCCCAAGTTTGTGTTTCCCCCACTCCTCGGGAACCATCCGACATTTTGAAAAAACTTTGTAATTGACTTTTCTCCATTTCTATTGGTCGGAGGCGAAAAAGTCTGAGAACAAAAATATTCGGCATAAAATTTTCAACATTTTTTTTCAAGTGCTCAAGTTTCTGTAGTTTAAATAAAAAAGTTGTAGGTCTCCGAAAAATCCTATAAAAATATGTATATTGTTTATAATTAATTAAACAGTCTCTGAGCTACAGCAACTGAAAGTCGGTAAAATTATTTGAGAATCGCTTTCTGGGCATGCAAGAAGTAGCGTGTTGTGGATTATATATTATTATTTATAGTAAGAGCAGTACAAATGAGCTATCAACTTAAATCTTGTGATGTGCGACTTCATGCATATCCAGAAAACGGTTCTCAAAGAATTTGACCGACTTTCAGTTGCTGTAGTTCAGAGACTGTTTAATTAATTATAAATAATATATATATTTTTGTAGGACTTTTCCGAGATCTACAACTTTATTATTTACAGTTTAAAAAAAAATCACTTTTTTTTTTTGGTCAACATACGTTAAAACTGATTTTTTGTGATTTTGGCG
Organism: Oxystoma pomonae; assembly: GCA_963921995.1. Lineage (NCBI taxonomy): Eukaryota > Metazoa > Arthropoda > Insecta > Coleoptera > Brentidae > Oxystoma > Oxystoma pomonae. Next base: position 20,962,639 of record OY998167.1, on the reverse strand, counting down.
ACCTCTATCCTTTTGGAAACTAAATGTGGAAAATTTTTTGCCGAATATTTTTGTACTTAGACTTTTTCGGCTCCGACCAATAGAAATAGAGAAAAGTTGCTTAAAAATTTTTCAAAATGGCGGATGGTTCCCGAGGAGTGCGGGACACACAAATTTGGGAGGTTTACTTTTAGACCACCCGAAAGAACATACCAAAAACTCAGCCTCCCCGTATTTTTTACAAGCTTTTATTTAACTTGCAATGTATCTATGTAACTAGATATCTTTGTTCGGGTGGAATCTTGCAACTTAATTTTGACCAACTTCCCCACATCCGATCGGCTTCAAATTTGGCATGCTTATATAGTTGCGGTGACAACACAAGAATATAGTGTGACGAAATTGACAGTTAAAGTACTCCCGATTTCGTTGAAATTTGGTGTGTTGGGGCACTTGGATATGGAGATAACGAATTTCTAATCAGATTTTGAAAATTCAATATGGTGGATTCAACATGGACGATTTTTGGTCATCTTTTGTTAGCCATTTTAACTAACTTATACACATCCGATTGCCTTCAAATTTGGCATGCTTTAATAGATCAGGTGGCAATACAATAATATGTCAATATTAGGCACCCCTTCCACCTACGAGGGGAGTGAAGGAGGAAAACACCCAAGTTTGTCCGATTTCAACCAAAATTGGTATACGGGGCCTTTTGGGGATAAGGAATACGAATTTTTGATCAGATTTTGAAAATTCAATATTTCGGTGAAAATACAATAGTATGACATTCTCAGGTACCCACCTTCCTCTAACGAGGGAAGTGGAGGCGGAAAAAATTTAGTTTGTTCGATTTCAAAATTGGAATACAGGGGTTTTTAAGGAGGGGGATTATGAATTTTTGATCAGATTTGAAAATTTCAATATGGCGGATTCAAAATGGGCGATTAAGGGTAAAAATCTAAAAATTAAGGGTGTGTGTTCAAATTTGGTATGCGTTTATAGTTCCGGCGACAATACAATAATATGGTATTATTAGGTACATACTTCCCTCTAACGAGGGAAGTGTGTACTGGGGTTTTTCGGGAAGGGGATATGAATTTTTGATTGATTTGCGGTACAAATCTAAAAACTATTTTTTTTTAAAAACTTTTAAAGAACAAGCTTTTATTAAATGCACTCAAAAGTAAAAAATTATTTTTTATCTTTCTTATACCATAATAAAAGCGATGGGGGCAAATTAAAAATTTTAACTTTACGGTGACAAAGAGAGAACTAGAAAAGGAGATAACTAAATTCTTCTTATATTCGAATGATAAACATAAGGCTTTTATCTAAAGAAGCTGAGAATTGGTGAGATTGCCGTGCTTGCCAAGCCTTTGAATATGTCCTTAGGTTATAAAGTAATAAAACTGTTTCTTAGGTGAATCATCGATGTGACCAATATACGATACCTAAAGTTAAAATTTTTAATTTAAAATATAAAAAATTATTTTCTACTTTAAAGTGCATTTAATAAAAGTTTTTTTTAATAAAAATTTTGCGACCTGAGATGACAACTTCACTGTACGAAAATGAAAGCAATTGAAGTCAACAACAGAACCACAGAAAAAAGTTAGTTGGTTTAGTTATTGTCGATCGAAGGAGGTTTTCAGGGGTAGCGGCCATCAAAATGGCGGCGCTCATAGTGTTTGCTAAAATTTAAATGAGCACCTGTCGAAAATCGTTCTATTCCCTTCTGACTTCTACGGACGTATTACTTTCCGAATTCCTCAAACTGACCTTATGGGTCTCTATAACGGTGCTCTAATCACAAAAATGACCGTCATGTCCCGTCGTGATCAATGCCGTAACGTGGTTACTTTACTTTTTTCTGTTCTTCTACGTTTTGCCCGAGCCTTTTTAAGACCAAACCAACAGTTAGGTGAGAGGCCCGGCTTTTCTATACGAGAGACTGGACGGTATTTTATAGGAAATAAGAGCATATTTTGTATAGGAAGTTAAATTATACAGGGTGTCTTAATTGCCATGGGCCACTATTGCTATCTCGGTAACTATAAGAACTACAAGTTTGGTCAAATTAGACAAAATGTGCAGTTTTTGGGAGACATTGAAAAACTGGTTTCAGATCAAAAATATAAATATTCTATCCCGAGGTACGGGGGTTTTTCAAAAAATTGCGTCTATTTTTCGAGATATTAACTTACTTTTTTTAAATACGGACCTGTATTTTTTATTCCATTTTTTAAATTCTCCCTTTTTTATGATTTTAACCATTTATCACATGTCCATATTTATTTGCATATTAATGGTAAAAAATGGTTATTTTTGTTTTTTCGCACTTTTGCCGTTATATCAAAGGTGGCTTAGAAAGCAAAAAGAATCAATTGCTTATAAAAGCCTATGTTGCGTAATACATCTGTCAAGGTAAGTTTAAATCAACATAGCAGCGTTTTCAAAAGGAGAAAAATTGGATTTAATTTTTTGTTTTGCAAAAGCATTTCGAAATGCTGAAAGAGCACTCCAACTGTATCAAAAATTTGCTACTACACGGATTGGGTACGGTGTTGCACGGATCATTTGACAATCCTTCCAAACGGGGAGCAACCGGCAGAGGACGGGGAACATGAAACAAATATGAATAGAGATTTTGAGAGAAATTGAAAAACAAAGTTTAGTTTTAAAAAACGTGTTAAAATAATAATGAATACTGTTAAATAAGTTTAATTTAAATAAATGGTAAAAAGTTTAAACATTTAAAAAGTTAATAAATAGTTTTTTTCAGTAGACGCCGCATCAGTCTGTTTATGTTATTAAAACAGGCAATTGTTTTATCGGTCGTCTAAGCCACCTCTGACGTTCAATTTTTTTTTAAATCCAATAAAACTTAAATTTTATTTTTTTATCATTAAACCTCAAACAAATATGGACATCGTTAAAATCAGGAAAAAAAAGTTCTTTAAAAAAATGGAATAAAAAGATACATGTCCGTATTAATATCTCGAAAACTAGACCTAGCAAATGTTCTGAAAAACTACCAAAAATTCTTCAAACGTTAAAATGCAAAAAATTTTTCCTTTACAAATTTTTTGTAAAAATTGCACTTTTTGAGATATTTCATAAAATAGATTTTAGCAATTTTTCGGAAAACCCCCGTATCTCGGGATAGAATATATTTTTTTAAATCTGAAACTATATTGTCAATGTCTCCCAAAACTGCACATTTTGTCTAATTTGACCAACCTTGTAGATCTTATAGTTACCGAGATAGCAATAGTGGCCCATGGCAATTAGGACACCCTGTATACGGGCTGATTTTTAAGTGTCTTTTCGCGGATTCAATGAAAATAATTTAGCAACTTATTAAAATTTATTGACGTTTCCGGGATTTTGATTTTGATCAAAAACAGAATATTAATCTTCAAATTCAGACTTTTTTATGTTTTCTACACCAAAACCAACTGATTCCAACTTAGCTTACAGACTTTGCAAAACAGACATTTCGGTCATCTTTTCTCTATTTTTTTTAGCACGAGTGTGAGTTACTGGGAAGGGAGCCTTTCTTTTTGTTAGTGTTCATTTTAATAAGTAAAACTGTGCTTACAAATTTTTAAAACAAGAAATATCTAGGGTGGACCAAAAAATGTGTCACTTTTTTAATACGCTATAACTTTGGATCCAATCGGCCGATTTTCTAAATTTTTGGCTGCTTTTATAGACAGAAGTTGAAACTTTACTGGCGCGACTCAAAATTTGACATACGTCAAAAATCCAAGATGTCGGAGAGCTTTACAAAATGGATAATTTTCATCCCCCCTGCGAAAAAATTCTGTGCGACCCTGGACTTGATTTTTGTCAATGAAGCAAAAGTCTCATACCTTCTTCGCTTACCGAGGTAGCACTTATCTAAATCGGTTATTAAATAAAAAAATTATACAAATTTTAAATCAGGAGTATTTAGACTAAAAATTGTAGGAAGGTGCACAGTTTAGGGCTAAAGCATAACTTGCGACTTAGTCTTCAAATTTTGAAAATTTTAGGCATATTGATAAGACATTGACATGAGTTTTTGCTAATCTGGCTAAAAATATGACATATGTCAAAAGTTCAAGATGGCGTAGAGCTTTAAAAAATGGGTAAATTTTACCCCTCTGCGAAAAGTTTTTGTCAATGAGACAAAAGCCCCATACTTTCTTGGCCTACAGAGGTATTAACGATCTAAATTGATTATGAGATAAGAAAGTTATAAACATTTTAAATCAGGAGTATTTAGACCAAAAATTCTAAAAAACATCTAAACAGAGCTCCTTCCTACAGACATTTACAGTGAGATTTACTAAGATCTAAAATAGTACTAAATTTTAAAACCAATTTTTAAAAAACACTTACTCATACAGACTCAAAGTAATTGATTATTTTGTATTGTTATTGCAAAATACCACTGAAAAACTGCTTTTTTCTCAAAATATACCATATTTTAGGAGAAAATGCCCGAAAACTAATTTTTTTTGACATAATAACTTTATTATCTGCGTTTGAGGTTATAAAGTTGGTGATATTTTTTAGATCGACTCTGGGGGATGGTTTAAATTTATAGCCCCCAGAAAGAATTGTTTTGTCGCAATTGATAATAAGTTCGTTTATAATTTCCCTAAGTAACCGCCATATTTTGAACCCGTTTTCAGCACAAAAATTATATTTATGAGGGCACTACGAGGCAAAACAAACATAAGTGAAGATGACTGATTATGCACGAAAAATATACCAAACAAAAAAATTCAAAGCAACCATATTAATTTATTTAAAAACTGAAATTAAAATATAGAGGTTATGTAAAAGCTCGGTCAAGAAAACTTTCCTTACTCAAAGCCCTCTCATTTTAAAGCTGTAGCTTTCATCAGTAGAGGTTGGTACAAGCAGAGGTAAGAAATCCGAACTCGCTGTTTTTGATTTGAACGGAGCTATAATATTTTGAAACTGACATTTCGACAGTGACAGAAATGTAAACAAAACTTGCATTTAAGTTTTTTAATATATTTCATAAATAAAAACACCTTTTAAATGAATACAAAATAAATCTACTCCTTATTTTATGATTACCTATCTAAATCTTTATTTAACGTACAGTATTAATTGGAAAAATTAATTCACAAGGGTAAGTTTTAATTAGAGTGACATATAAGTCCAATTTTAATTTGTTCTATAGAGTGTTTGCTATTTAAACCCCGCGTGGGTTTAAATTTCTTAATTTTATTTTCTTCTAATAACGTATTCCATTGGGACTTTCAGTGCAGCACTCGGATATTTCTGTCCTTTGCGGTTTTAGGTAAAAACAAGAGACAGAGATATCTCAGTGTTGCACTAACTGTCTCAAAGGAATACGCTATAAATTGAATTCAATTTTCCAAAATCCAACAAAAGATTGTGTTAAGATGATTATTCAATAAACAATCAAACTATGTCTAAAACTCAAGCAGGGTTGGTTTAAAATGCTTAAAACCAAATATTTTACTTAAACTTAGGACCGTTCTAAACCCTTTTAGTAAATCCCACCGTACAATTTTTGGCCTAAATACTCCTGATTTAAAATTTGTATAACTTTTTTATCTTATAACCAATTGAAATAAGTGATAACTCGGTATGCGAAGAAAGAATGGGGCTTTTGCCTCATTGACAAAAATCAAGTCCAGTGTCGCACAGAAATTTTTCGGAGGGGGGGGGGTGAAATTTACCCATTTTTTAAAGCTCTCGGCCACCTTGGATTTTTGGCATATCAAATTTTGAGTCGCGTCTTTGGTTTATAAAAACAGCCAAAAATTTCGAAAATCGGCCGATCGGGTCCAAAGTTATAGTGACAATTTTTTTAGTCCACCCTATATATTGTTTTATTTGATAGACGAAGCTTAGAACTAGGGTTCCTTTTTCATGTGGGCAAAATATGTCATATTTACATCAATATTGCACAAATATAAGAGACAAAAAAACGAAAAACTAACATAAGAGAGCCCTTAAAATAAGACCAAAATTATCAAAAAATACCCATGTTACCCATTTTTAAAACAAATTTTTATTAAATTAAATCAATTTTAGTAGTCTAGCCAGAGTCTGAAGCAGTTTATTATTATCTTGGGCAAACGCTTTACCAGTACCAAAAAGAGTACTGGAACCTTTGGTGTAAATCAATTTTAAAACGTTTTAGTACATCCCCAAAACTTTAATTTTAACTCTGCACGTGGTTCGCTAACTATGTTAGCATCTCCAGAAAAGGATTTAAACCGTAGTTAACTCATGTAATACTTCCTTGAACAAGCTGGATTTTCGGAGGCAATTTATTATTATTATATAACAGTTTGAGAGGCATCCAAATAACGATTGCATTTCTAAGACTCATTCTATTAATAAATTTGACAATTATCTACTCTGTTGTTTGAAGGTGGTACACAATGTTAAACTTGAGAGCAAACTAGAGTTTAGAACTTCCATTGTCTTTATTCTTTACTTTTTCACAACGTCTCGAATACTTATGTATCTGCAATCGTCATCAGGTGAATACTAACTAAAACTAAGACTACCTAATCTTATACAGAGCGCTTCAGGCTACTGCGAACATAGGCCGGAAGAAGTCCAATTTGCCAGTGTACGTACACGCACATCTATCAGTGGAGCAATCAACACTCAGGCTTGCGATCACCGTTCGCGGCTTGCGTTTAATACGCCTCTAACCACGGTGCAATGTGAAGTGTCGTCCATGAAACCGGAATTTGGTCAATAAATACGCAAATTTTAACTCATAAATTAGAGCGTTTTATTTTTAACTGCTCAGATTTATCACTAACAACAATGAAAAAAGTAAGGAGAAACAAAATAAAAGCAAGTTCTCAAAATAAAATAATACGTTCTTAAAACCAAAAAGATTCTTCCAGTCAAAAAAAAATTTGAGCAAATGTTCGAAAAGTCCTCCTTGCTCGGGTGATCGAGCTGGCCATAAAATAGTTCCCCGTGTACTTATAACCCGATTAGGAAATACATTATCAAGATATTCCCTAACAAGGCCAACATTGTGAGCGGGACAACCATCTTGTTGAAACCATGTTTCACCAAATCTCACACCTAACAACGGCCTAGCAGTTGGAATAATATGCTGCTGCAGTAGATCCAACTATCTAGAATCATTCAAATTGCCGTCAATAAAAAATGGCCCGTGTTCCCTTGCAATGCCCCCCCCCCCCCAAACATTTAGTTTTTGGGAATACTGTGTTCTTACGTCAAAATACAAATGCAAATTTTCCCTCGACCAATATCGAACGTGTGTTGGGTTATGACGATTCGATAATGGAAAAGTGCTTTCATCTGTGAAAAGAATAGATCTCAGAAAGTTTTCATCACGATTATCCCTTTCCATTATTGTTTCGCAAAATTCCCTACGACGATAGTTCTCCTCCGGAAAAATTTAATGCGTTTTTGACGCTTTGTAAGAATGATAATCATTCTTTTTGAGAACAAGTAAGACAGTGGCTGAAGACGTATCAACTACTTCGGCAATTTGGTGGCTAATTTACTTTCGATTTTCCTCCACTACAGCGCAAATCATCACATCTCGTACTTCCTGCTCGTCATTCAAAACAGTGGGTTTTTTATGGTTTCTTGGCGCTACACAACCAAACTTTTCAAAATTCTGCGCAAACCTATGAATCGTTGATAAACTAGGTTCTAGGCGATTTACAAAATTGCCTTGATAGTACCATTTGACTATCTGCACTTTTTCGGCAACTTCGTAGAAATCTATTTTTAGTTTTAAAAATGTATTATTTCACTTAAGAACCGACCAATCTGTTTCTCGAGCAAGCCAGGAATAAAACAAAATAATAAAAATAAAATAAATTTTAAAAAGATAACACTGCAGCGTGCTTCGACCCACCTCGGTCGTACGGCACGGAGAGTAAATTGGACTTGATTTCCCCTATGTTCGCAGTAGCCTGAAGCTCATTGTGTACTAGCATGTGTTAAGTGAACCATAAAACTAACCTTCGAAAAGTATGGGTTTTCAAATATCATGTTGACGCTTTGTTGAGAAAATACATTCTGGCTTCTCTATATGAATGCTGTTTTTTTGAACTTTTACTAGAATAGATTTTCTTCCTTGGCGGCGATCAATGCCTCTTTCTGTTCCATATGATGTTGATTTTCCCAGCAATGTTGAGCTATTTTTGATGCAGTTAGTTTTGCAGAACTTCCATGGGTCGGCTGGTTTCTCCGATGTATCTCCATGATACCTGTTAGATGCAGTTCTTGGTATTGTGGCGATGTGGTTTAGTTTTTGTTAATTGACTTCTTATTGTTGAGATCGTTTTGAAGACAGTCCGAAGATTGAATTGGTTGCCTGTTCTTTTTATCTTTTCTGAGATTTCTTTGATACATGGAATTATGAGTGTCGTCTTCCTTTCAGTATTTGCTTCTAACGTCTGTCGTCCTTTGTGTTGGTGTGGTTTAAAACTCTTATTTACTCTTAATTAGTTACTCATTTAAGTCACATAAGTACTATCAAAGAGCGCCCCTTAAATTTCCTCGATCAAACCTTTCCATCGCTTGGATAAGTCAGGACGTCCGACCATTGGAGCGTCAGAAGGTGTTCCGACTCGAATTATTCCTCTTAGAAGATCCATGACAATGTCTATTTTTTTTTCAAGAGTCTCAAGGGGAAATCTTGCATAAGACGCCCGAACTACTTTCCTGCCATTCATTTCTCCTCTACCAGGAGAGCCCGGGTAGTGTGGGATTCCTACCTCGATTGTGACTCCAACCTCTTGGTTCCTAGGCTAATCACTCCTTTAATTTTGTCCCCTGTGCAAGTTTGTGCAGGTCCTTAATGGAGTAGACCCCAGTCAATATTGGTTCTAGTTCAACTTCCCCAAATATTAGGTGCCTTTTCCGATCCAGTACCTCTACTGTTTCCGGTTCCTGATTGCATAATCTGCAGCTCAGGTCTCCATGATACAAGCCCATGTTGTTTAGGTAAACTTTAACCGCCATATGGCCAGTCATGATGCCTATTATAGTTCTCACTTGCATCCTGCTATAGCTTATCAGGTCTTTCGTGAGTTTTGCATTCAGGCCTTTGATAAAGACTCTGCTGTGTCTTAGCCCCTGTCTTTCTAGCCAGTTCGTCAGCTTTTTAGTTGCCTTGGATACCTCTATGTCCTGGCACCCATACTAATCTGATTTTGTTACGTTCCGCCAGTTTCATTAGTTCAGCAAGGCATTCCCAGACTAGCCTATACTATTGTAATAGTTTTTTAAGATAATAAAGTTCTATTCCCTTTACTGGTTTCTATGTACCTCTTGCAAGGTAGTGAAATTAAGATTTATCCTTCTCTCTGCAGGATGAGTTCTACTTCACGCTTCATCTTTGCCAGCTGCTCTCGTAACGTATGGTGTTCAACCTCGTTCTTACCTGCTAGATCTTGGAAGGAATCTGTGCTCTTCTGGACCCCTTCTTTTGGCTCTGCTGAAGCCAAAAGTGCATTAAATTTTTAAATTATTATTGAATGTGCACTAATTACTGTCATACATAAATACTAATTACTTTCTTCATAAAATCTTTAAGTCGTTGTTACGATCTAGGGAAATACGCCAGTAAATCCGTCAAACGACCGAACACCGGCATGGTACTGCGACTTATATTACAACCCTTGAACTACGCATTTCTTTCTCAAATTCAATAAGATAGAAACGCTTAGGAAGCAAGATTTGTCGATAATTCTTTCTCCGCTTAGACAGGGGTTTGAACTCGCAGGTTCAGATATTTTTGTTAAGAATTTGGAAATGAACAACCGTGCAGTTGTAGTTTTTTTCTTAAATATCTGAGGACAAAATATGGCCTTAAGATGTCTCGTCTGGTCTTACTGAGTAAATTAATGCACATTACGATGACGATGTCATTATCATATTGGAATTTGCCGCGAATAAGACACTTGACGAATTGAAGAATGAAATCAATATTAAAAAGAACCCAAAAGTGTCAGACAATAATACAACTCATAATAAAGATATTAATAAAGTTAAATTGAGTCGATCAATGACTGATTGTTGGACGAAAATGGAAGAAGACAAAAATTCAACAACGCAAACAGAACGAGCTATTGTTTATCAGCAACTCTTTATTTGCAAAACGCCAATTTGAAGGCAGCTTGAACAAAGAAATAAAGGCTTATTATACGAAGTTTGACAAACAAGTAGGTATACAGACTGACTTACGGCCAAAGATATGATACGATGGGTTGAACTCGCTCTAAGATATTTAATTGGCAAGAAAAAAAGAACACAAAAAAACACTAAGGAATATTGGGAATACGCCTAACGACTACGCATCCTGCAATCGACAGAAATTTTTAATAATTAGTATGCTGAAAGTATACTTGGGAGACATTTTGCACCCCATTGATAGTTTTCCACCTTTTTATTTTCTAAAAGTTCTTGTACTATTATTTTCCAAGACTTCCACTTCACTTTATTTATATTTTAACAGTTCATCCTTTGGCAGTCTTTTAATTTGAGGTCCAGCAGATATTTCTTGCTTAAGTTTAGCATCAGCGACACTTATTATTTCTGGAAAAACGTTTCTAAAAGCAGCTCTTTGTTTATCCACTGCTTAATGTGTAACAAAGTGTAATGTGTAACAAAGGTGACAAAACTTTTTTAGGATAGACAAGGGGTGTTGCTCTACTATCGCAGAGTCAAAGTAAAAGTATTAGCCCTATGAATTTTAGATTTTTACATTTCTGCCACTTATAGGTGTCATATTTAATTGCATTTAGACACACTTTCGAAATTTTAGAAGATCACAACACGCAAACATCTAGTTCAAAGTTTAGACTACTATGACTAAAATAATCGAAAATTTCAAAATTATACCCAAAAAGCTGAGAAAATGCCATAAAACTGGATGCGCAGTCGCCAAAGGAGTTTCTACCTCCTCACATTATATTTCTCTGCTCACTGCCAGACAGAATAATATTCGCTGATCGAAGGTTCTGATTATGTACCCTTGAATTTAATTCTAGTTTATGTTCGTAGCCCGAGCAAAGACCAGGTTTTACAAATGATAGCCGGGTAAATAGTTCTTCTTGCATGGGCTTCATCTCGAAATGGAACATATCATTAAATAATTACCACGAGTATGAATATTAATAATTATGACGAACGCCCACATTACTGTCTGGAAGCAACTTGAAGATATCTCCGAGAAAAAAAAATTGTCTTAATGTGCTTCAATATATGTAATTACGTTTCTTACAAAAAACTGCGAATTATTTTATCCCCTTTTGAGTCTCGTCAAGAGGTGCCTTATTATTAGAGCATGTGGATTTAATGTAAAAAATCGTATAATGCTGCAAAACAGAAGTGTAGACAAAAGTCGATAGTAATTAGATTTAATTCAGTCTTCTAGATTCAATGTAGATTTTTTAGCTTATATCCTCGTTGATTTAGTGTAGAGTTAAAGTATGCATGATTAGAAATACTCGTTTTAGGTATGTACCAGGGAAGCTAAAGTATTTTTGTGATATCTGGAATGACACGTATTATTTTGCATGAGTTTCTTAAAGACTTACCACTACATTGCTATAATCTATTAAAGATTCAATTTCATACAGAAAAAACTCCAACCACCTAAACTAGGACACAAAGTTTGAGCGTTATAACATTGAACTACTCTAATGTAGTTCAATTTTTCTACCGAAACTTAATATTCTTTTTGAGAATATTTTCTTTAGAAGATGCTATGCTCTGGATAACGTTATTAGACTAAGCCGAGCAAATGCCTCCGGAGTGTTTACTCTAAAGATTTACTTCGTTCAGAGGTTTAATAAAATTTTTATTTCGACACACGGTAACCAAGAAAACTCGAGATTCAAAATTATATCTCTATCTGGAGATAATATTATTATTTAATTTGCAATCAGACGTTACCAACTGCGGTATGGGATGTGTACCTAATGTTTTAAAATCAGAGTCAAAGTTAATATAACTTATGTAAATGGTTAACGTCTTTAATAGTTGAAAATACGAGTTAGCAGCTTTAGGAAAGGTTTAATAAAACTTCCATTCTCGAAATTAGAATATCCAATTTTTGCGTAACCTAACTTTACCATGTATTCTAACTAACTACCTGAATTTCGATTGTTACAGGTAATAATTGGTACTTATCAGCTAGGTGTACCATTACGAGAGACAATCCGTGTCGCGCTTATAGGTTGCGCCCTCTGTATGAACGATCGAAACCAAGAGAAGTACCTACTGCAGTTAGCAGTAGATGAAAATTCCCAATAGGGCTGTCTAACAAATTGTCAAAGTCAGCTATTAATCACGTGATGGCCCTTTAAAAATGGTGGGTGTAGGGTAAATAAAGCGATTTTCCTTAAGACGTAATGCTAATAAAAATGAAAATTTTGGGAAAGTGAAAAAAGATGCAGATTAAACAAAGTAATTATTTTATCACAAAAACAAAATTATGATTGTTTTCCACAAACCAAAACTACACTTTTTTGCACTCGACGCGCGTTTCGCTAACAACGTTAGCATCATCAGGAGACGATAAACAATGAACTAAATTAATCTACGCTCTATCTTATATACAATCCTTTAGTGGGCGGAGATAAGACTAATAAATTGTGATTGATCACGATTTTTAATCCTACCTCCCCTCAACCAAAGAATAAAGTGTACTAAACGGGATAGGTCCTCTATCTTTATTTAAACTATTTCTGGATTTAATGATTTCCATACTTTCATATGCATTCAAAAGTCTTTTGTTTGGTACACTTTTTAGAAGTTTTAGGTTATCTAATGTGAATCTATGATTGTTCTTCCGTATTTTAAGTGTGCTAAGTGTTCTTTAAAACGTGTTTGAATAGAGCGTCTCGTTTGGCCAACATATTTTTTGTCACAATCCATGCAACTAATTTCGTAAATTCCACTTTTTCTAGAACTGTAGTTTTATCCTTGGGATTTCCTAGTAAGCTTCTTATTGTGTTACCGGATTGATATACTAATTTAAGACCGGTGTTATTAAATACTTTGTGTAATCCTTTCGTATAATTAGGATTATAAGGAATTGATACAAATTTTGAGTCGCAGGTATCTTTTTGTCTGAAAAAGGTAGAATTCCGAAAGGTCTTTTGAAAAGAATGTCTATTTATCAGCTTATTTATTAAGCCTTCGTCGTAACCGTTTTCGCCAGCTATATTCCTAATCCTATTCTTTTCTGCTTCAAATCTTTCTTTGTTTAAGGGGAAATTTACTAATCTATATGTTAAAAAGTGCAAACTTGCAAGCTTATGTTGTAAGCAATGAAAAGAGTCATTTGGAATATACCTGTTGGTGGCCGTGCCTTTTCTGTATAGGTCAAAGTCCAATTTATTTTTATTTCTTATAACTAAAGTGTCTAGAAATGGCAGTGTACCGTTGTTCTCTGTTTCATAAGTAAATTTAATAGTGGGAAATTTGTTATTTATTTTTTCCATAAAATTTTCAACACTAGTTACTTTAGTGTTGAATACTGCAAACACATCGTCTACATACCTGAACCATACTCTGGGGAAATACTCAAATTCTTTACTTATATCTGATTCAAATTTGCTCATAAATAGGTTTGCGATAAAAGGTGATAAACTATTACCCATTGTGGTTCCTTCTAATTGCTGGTAGTAGTTATTTTTATATTGAAAGTAATTTTGATTCATGCAGAGTTTTGTTAAAGATAGGTATTCTAAAGTCTGTTTGTCTTCTAGATTGTTTTTTCTTAGTAGTTCCTCCAGGTATTGTAAGGTATTGGGGATCGGCACACTAGGGAACAACGAACTAACATCAAACGAGATTAAAATTTCACCTTCTTGGAGTGAAATATCTTTAACTTTGTTGATAAATTCAAGGGAATTTTGAACAGAAAAACCTTTTTCCTTTATCGGTAAATTTTCAAACTCGTTTGCTAGCCATTTCGAAATGTTGTAAGTAGGTGATCCTACAGCAGAAACTATAGGTCTAACCGATTTTCCAGGCTTGTGGATTTTCGGAAGACAATACAGTTTGGGCATAGTGGGATTGCTTACTTGTAGTTTATATTTAATATTATCAGTAATAATATTGTTACATTTTTTAATTGTGTTTTTTAATTCGTTAATCATTTTTGGTAAGGGGTTCTTTGGGACTTGTTTGTAGGGTCCATTTTTTATTAGGTTATCTACCCTTTCGAAATAATCTGTTTTATCTAATATAACAACTTTATTACCCTTGTCAGCCTTTAGATAGAAAACATCTTTTTCTCTCAAACTTTTAATTGTTTTATTGTGATTTAATGTACTATTTTTATTGTTTTGAATGATGTTTTGAGAGATCTGATATCGGCAAGCATCTCGCACATAGCCCTTTGTACCTTCTGAAAGATAAGAGATTGAACTTTCAATATTTGCAATAATATCACTTAAATTATCTTTTTGTGGGGGCAGAGCAAAATTAAGACCTTTGTTTAAAAGTGATATTTCTTTGTTATTAAAAGTTTGAGAGGATAGGTTTTCTACAATGTTTGCGATTTCCTTCGACTTTTTTGGTTTTGGTTCAGAACGTTTTAACTTTTGTAGCTTTTTATTAAGTGAAGACATCTTCTTCGTAAATTTTTTCTCAATTACTACAAACATATGTCTTTGGAAATCGCACCATTCTTCAAAGTTCTTATCACTAAGTCTAAATGTCAACTTTTTAAACAGTCGGTATGCTTCAAGCTCAAACATACTTCGTTTTGCGTACAAATTTTTGATTTCTAAATCTAACCATTTCTGTTTTGCAAACAGGGCTACTTTTGAAGAAACTGTAGATTTCGGCAACTTTACTTGAACAAAGTTTGGAAAAACTTTGAATTTTTTGCAAGATTTTAGAAACCAAATATCTGCACCAACTAGCCTAATCTTAGTACTAAACTTACGATATAGATTTAGTTCCGTTGACCGTTTTGGTAATTCTTTCTGGATCGGGGAGAAGCGAAAATTTTGCCGAAATGTTAGAAATAAAATCAAAATTCGCAGTTTAAAGGCAATGTCATGTACTTTTATCTCTCTAGCACTTGCACAGTGTGAATAGGCATTGCCTCTCTCAGATCAGCCTGAAGATCGGGACAGATCAACTTCAAGAGAGAAAGTTGTGCTATCTGATATGTCATGTGTAATTACAGGGTTGCGACAGAGATAGATAGAGGGACATTTCCACGTTTAATTGCGAATTTTGAGTTTATTGTTAAAATTTCGACAAAATGCTTGTTTTTCTCCGATTCAGAAAGGATTACTGTATAAAAAAAAAACCACTTTGCTTAATCTGCGTCCTGTTCGACTTTGCCAAACTTTGGATTTAAGTTAGCATTACGCCTTATGGAAAAACGGTTTGTTTTAGTATTTTGGTTAGACCCCCTATAGGCCGAAACGGCGCGGCGTCGTTCTCCTCTGTGTGAGCAATAGAAATTCAGGTAGTTCATTTTGCACTGATGTACAACCAAACTCCTTTTTTTCACTAGATTTGCAGTGCACGCAGCCATCTTCTGTTCCTTTATTAAAATTGATAGCATGACATATCATCATTCTGTTTTCACACTTAAAAAGAATGTGAACTTTCAAGTTACTTTGAACTTTAACTCTCTTTCCTGTGTCTTGCAGTAGATAACTACATTATTTCAGAAAAATTATAGGCGATTTTCAGCCTGGGATGATTATTAATTGGTATTTACCAATGCATTTCCGCGATTTCCGTTTTAACCAAAGTAGGGGAAATTGTGACGTAACGGATCAGCTGATTTGCTTTTGGTATTTACCATTTATAACCAAACTCTGGACTTGGGTTCATCTTTTGGTTATAGCTTTTTAAGGTGGTTTTTGTAATATGAGCTTTTTAGTTGCCTTATGAGCAAAAAACTTAATAAACAGTATTCTATATTTTAATATTTATCAAAATTACAAAAAACAAAAACATAACCCTTTACTCTTTGACCACTGCATTTCAGCGACCCGTTTCCTTCATTTATGGTTCTTGACTGCTGGGAGGATATGAGATCACACTTGCTGTCAAAGTTGTCAACCAAAAGAATAACCGCGGTATATACCGAAGATACATCATTCCAGGCTGAAAATCGCCTTATATCATCACTGCAAATATACTCACTTCTTGGTTTATATATAGTATCCTCTTCTATACTTTGCCATAATTTTTATTTATATTTGCACTAGGCCTTTTGGATAAACGCTTTGTTTTTCATATCAGCTGACTTTGAAAATTGGTTAAAGTATCAAAGTCACATATTCTTTTGAGGTGTCGTACGTAGGGGAGGATTAGGGATACAAGTCTCCGCCGGAGCCGTTAAAAATCGACTTACAAAGATAGAATTTTCCGGAAACTTAAACCCTCCAGGAACCTTAACCCCTCCTCCCCCAGGAACAATTTCTGCGTACGCCATTGTCTTTAGGCAAAAACCATCGACGTAATGGCAAAAACTGTCCGAATTTAATTAAAATTAAATAGAAAAATTAATAATGTAAACTTTTACTCAACTTCTTTTGAGTTTAAACTTCTCAGAAATTTTGACCCATAAGTATAATATTTTCGAATCATTTGGTTATGTTACTTCTCGAGTATTTCCTTTATTTCTTTCTCCAACAAATCATTGTTATGTTTCGATGTAAGAATGTTCTTTGCAGTTTATTAAAACAAATTTTATTGTTTTTTTTGCAGGAACTGAAAGAAAGTTTCAACTACGGCCTTTTTTGCCCACCAGAAAACGGTAGAGCTGGAAAGTTCCTAGATGAAGAACGAAGATTGGGGGATTATCCGTTCAATGGACCCGTTGGCTACCTGGAGGTAAGCCCATTAAATTAAAAAAAAACTATTTCTTTTCGCTAGAACAACTTTGCGTGAGTAATGTCAGTAAATGTTACCCTAAAAGCAGTTTTGAGCTAAATTGTGTTTGAAATCGTAATATCGGAAGGTTATTAAAGTTAATACCGTCCTTTATTAAAGGCAGGCACAAACATTATGATAGTCGACATTATTTTGATAGCAAAGATGACATATTTAGACAACAACAATGTCAGAATCCTTTTAAACTTCGTGCTGAATTGTCAAAAATAGTGCCTCTTTATTAAAGTCTGGCTATGCCGACTTTATGTATCGATAAGTCCCTAATAAAGGACGCCATTAACTTTAATTATGTCAAATTTATAGATGGCACGATATAAGCATGTTTAGGTGACAACAATGTCAGAAATAGTAGCAAAAACGTTAGGTAACCAACTTTTTGACTTCTTACTTACTGATAAGTCGCTAATCTCCAAATATTCCAGCCAATGCTTTATTTTTTTTGGTGTTTAAACGCGCCTTAAGAAAACGTAGGTAATTTTTAGTTGCTGTAAAGGTTTTAAGTTGGCGATCAAGTTGGTAAAATAGAGGTAAGTAGAAATTTTACCTGCGTTTCGCATTCGATCGCAAGCAAACGAAAACAACAACAGAAATGGCGCAAAACGTCAAAAATAATAACTTTTCATGATCCGAATTACCGATTAGCTAAATGCAAAATGACTACGTTTATACCGGGGATTAACTACCCGGATTAAAATTAATTTCATCTTAATCTACGGTATAAACGCTTGCGATTTAAGATAATCCAATCCAACATTTTTTCAGGATCGACTTATCTTTTGAATGATAAATTCACGGTTAAATCGGATTTGACGGCTTTCTGGGGCTAATTTTAGCAAGGTTATAAGTTTTTTTTTTAAATTGGTACGGTGGTGTACAGGGTTTATTTAATTTGTTTAATGTCCTTTCGGATCTTGCCTAAGAGCCATTTAGTTCTGGCTACATTCGGACCATCCACGAATAGCTTGGACTGTCTGCACTTGCCTCTTGCCTCCAGGATGTATTCAGTTCATTCTTCGTCCATTTGTTGAGCTCACTCTGTACCTGTTTCCTTGTTATTTCCAGAAGAGGTTCCAGTCCAATGTATTGGGTTTTGGCCCCTAGTCTGGCAAATTCGTCCGCTTTCTCACATCAGTGTTACCCTCTTGTCTTGAGCCAGTGTTGCAGGGCTTCAGCGCACTCCTCCACCAGACTACTGACTATTTTGTGTGCACTTAGAGCCTTGAGGGCAGCCTGGCTGTCGGACCATATGTATATGTCCCTCCTGCCATTAATGACTTCCGGTAGGGTTGCTGTCATGATAATGGCATATACCTCCGCTTGAAACACCGTAGCATGTTCTCCAAGTGGATAACTTTTCTGGACTTCTAGGCTTTTCGCGTACACTCCTGCGCCTGTTATCTGCTTGGCTGAAAGTTTATAGACATCCGTGTAGCAGACCGTTGCCTCTCTGCTTAATTCCGTTCGAAATTCTTCCCTTTGCCACTCATTCCGTTCTGTTATTGTGACCTTGTACTTTTTATCGAACCCCCATGGTTTAAGCGGTGCTTTCACTGGCAGTCTTAGGAGGGGCAACTCTTTCGTCGCCAGTCTCTGGACCGCCAGATGGCCCTCTCTTTCCTCCCTGACCTTCCATAGTCCCTGGTTCCTTAATCGCAGATGCGTCGTCATCACCTCCTTCTTGATCTAAGTTGGAAGCGAGGGGAGGCCCAAGATTGTTTCCTGGGCGTGGATGGGGGTCGTCCTCATTGCGCTGGTTATCCCTCTGCAGAAGAGCCCTTGTAGGCTCGTGAGCTTTTTGGATATGGTCAGCTTCTCTACAGCGTGCCACCAGACCACTGATCCGATAATAAGTTTAACAAGAAAAGAAAAAACACTGGTAAATTTTTTTGGTACCTGTTGTGGCATTATCCACAAAAATCTCAGCTCATACGATTTTTTGGAAATTTTACTCACAGTATTATATAAATAATAATGTTTGATAAAATATAAAATATCAACTTATTTTTTTACATTTATGAAACTCTATATTGTAAGTATATCTTTAGGCAAGTCCAACAATTTTCTATATCCTACATATGGGTTAATAAAAACAGAAAATACGAAAATAAAAACGTTTGTGCATTCTATTATCAGTATCACAGATTGATTTCCTAATTGCTGAACTTTAATTTGATCCATTAAATTATCTTCTTCCAAAGAGGAAAGCTGACTTAAAGTTAAACATCCAAGTTTAATGACCAAAGTTCAAAAACTCCTCTCGACATAAATTAGAATCAGAAACTCGAATACTAAACAATGAAATCATCTTGAAGTCAAGTTAACTTGTTCTTTAGAAATGCAGACATTATTAATGAATAAAAAAGGCTATATCTAAAAAAATAATTTATTTTTTAATTAAGAACATTTTTTTGGATTATAAATTTAAATTTTTGGTTTGTACCCAGAATATTACTTAATTATATGCTAAGTATAATTACTAGATAATATTCTAAGAATATTTTTATATATTCTTTTCATATTTTTGTATCATTCTTGAAATATTGTTGGATGGCTGGATGTTCCTTTGAAATATTCTAAGAATATTCGATTTCCGAACATTCATTCCAAAATATTCCAAGTATATTTCTTAAAAAATAATCTTAGGAATATTCTATGAATGCTCTGTAAAAGTCTTTAAAGTGTTGAGGGGTTTGTGTTTGTTAAGTTGAATCATAAGAGTCGAGATGGCGCCTCGCTCGGAACACTTTTAATACTATCCGTAATGTGTTATTCGTAACTTAGTTAAAAAGCATATCTATCTGTGTGCTGCGATTGTTCTATAAATATATTTAACCGTTTCAGTCGCACATTCTCTAGCAGGTTTGAGGAATATTCCAGACATCTTTCCAAAAAATATTTATTTCACATTCTAAGAACGTTCTAATCACGTGAAAACACTTTGCTGTAAGCTATTCCTTTCGCGTTCTCTGAATGTGCGTAGAACCTTCGCGGAATATTCTAATAATGTTCCAATCTTCCCGAGGAATATTCTTAGAATGTTCCATGAATATATTTGTGTTAACTGGCTAAGTTTTGAAATTTTTTATAATCTATAGTCAAAAACAGAAATGTTTTGGGTTAACAAAAATTAACTTTAAAATCAAATCCCGTTTTTAAAAGCCTGTTTTTAGTTTTTAATCCAGCATGTTTTCATCCTTCTCTTATTCGTACTTCCTCGTATCTACTTGTCGGTAGTCGGTATACTTTTTTCAACATAATATTACTAAGTACCAGTACTTATGAAAAACATAGATCTAATGGAGCCGAAATGGATTGCAGGTTTAAATATGTAACTTTCTTGCAGGCTTTTCTCTTGGCAGTAGTCGATCACAGGCGAAAGCTGGTGACGTTACCGTCGTTATCAGAATTTGTCAAATTTTGTTCGTTTCCTGACATTTACTACGTTTATTCGCGCCTAAAACCGGTGTTGCATAAGGACGGTTTTAAATAAAATCGCTTTCTCAGTACTTTATATTATAAATCGTCTTAATATATAAAAGCGCTTTAAGAGGCCCGTATAAACAAAGTAATCTATCCACTTATTTTACTTACAGATTCATTTTCAACCTTGTTTTAGTTAAAGTACAAAAGAAGAGTATACAAGATGATCTCATTAGATGAAAAACAACTGAAAAGTTTGCACACGAGGGCAAATCTAAGACGGTTTTTGGATTACGTATTAAACGGTCAAGTAGAGAAGGTTACTAAGATGTGTTCCAAGGGGTTGGATCCCAATTTTCATTGTCAGGAAAGTGGTGGTAAGTGAGAAGCATACATATAGAGGGTGTAAATGATATAACCCCAAACATTTTAATGGGTGATAGGAATACCGTTTCAAGATTTTAAAGTTTTAAAAAAATGATGGGCATCAAAAATACCGGCATAATAGTCGATGTAGTAGTGCTACCAAAAATTGGTAACAAAATAATGCTGAATAGAGCCGCTATGTTGGCAATAAAAAATGCACTAGGTCTAGTGAGTGTCAAGTGCTTATTGCCTGAACGAAACCTTTATTTTGCCACTTTCAGTTTTATTTTAATAAAAAAGGAGTTGGTGATTTTTTTAGTGTCATTCATAAGTCGCTTTAAGGTGGGGTCAGTGGTTGTGCTATTAAGCTTTACAAAGAGGTGGGGGATTTCTCGTGTCGCTTTACGTAACGCCCAATCATTTTATTAACAAAATAAAAATAATTAATTTTTAGGGCAGTTTAAGCAAAAAATTATTGGTATTCTGCCCCCAACTGTTTTTTTTTTCATATATTGTATACACTCTCTCCATGTTGCATAAACTCTTTTCTTTTTCTTATTTTAGTTTCAAAACATTTGCCATTTAGATCATGTAACCTAAAGCCTTAGTTATAGATTTTAACAATCGCCCAGCGGTTGACGCAGACGCTCCAGCTCAAGATAAGCCATGGTCATCTTCAGCGGCAGCGGCTGAATTTTATAATCAGTGCCGTTTAATAGCGTTAAATTATCTAGAACCTCAACAGAAATCAATAACTGAGGCTTAAGAGTGAATATGAATCCTAAAAACAGTTCGTTTATTCAAACAGATAAACCGCACATCAAAAATTAACAAAATTTTGCACATCGGAGGTTTCTGGTATCCCACACAGACCATTCGGGTGGTTTTTCAAAAAAATACATATATCTTGTTTTTATTTAGTTTCTTAAAATAATCGATTATCGTGAATTAAACATTTTTAGAATACGTAAAATTACGTAAAAAACTTAAAATTATGCAAAATCACGTGAACGGTTCCGGGATAATGCTTTAAACTTTCAGCGTACAACATTTGAAACAAATTTGATTGTTTTTTAGATTAACTAGTTTCTTCAAATTCACCCTTATTATAAAACACAATTGGTTGCTAGGATTTTTTTTATTTTATTGAATTTTTAGAAACGCCCCTAACGATAGCGACGGGCATCAAGAAGCCGGTGAAAGTGCTAATCGCCCTCGTGAACGGCGGCGCCCTCCTAGACTACCGTACCAAAGACGGCAGTACGGCCCTGCACCGTGCGGTCGAACACAGGAGCCTGGAGGCCCTGAGGACGCTCCTGGAACTGGGCGCGTCGCCCAACTACAAAGACAACAAGGGTTTGACGCCCCTCTATTTTACCGTTCACCCTAACGTTGATCCCGTGTTTACGGAAACCTTGTTGCACGATCATGCCACTACGGGAGCCGCGGATACGCAAGGGTGGCAAGAAGTTCATCAGGTAATTTATTCGTGTATCTCTACAATATTGGAGCGAGCGTACGCTTGCGTATTTGTCATTAGGAAGTAAAAGCCACGCCACTCTACTTGAACGTATCGTACGCCGACTTCCCGCAACCTCATTGGTCAGATCCGACAGAAATTGTTAATCGCACCTCATCTGGGTTGGTTTAAGTTTAGTTAGGAAAAGACGGGTTGGTTTAGAAAAAAAAACACTTGATCTACGCTCTTTCTTATTCTAAGGGCACATTAAGTATTTGGGTTGATCTGGGTTGATTTGAATGGTTTAAGTAAAAAAATTATAAAATAACTTAATCTACACCCTTTCTTTATTCTAAGTGTGCATTCAAACAGCTGTCAGGCACAGAACAGATTTTCACCTAACCAATTTCTGCTTTGTACGATTTCTCTGTTTTATGATTTATTCGATGTATATTCTCCAAAGTTCGATTTCTACAATGTACAGTTTCATCATTGTTCATTTCTATGAAATACGTTTCTCTTATGTATTTTTTCTACAAACTATATGAACTCTTACCAATCTATCGTTTTTTTGGACTCTCTTCGGCAAAACTCGCTGCGACAGCATCAAGGAGCACGCGTTAAACAGCGTTAACGTATGGTCTAAAAGTAATACATGCCATAAACGTGACCTTGATAAAAAAAAAGCTCAACGCAAGACCACACAGATGGGTTTCTGATACAAAGGAAGACACAATTTTGCGTTGTATTCCACGTCTATTCGACTCAAGCGTTTCCATAAATCCAAAATGGGGGGCATCTATTCCTTTTTAGTAACATCAACGTCTCTTTAGAAAAACACATTATTTCGTTTCAGGCATGTAAAGTCGGTCTTCAAGCCCATCTAGAACATCTCCTATTCTACGGCGCAGAGACGAACGCACAGAACGCCTCCGGGAACACCCCGCTTCACGTGTGCGCAGTAAATGGTCAGGAGGGCTGCGCAAGGCTGTTGTTGTTCAGGGGCGCAGACAAACAGGCGCTCAATTATGCCAATCAGACACCGTGTCAGGTAAGAAGGCCTGTAGAGCTAAATCAAGCCATCTTCTTGCAAATTATAGTGTTTTATATACAGAGTTTTCCAAAAAAGTACTGTTTTGTCCAAAAAAAATATACATATTAAACAATGCTTTGATATTTTACCCTCTAGGTAGCTGTAATCGCTGGAAACATGGAGTTGGCGGAAATCATTCAAAATTACAAACAGGAGGATGTGGGTATGTTAAATTTTTATTATTACTCTCTTTGAGTATGATATTGACAAAGCTAGCTCTGAATCTTTAGCCACCTCGGGCATATTTGTAAAACAATATCTCCCTCAAATCACTTTTTGATCGATTCCAAGAAAAAAAATTCTTGAATAATGTTTTTGCACTACCCCTTTTTATGTCTATCTGTGCATGAATGAAAAGAATGAATGGAATCCCAAGTTAAATGACATAAATAGAAAATAAAAACCAAAGAAACCTAAGAATAAAGCAAGAAACAACAAAGAAATCAAGTGGCCAAGAGCCAGACTACCTTCTCCCAGAAGCGCGCTGGCAGATAGTTCCAGAGAGGGACAGAGTCAATTCAGAAGAAAGAAGAGAAGACCACTTTTTATAAGGCTTTAGTGACTTGCCATATAAAAAAAGAGACAGCAACATGAGCGCACGACATTGCGTGTGACGAGAGTCTGAGCTTTAGAAAAAGGCAGCACGGAGGCAACCGAATATTCGCGATGTTTAAACCATAGCTTAATAATTGGTTGGAAACCGGTGTTATAAAGCTCCAACAATTAGGTAGAAGCAGTTGCGGGAAACAGGCGGAAGTAACTGTAATTCTTGATTTTGATTTAAATTACGTTAATTTATATGTATATAAAAGGCTACTTCGTTTGAGAGGGTTATGTCCTTGCCCAAAAAGATCCGTGACTGCCCTAGCTCGAACGCGGCTCTGATTATAAAGCATTTAACCAAGTTTAAGTAAAAAACGTCAAATAAACTTTTTTGTACAACATTTTATAAAAAAAAAATGGGAAAAAATTCACATTTGACATTTGATTTAAAAATCAAAATTTTAAAAACATATTTTTGCGAGTTGGTCAGCTATTATTGCGTTTGGTCAGCATTGTTCTTTGTTTTGTTCTTTCGAAGAACCCAAGCATCTTTTACATTTCTTGTTTTTTTTTGGTACAACCTTGGTGCAAATAAAAAGGCATTGTATAAAATTTTTGGCTAAACATTAATTCTATATAACTTTTAAAAATTTCTTTTACAAATTACAGATTTTTTGTTTTTGAAAATATCAATTTTTTATTATGACAAATTAGCATTTCTTTTGGGGTATTACTTTTTCGAACACAGACTGAAAAATAGATTTTTTTTTCTTGGAATCGACAAAAAAAAGTGTCGGTCGCCCTTTAAGAATGATTGCCCCTCCCAACCCCTCCGAGGCGGCTAAACGGTTCATGGGCCGGGAGATGTGACACTATTTACTAAAAGGTTTGTTTTTGTTTAAGAAGGCGAAAAAAATAGTTGCAATTGTCTAAACTAACAACACAAATATTGGTGTCAGGTAATAAAATTACATGTATACACAGAAAAAGGTTAATTGCTAAAAATTCCCCGAATAAACTAAACAATCGCGAACGCCAGTCAGCAAACAAAAATGTGTCGAAACATAAATTCAAGGAATAAAAACCGCTTCATAAGCTAAAGTTAATGCAATAATGATTTATTAATTACGCCTGCCTATCTATCAGGCAGCCGAGTTAATTATTTTTAGTTGATGGAATTATCAACGTAAACTGTCAATAAATTCCTACCAGAGGCGTCCGCAACAAATTTAAAGCGCGATTTGCCCCAAGGCCCACTCTGACCCAGACAACCAACACACGTCTATATCACGTGATTTTTGCGACATCTCTTCGACGTCTGTATCACGTGGGTTTGACTCGCTTTTTGACGTGACTTTAGTCACGTGAATTTGACGTGAATTAATTTACGTGAATTTGATGTAACATTAATGACAGTTTGGTCTAAACAGGCGATTTACAATATATTAATTACTGCAAATGAATGCGTAAAATGATACTTTTACGCCCTTGCGGTCAACTTCGAGCCAAACAATTATACTTGGAATACTTCCAATAGGTACACCCAGTGAGCGAGTTCTTGACATATGTAAGAAAAATGTTACTTGTATATATCTGGTTGCCTGAGAGCTTAAAATTCAACGTCATTTATATCGCGTCAAATGTTAATCCCAAAAAACACGTCAAATTCGTGTGACTTGTGTCTTTGGTTTCCTGAAACCCAAATTTCGACGTAAGTTCGACGTCACTTACGTCATGTTGAATGATAGTACCAAATAAAACGTCAGATGCACGTGACGTGATGTGACTGGGTGCCTGAGAACTATTTTGCTAAATTTTTGCGCAGTTTACCACACCTAACCAGTAACCAATCTGTCCTATTTTAAAGCAAGTATAATTAAAGAGAGAGAGAGAGAGAAAAAAAAACAAACTATCACCAAAGTCAGGGGCGGTCTAAGCTTTATTTGAATAGGTTAGTGGATGTGGTTGAATTGGTGTGTACAAAAAAAAAAATACTTTTTTGGCCGCATCTAATCTTCATTCTAGATTCTTTACCAAGATCGTGTTTTAAAAGCATCGCAGCGAAAATTTAGAGAAAATTATACCAAAATGCAGTTTTTTACACGTTTTTATCTTGTTGACAAAAATTTCTTAAAATTAGACTTAAATTGTAATAATCAATAATGTTATAACGCCCTAGGGAAAATTTTTTGGTTTAAACAGAGATTTATTTAATTTTTATTGTGAAATATTAAAATACATCAATTGGACGACGCGACGGTCAGCGTCCACTGTCGCTGGGTGTCGCAAAACATTTGGTATTTGAGGTTAGATTTTTTTTTAATAAAACACCATTTAACGAAAACGAAACGATCTGGAACAAAAACATGGTAAAAATCTTTAAATATGGCGACTGTCGCGGCTAGAGGAGAAAACGATGAAATAAATTTAATTCTGCCAGCAGCAGCCAGCGATAGATGAGTGGGGGAAATCGGGGAAATGCTGCTTAATTGCTATTGGTCAACGAAGTGTCGTTTGCGATTTTACAACACTGCTTTGCTGTGTTTGGGCCAATCTTTACCGGGCAGAATATCGGAAACGAGAAAACGAAATCTGTTGAAATTTGTCAGTAATGTTTATTTTTGAATTCCTCACAACCGTATGTAGACAGTTTTTTGCTGGACTCTTTCATTCCCGAAATAAAATAAACACGGCTAAAAATAGTCAAAAATCTTACCTGGCTTTTTCTTTAGCCTCGTCGATAATACAATAATCTGTAACAACAATTTTTGAAATTTTCTCTTTTTTGAAAAAAAATACAACAAATTTTGAAAAATTCTTTGGATGCGGTTGTAGATTTTTATAAATCCTATTATCTGGTAACAAAAAAGTTATGTTTTTTTCTTTATAAGCGAGATTCTGCTGGAATTCTGAAAACGCTAAGGTCACGTAATTTGGTAGGCCGAAGGAAACTGAGTGAGTTCGATTGGAGTATTGAAATTCAGATCGCGCATAACCAGCGGCCACTTGTCTAATAGAACATTCGGCCAATAAATTGACACATGTCAAGTGATAAAAATAAGAATACGGAAATTTGTTACTTTCCTAATAAGTCCTAATAAGTTATACTTTTCGCACCGTATTCTGAACATTGCACGATCTCACTCGAAATAGCATTAGTGATTCCACCTATTGTTGATCTTTCAAAAAAATAGCAAAGCAGTGTTGTCAAATCTATGCCGTTTTTGTTACCTTAAGTACTGTGATCATTTATGCTCTTTTTGAAAGTACAGTACTCTTTTTCCGAGCTTTGTACTCTATACTCTGTTATGTTAAAACTGTACTCTTTTTCCCAATATCA
Organism: Oxystoma pomonae; assembly: GCA_963921995.1. Classification (NCBI taxonomy): domain Eukaryota; kingdom Metazoa; phylum Arthropoda; class Insecta; order Coleoptera; family Brentidae; genus Oxystoma; species Oxystoma pomonae. The sequence goes on along the minus strand of OY998167.1, from coordinate 20,935,486 downwards.
CAACAATATTCATTCTATAATACATTTTGTTATTTTTATTTCAATAATAATAACCAAAGTAAACAATTCACAGCCAACCAAACTAATATCAAGAGCACATCCAAGCCTAAAAATAATATTTAAAAAAATTAAAAATTTTAACGAACCTTGCATATGATATATGAATTCCAAAGTACGAAAAAGAATATTCCTGGAATATTTCTATGTTCCGAAATCCGTGCCATATCGTAAGAATGTTTTTGTGTTTACTAGGCGGTGCTAAAAATCATTCTTATTTGCGATTAGCCAGCATTAAAAACGTGATAAAAAATGGGACTTGGTTTAATTTTTTTTAAAAATATGCCTGCAGCTCTATATAAAAATTGTTATTTCCGAATTTAGTTTTATTTTAAATAATGTTGATCAGCCAGCATTAAAAACATGTTAAAATATGTGACTTTTAATTTAACGTTACAAAAATTTTCGCCTGCGGTGCATTTTCAACAAAAACTTTATTTTCGCCTGCGTTTTTAGTTTAATTTTACACAATTTTCTCAGACTCATTGAAAATAAGTTGCAGTTTTAGTAGAATTTTCTAAAAATTTTAGCCTGCGGCACAATTTAAAATACATTTTTGCCAAGTTTTAGGTAAACAAACAACACAAAAGTGAAAACAAACACTTAAAACTAGATCATATTGGTTTCTTAAATTAAGTACACCTCATTCCAATTTTTTTTTCTATAATACTTTAGCATAAAAAACGAATTATTCTGATTATGACTGAACTACTGGCTCTGGGTTGGCACAACTGGCAAACAAATAATAGGATTAAATATTTAAATAATAAACAAATAAATAACTATTAAGCTTGCAGGTAAATTTAATATTTTCAGGTATAATAGAATACACATGACTATTATTGAAAATATTTTATTTTTGATTTCTTTTTGCGAGCATGCCTTGATAATAATTATTCAGCGACTCAAGGATTAATAGTTGCCTATCTTCAAAATCAGATAAGGTAGTGATTGATAGTACGTCGATACTTAAACTCTGAGAACATGATTTACTTTTATTAAGAAAAATAAAGCTGATGCATCATCAGCATGCACCTACCGATTTTTATTGAATGCATATTTACCTTAAGTTTATTACAAATTTTTTATCTTTTGTCTAAACAAAAAGAGGAAAAAATTTAATAGTGCGATCATTTATACTATTTTTGAGCCTACCAACAGTTTACTCTTTTTGAAAGCTATAAGCAAATTATTTTATATTATCCCTTATACCTATGTATTATTTTAACAATAAGCGTATTATGTTTTTTTTTATTACCTGTGTGCTCTTTCTCTAAAAATTTATGATCTCACTAATTTAAAAGAGTCTGGGACTGGGACTAAAAAACAGTTTGTGGAAAAACCGAGTACATCAAAACTTTTGAATTATATTATTCTTACTCTGCTACTTTTCTAAGCTTTGGAAATGGCGCTTATAAATTTATTCCGGCCCTTGTAGTTTTTGAGCTACGGGGGAAAGTTAAAAAATATTCGACCATATCTCCGTTTTTAGGAGACATAACCTCTGATAAACCTGAACAACAAAAGCAGACCTTTTGGCATGCTGATGCATCCACTACAGTGTACCCAGCGAAAGTTGTAATTTGAGAAGAGATGGCTTTCGTCTTCAAAGTAGGCAAACAAAAAAAATGCTGCGAGCCTGCAGCGTTAATATCAGAATTCCTTTGGGAAACCAACTTTCGCTGAACGTACTGTACAGGATGGTTTAAATTCGAGAAGATTGGGCGGTTTATGGTTTTTCTAAAGGAGATAGCGAAAAATTAATACATATATGTTACGGGCTCGATTAATAATGATGAAAACCCTATGTCAGTATGTCATCCCGTTTTTGAGCCCCGGGGGCTTTCTGAAATATATTCCTTTTAGAATTTGTCCTAAAACTTTTATTAATGAAAATTTATTTCAGCGTAAAATTTCCTTTATATATGGTATTTTTTATACTTTTTATATATTTTTTTATTTTCCTAATCATTTTTTTGTCCTTTTTTTAAATTTCATTTTCAGAGTTGGTCTAGAGATCCATCGCCAACTACTATTTACCGTAAAAAGTAAAATCCCCTATGTAGCCCTTTTCTGGGGGGCTATTTTTGGAAAATATTCTCAGAACCTTAAATAGCAACCCCCTATTTTGACTTCATATTTGAATTCTCGCTGAAATTCTCTTTTCAATGGTACCCCATATCATAAGGTTTACTTTACTAATTTTCGATTATTATCGGTTTTATGGGTTTTTTATGGGAAATAAAAAATGACAACAGTTTGACAATCTGACCTTCTACTTCATATTTTTGGAATAATATCGTCAAAATCACTGAAAATCAATAAACTGTAAATAGAAATGTGCAAACGTCAAACTATTGTCATTTTTTATTTGCTCTTATAAAACCCTCAAAATCGATAATAAACACATTAGAGATATTTTGTTTAGTTTCTAAGATATGGGCCTTCGAAAATTGAATTTTTGACATTTTGAAATCCAATATCTCGAAAATTAGTAAAGCAAAGCTTATGATATGGGGTACCATTCGAAAGAGAATAGAGAAATTTTGAAACACTTATAATTTTGACAACTTTGATAGCCGCTGTGGTAGTGTTTAACAACCACTGCCACTACCACGCATCGATTTTACACCTTAAAAACTGTCACAATTTAGAGATAAGAAAAAATATAAAATTTGGCTTAATTTTACAAAATAAGTAACCTGGTAACAATTTATTATTTTTAAAATTAATTGCGCCAAAATTTTCTAAAATTAACCAGAAAAATAACCACAACCACAACGAAATGGATTCGTAACTTACGGCAGTGGTAGTGGTTAATTACCACAACGAAATGACGTTTAGCTATTGCGCAGACGCAGTAATTATCACAACCACTACGAAGTGTCAAATAAGCGTTCCAAAATATCCCTAATTTTAACGAGAATTCAAATATAAAGTCAAAATAGGGAGCTACACAGAGGATTTTACTTTTTACGGTAAATAGTAGTTGGCAATATATCAAAAACAAAAATCTATATTTTAAAGATTATATATTTTTTTTCTTAAAACCCCTCTCTAGACCAACTGTGTTTTATCATCTTTTTTCGTAAAATAAGGTATACAATAAAAATAAGAAAGTAAATAATAAAAAAAATCAAAATAAACAAAATGAAATTACCTGGATAATAAAAAAAAGAATAAAAATAATATCATGTGCAATAAACCATTTTAAAGATAATTTTATACTGATTTTAAAAATCGAGTAAAAAAATAGATCATTCCTTAAGAAAAATACCAAGTTTTCGTTATATCTCAAAAAATGAACGTTACAGCAAAGCAATTTACGCCAAAAACATTTCAATAATAACAAAGTTAGAGGCCATAACCGGCTTGCGGTTTTTACGTAAAGGTATAACTTAATGAATGTCTTTGGGTTTTTAGCATTTTTCATTTCTCAAAAATCGAGCCCATAACATGTATATATCTCCCTTAGAAATACCCAAATAAAACCCCCCATTCCCCTCGACCAACCTGTACTATTAGTGCATCTTGAACAATTATTTTGCATGTCTCATTGTTACTATATATTTAATGTTATTTAATCTACTTCATCTTTAGCTCTTTTAAATCCTTTGTTGATTTTTAAGCGGGGTTGTAATTTTCTTCCTTCAAGAAGTGTGTAGGAAAGTGGGTCAAGTGATATCTTGTTTTTTTCGAGTGCAGCCCTTGCAAACAAAAATCGACGTGTTTTAACATTCTATTTTTGCCTCTTTTAATCCTCACTATTTTGAAATTCGTTAATTTTCAAAAAAACATCATTCAAGCTTTAGACAGCCGACAGTAACGGCAGCAGTTCACACTGCAGTAAAACGCGCACATTAGCTTTGATTAAAATGGATGAGAATTTTCAGTTTTTCCATCGGCAAAGAGACTGGGGAATATCCGGGGTTTTGCTGCATTTGTATTTGGATTCTGTCCAAAAACCACAGAGGATCGGATAGATAAAACAGAGACACAATTTCCGTAGAGCCAAACAATGTTAGGTCCAACTTGGGACATATGTATAATAAGAAAGAGGGAGTGTGGAGAAGCTAGTAGGCTTGTGTGCATCCTTTTTTGTTATATTTATATTCTGTTTTTCTTAATTAACCTTTTGTATATACAAAAAGAATATTTTTTTTCTGCTTTAACTAATACCATGAAGTAAATAGTCTGGCTCTAAGATACAGATTTGGAATTTGGTATTCGGGTTAGCTCTTGTTTGATTCTTAATACACAACTTCATAAAAAATAAGACCTCTCTCGAAATCCAAAAGTGACCCCCTACAAATGTATTCTTATTGTAAAGCAATGTTTACTTGACATACCCATTAAATGTCAGATTTCGTACTTCTTAAACTTGTAAATAATAATTTTGTAGATTTGGAACACAAAAGTAGCAATAATTTTTACAAAAAAAAAAACATGTTCCATAAAATAAACTTAGTTTAATACCCACATAGCAAAAAAATATTGCGCGTATATTCAGGGTATATACGAAAACGAAGAAGGATTTTGCCCTGGATATCACCCAGATATTCACCCGACGTGCATAGGACCTCCAAAAAAGATCTAATTTAGATCCAGAGGTAGCCATTAGGTAACATCCACTGAATATACGTTATAAGTATATTCTGAACATGTATTGATTACTCTAAAAAAAATATTCGAGTTATATTTCTATTACACCAAATTTGATGTTCTATGTTAATAGTTGAGGACTTTCCCAAGATAATACAGTGGTTTAATAATAATCTCTTGAATATAAACTTCAAAAAAACATTATTTATGCCTTTTAGCAATTACATAAATGGGTTGCCAGATTATAAAACACTTACTTTCCAAGTTGGCTCTGAACAGGTTAAAATCGAACAGTGTACAAGTTTTAAATACTTAGGTGTCTATGTGGATAGTCATCTTAAATGAGATTTTCACGTAGACTATGTAACTAAAAAACTCAGATCACTTTTATTACTTTTTCGTTTTTATAGAAAAATATTTTCCTTACAGCAAATGCTGGTTTTGTACTACGCATTGGCACAATCACATTTGACTTATGGTTTAATTCTATGGAGAGGGGTTACAAAAAGTTATCTTAAAAAACTAGATGTTGTTCAAAAGTGGCTTCTCAAAATTTTATTCAACAAGAACAGACTTTACCCGTCAAAAGTGCTATTTGTAGATACAGGCATTCTTGATGTTAGGCTGTTGTTTTTTCAAGTCATTTCTAACATACTTTTTTTTTTTTTAATTATTGTTCAAAGCACTCAACATAACTATAACACAAGACACAAACAAAACTCGGCGGTCAAACCACATATGAAAAAAACCATTGGTCAACGGTGTTTTCTTTATTTAGGCACAAATGTGTATGAAAAAATTGCCTTTTATTTAACAACCTGTTCATCGTTTTTAATTTTCAAAAACGAAATTAAAAAAATGTTATTATCGACCGATAATCGGAATACAATTTATCAAATTCTTGACGAAAAAAATGTCTAAGTTTTTTTCCTTCATTTTTCGGTAAGCGTTGTTATTTATTCTTTAATTTATATTTAACCATTCTTCAATCTTCTAATTAGTAGGTTTATTATTATGGAAATAAGTAGGGCTGTGGTATAAATTTAAAACTATTGATACCTAGGTTTTTATTTTCTTGCATTAGTAGGTATAAATTATGTACGTTTAGGTACTTAGACCCACGCGCGAAATTACTCTTGTGGGTAAGTGTATTTATTGTTATAGTTTTATATTATATTGATGTAAGCATTGTATTTTTTTGCAATAAATGCTATATAATAATAATAATGGTATATCCATTATGGTATATATTTATATAGTATATCCTGTAGATATCCATCACGATATACAAAATGTATACTTGTCAAAATTTTATTTGATATATAACAATTGTATATCCATAAAAGCATATTCTTTCCGTATCCATAATATTTTATTTTGAAATATTAACTTATATTCGGTAAAAAAATATAAGGCTTGTATACAACAAACATATTTTTAGGACGTACGATAGCGCATATACACTGAATATACAGTAAATATCCGTTCATGTTTCCTTTTTTTTTGAAATGAATCATGTTTTTTTTTTCTAATATATAGAAAATATACATGTAACATATACATCCTAATTTTAAATATCTTTGTGATATACCATATCCAAGGCCTGCTATGTGGGAATATCCATGTATTTTATAGTACCAACAGAAAATCTCTGTAAATATCTCAGTGCGTTGGAAAAAGGGTCAACATCAAATTGAATTCTTATTTATCTCGGATTTTTCTATTCTATCCGAACCTTCTCTGCTGCGGTCCAAACTCGTGCAATTTACAAATCCGATATTGATTTCCAAAAGTGTCAGTCGAACGAATCCAAAATGGCGGCACGACTAAATACTGAATTATGCAACGTTGTTTTGTCTGGAACGCAGGGTCGAACTTTGGCATTTTAAGCGGTTTCCCGGATACGGTTTTCACTGTCAATAAATCAAAACACATTCTGCCCAGTAATGCAATGAACCACGTTGACAATGACCGATTGTTGGTAATTGCATGTGGAAACAACACAATAACAAAAAGGGCCGCAGATAAGCGTCAGAACGTCAGATTTTTTCCAACTGTGAACAAACTTAAATATTTTGTAACACATTTCAATCTCTGCCCGAATTTTCGTACTTACGATTCAAGCAAGGATGTATTACAAAAAAGAAGTTAAAAAACCTCCAAATCAGTTACTTCAACCGCAAAGAAACTAAAAAACAAAAGATTAAAAGATCTTGAGTGGAAATAACGAAAATTCAAACTTGGATGAGCATCCCTCAAGGAACACACAAAAGATCAAAGCGAAAAGAGAAATGATTAAACGATGTTTCGCCCTGGGTAACCAGCGTGGGCTCATCAGTAGTTTCACTGGTCACCCTCCACTATACATCATTAAACACCATCATAAATTTTGTTTTCCAACCTTGAACCACTCACAAATAGGCATCGTTCCGCACTGGTACTTATCCAAGTTACCTGATACGAATTCGTCCTGGCGTGTTAATATTTCCAGTAGGATTATGCTGCTAAGGCTATTCAAACAAAAAATAAGTTAAAAAAACCTCCAAATCAGTTACTTCAACCGAAAAGAAACTAAAAAAACAAGAGATCAAAAGATCTTGGGTGGAAATAGCTACTGATGAGCCCACGCTGGTGACCCAGAGCGAAACATCGTTTAATCATTTCTCTTTTCGCTTTGATCTTTTGTGTGTTCCTTGTGGGATACTCATCCAAGTTTGAATTTTCGTTATTTCCACCCAAGATCTTTTGATCTTTTGTTTTTTAGTTTATTTTCGGTTGAAGTACTGATTTGGAGGTTTTTTAACTTCTTTTTTGTTTTAATTGCCTTAGATGCATAATCCTACTGGAAATATTAACACGCCAGGACGAATTCCTATTAGGTAACTTGGATAAGTGCCAGTGCGGAACAATGCCTATTTGTGAGTGGTTCAAGGTTGGAAATCAAAGTGTATGATGGTGTTTAATGATGTATAGTGGAGGGTGACCAGTGAAACTACTGATGAGCCCACGCTGGTTACCCAGGGCGAAACATCGTTTAATCATTTCTCTTTTTGCTTTGATTTTTTGTGTGTTCCTTGTTTGAATTTTCGTTATTTCCACCCAAGATCTTTTGATCTTTTGTTTTCATATACGCTACTACTACTACTACTATCAGAATCTACCATAATTTTCGCCCTCTTTCAATATTTGATGAAGACTCATTATCAAGCCCCTACTCTACCATAAGTTCCCAACAAAAAAAAATAATATTATAATTTCGAATTTTAAAGGATTGAATATTACAGTTCTAGATCTTACATATTTCGTGGCACTGTTTGATCGATAAAAATCTATTCCGTCCATGTCTGTGTTCCTTTAACTCTCGGCCGGGACCGAGGTCCGTTTCTTGAATTCAAGAATCGGCATCCAGATGGGCAAGATGTCTGCGGCTTCGCTGTGCCGATGTTGGAAAGAAACACACCATATGAGGATAGTGTTAATTCCTATTAGATTGATCTTATGTTTCTAGCATGATTTGAAAAAAGATAGGCAAGGTGCAGATGTACAGCTGGTTCTAAAAAAATGAATACGGCATATACTCTTTACACTGAAATAATTTTTGTTATAACATTGTTACATGTTACTTTTTTGTCAACATTAATTGGCAACTTGTCAAAAGTAAAATCCTTGCAAGTTCTTAAAATATGGCTCCTCATGCTTCCATAGAGCTAAATGGAAGGATTGTCACGAAACTCGAGGAAGGTTGGTCGCTAGCAGCAGTTGCTAATCATTTTAACATTAGCAGAGCAACCGCATACCACATCAACAGAAGGTGGATGTAAGACCGAACTTTGAGAAGTAAGGAGGGTTCAGGAAGACCAAAAATCAGCACTGCCGATGAAGATCAAGCTCTTCTGTGGGAACTAGAACAGGATCCTTTTCAAAATGCAAAGGAAGCACGAATATTATCTAGGTTTCCTGGACGAAAAACAACTACGTGGCAAAGAATTCAAGATTCTCCTTTACAATGCAGAATGGCGGCTAACAAAACTAAGCTTACTCCAGAACAAAGACAATCCCGCGTAATCTTTGCGTTAAATCATCTTAACCTTGAGCAAAATTTTTGGGACCGTGTGATATTTACAGACGAAAAAATTTTCCAGTCATAGAAAAAGGAGAAGATCAAAGTATACAGACCAGGTAATGCGAGATTTGATCCACATTACGTGAATCATTTTCGAGCTGCAGGCCATTTTAGCGTGAACGTCTGGAGGTAGATTTCGTCAAGAGAGATGGGAGTCGCATGGCGAATTAATGGGAGGTTTGTTGAAAAATGACTTAATATTCCAGCAGGACAATTCCCTATACACACGGCCAATATTGCAATGCAGTGGTTTCAAGAAAACAACATAGAACTGTTACAATGGCCAAGCTATATTAGCCCAGATGCTAACTCTATGGAAAATGTGTGGGGGGCTATGACCAAAAAACTCTACCAGATACATTTTTTGCCTAGAAACGCCGAAAATTTGTGGAATTGTATCGAAGAAGTATGGGAGGAATTATCCCAGAGAGATGACTTTCTAGCACCATTTATGCAGATAAATAGAAGACTTCAAGCAACTATAGATATATAAATAAATAAAACATAAATATATAAATATATAATTTGTATTTTGTTTAACGTAAGTTTTTCTCTTCTGTAAATTATGCTCAGGTGTGTTTGCATTTATTAGAATATTACAAATTTTGTTACTCCAAAACTCTAGTTTATACAAACTACCTTATTAAAATGGAAAATTGCATAGAATCTACCTTAATAATTATTGTTGCACTGACATTGACGAAATATACACTGCCCATTTTTCTAAAAATTTGCCTCAAGAGTCGTATTCATTTTTTTCGAACCTGCTGTACCTCGGTTGAGTCTGAACCCGTACGGTACCTCTGGCCGATTCTGTTCGGCAGTTGGGATAAGACAGTTTGATAATATCCGGGGAAGTACAAAAAGGAAAGATATCCCGCTGTGGTTTCCACGCTGGTCTAGTGTTCCCTTCTTAAAAAGTTAAGTTATTGTTCTTTTGTTTTCCGATTTCCTTTATAACCTCCTCTAACCTGGAAATAGCAAGAAGTAATTTATCCATTTTAAAATATACCGTCATCCAGAAACAGTTTTAAAAAGAACGAATTCTCCAGATTCGAGAAAGAAAACTGAAACACAAAATTGCGATAAATCTCCACATTCGGTACTAAAAATATGTCGTCGTCATCGGGGCTCCTTACTGACCAGCTACTGTTACTCTGTTAACAATTAGGTAAATACGGGCTCTGGATTTTTGCGGCTGCAGATAGATAAATGGACCTGCTGGATAGTCCACCACAATACAGCAACCGCATCCTAATTAAAAGAGGCAAGAATAGTTTAACAAACTACCGGGGAGTAAACGTCGGATTTATCAGGGTTAACAAATTTCCGGCTAGCGGTATGGAATTTTTCCTTTTGTTTTTAAGCACGTCACCCATGATATTTTATTACTTCAATTGTGCTATCTTAAAATTTATTTCGTTTAGTGTTTAAACAATAACGGCGTTTCCCTGAATAGACCATATGTGTGCCTGATTGAGGGTATCTAATAAAAAATCCTGGCTGATCTGCTTATTAAAAAAAACAAACCGCTAGCTACATTATTCCATTTAAAGTCGCCATCTTGTATTAATCACAGACTTTAATAAAGTTTTTGGTTAAGTACGTAACATTATTTTGGGTCCGAAATGGAAAAAAAAGTAAATAAAATTATTGTGCATGCTATCCCAACCAACGACCCGCATAGATTCTCATAAAAGTCTGTACTTTATAAGATTTGTTTTCCAAGTTTATTTCACATACCGCATAGGAAACATGTAAAACCTTATGAAATCTCGTGAAACTTTTGTCAGATTTTGTGCGGTCTTTTTGGTAGGGATTTTCCTGACTGTTAAATTATTTTTTTTATATTCATATCCTCAACTTCAAAGACAATAAGGGAGTAGGTAAATAAAATCATGATCATCCTCATACCGTTAATCATTAAAACAGACACAAGACAAAATAAATAAATGAAGAACTAAAAATTATCACGAGATGATATGTTGTTGTTGGGAAAATTTACAAACAATAATAATAATTACTTATGAAGGAAATAATAAAAATAAATATAAAACTTAAATTTTTATTATAACTCATACGCACAACAATATAATTATCACAAATTTGAACCAAGATTCCACCATTTTGGTTAGAGGACCAACCTTGGAAGTTAATTAGCCTTTTTAATTATTTTATAATTTGTAAGATGATTTCTGAAAATTAATTAAACTGAAAAGTAATTAAGAGCTATTTTTATATGGACCAAAGTTGATCAACATTAGCACCAAATTTAGTTTTAGTGGTTTTTGAGCTTTGAAATAATTTTTGTGTACATTGTATATATAAAGAGTTAAAAATGTTTTTCTTGAAAAAACACTATACAAGTGTATTGAAAATACATTCAAGTGAGTAAGTGAAATTATTATATTGTATTAACCAGCATTTTTTAAAGCAATAGAAATACTAAAAAAACTGGAATTCCCTGCACAAAAAAAAAATTTTAGAATTTTATTTAAAAAATATTCACAAACTAAATGTATCAAACAAAAATCACCGTAAAAAAACGCACTGTTTCTTATATGACAGCTGTTTTGATTGTCCTTCAACCAATATGGCCGCTGCCGCGTGACGTTATTTAAAAATGATCAACCGCGTGACTCATACCTGTCATATACATCACTCGACCAATCATTTTCAGTCCCGTTCAGAGGCCCGCCGAGCTATAACCCGAAGCGCAGATCGGCGGTAGGCTGGCTGGCTCGAGCGCCATCTATGTCCACCATAGCGGCCAGTTGCACCTTACCCCCTTCCCCTTGCCCTAGCGACCGCTCCTCCATACCTTTCAGCTCGGCCAGCTCTAGCCTTAGCGACGGCAGCGCCCCCATCCATTGCGGAGAAATGGACACGGCAAGTATCATTACAGGTAAGTTATTTTTTATGTTAGCACTGAATAACGCACGGTACGGTGCGTTATTTGGTGTTAGTATCACCATCGTTATTATATTGGGCAAGCGTTGATTGAGGATCACTATGGACTTATTAAATCCTGGGGATATAATGATAGTTCCTCAGGGCAGAAATGATAAATAATTATTGCATCTTCTACCACTCCAAAATATATTCCTGGTCTCCTCAATCAACGTTAATCAGCTTATTATATTACTTATTTACTCTATGTTTATATCAGTTTCATGAAAAGGTGAGGATAAACATAAGTCATAAATTTTTATCCTTTTTTTTAATGTTTATTTTTCCGCTCTTACTTTTTTATTTGAGCTATGAAGTTACCTTGCAATAAATTATTTTCTATATCCTCGGTAAGTGGACATCTGCATGTTTTATTTTGTATTGTTACGCAATGATTAAGTATCAGCTTTTAACCATAAGACTATCGCGAGGTTTTCGCACAAAACACACCTAGGTGATTAAAAAAATTGTATATGGAATATTACAGCAGTGCATGTCGTAAAAATCTTATAAAAGAAATGAAAAAAAAAGCCAACGTCGTGATCGGAACGACCTCTAGGGTCAAGCTGTGTCAATAACCGGCCGCAGAGTTTATTGTGTTTGGTTTTTCTTCTTTTATTTCAACTCGCGATGCACAATGGTCATGCCAGAGATGTCATTTTTAGTTTAAAATATCTATATTTTTCTTGGCATAGCTCACTCGATTTTATTGCTTTCACGTAAAACTTGGAACACTCTCTTTTTAATAAAATTATTAACTTCAAAATTAGGAAAAACATTGGTAAAATTATAGACTATCCAAACCAAAACCACTGCATAACACCCCATTTTAATCGAATAATTCATTAAGCTTTGATAAATAAAATCTATATGTTTGTGGGGGATTCATAATGAGGAAACTACTTTTTTTGGGTTTTTCGCCACTAAGTTAAGGAAATTTTTTCAAAATTATGTTAAAAGCCACTGCGTAAATTTCTAAAGAAAAATATTTGTTCGTTTGTCAGTGGTTTTTAAATGATATAAAAATTTGCCTACACACACACAAATCCTAACTAGAATAAAGTACTTATCTGACGTTTCGGCAGAAACTCTACTGCCGTTTTCAAAGAAATTATTCTTTTCAAAACTTTTTCGATTATTTTTTTAAATATCTGTCTGTTGTCATACAACTGACTGACTTTGACTGATGTATATTTCAAATATTAACTTGACAGTTTGGTGTGTCGATAGTAGCCAACAAGATATTGGGTGAGTTTAATAAAATTTAAAATTATATTTGTTTGAGTCTTTTCGATTTTAGATAACATTTTAAAAATACAAAATTTAAAGTGAAATCAAAAATAAAGTTCAATATTTTGTTTTTCATTTTAAAATATCAAGGGTAAAAATCTGACTTTAAGAAAAAATACATTAGGAATCCAAAGAACATCAATGCTATTTTTTAATTTATTTTAAAAAAACCTTTTTGAAAATCTTGTTTTAAAATTGGAAGCCAAACTGTGCATTCATCTTCATTTAGATAGATGCAAGTGCTTCTTTGATTTTTTGTTTAATTTTGTCTGGTTCTTTTTGTAATATACTGGTTTCTCCCCACATTACTCTATGATCATTTTCAAAAGAATGTTGGCAAATTTTAGATCTCTCCCAATCTCCCCCTCCTGAGTAGGAAATACAAATTAGTTAAAAAATTCTCAGCACTTTTTAGAAAAAGTATCCGAGATATATTTAAATAACAATCACTTGATGGTGAGTTTTGATGTGGTAAGCCTTTTCACAAATGTACCTGTAGATTAAAACCTTTCTATAGTAAGACATTGATTAGAAAATGATCAAAATTTAGGCGAAAGAACTACACTGAGCGTCAATGCTATTTTGGAACTTCACACATTATGCATAAAAGCCACATATTTTCAGTGGGAAAGTGATTTTTTTCAACAGGATTTTGGAATGGCAATGGGCTCTCCACTTTCTCCTCTAATGAGTAATATTTTTATGGAAGATTTTGAAAATAAAATTTTAGAAGAATTTAATTTTAAACTGGTCATTTGGTTTCGCTATATAGATGATATTTTTAGTATTTGGCCACCCGATTTAAATAAACTTAATGATTTTTTTAAATTTTATAAACGGTAAAGAACCAACAATAAAATTTACTTTAGAAATAGAAAACGATAACAAAATTTCATTTTTAGACGTTTTAATAAACAAACAAAATACATTACAAACCTCGGTTTATAGAAAACCAAAACATACAAATAGATACCTAAACTTTAACTCAAATCATTCCTCATCGGTTAAAAAAGCAGTAATAAAAAGTCTATACGATAGAGCTAAAATAATTTGTTCGGACAATAACACATTTTTGCAAGAAAAAGAAACCATAAAAGAGGCCTTAATTAAAAATTCGTATCCAAATAACTTCATCGAAAATTCTTTTAGACAAATGGAATTTCCAAAACAGCGCGAATTCCTTTTATACCAGGTATTTCACAAAAAATTAAACGAATCGCTAACAATTATAATATTAGAACAATTTTTAAAAAATTAAATACTCTTAAATCAATTCTGACAAAAACAAAACCATTAAATGCTGAACAAAATTCAAAAAATATCATCTATAAAATTCCTTGCGAGTGTGATAAATTTTATATTGGAGAAACTTCAAGGCCTCTTGAAGTTAGAATAAATGACCATAAGGGGTACACCTCAGGAAGGGAGATTGGGAGAGATCTAAAATGTGGGGAGAAACCAGTATATTACAAAAAGAACCAGACAAAATTAAACGAAAAATCAAAGAAGCAGCTTGCATCTATCTAAATGAAGATGAATGCATAGCTAGCATATCAGTTGATATAAATACAGTTTGGCATCCAATTTTAAAACAAGATTTTCAAAAAGATTTTTTTAAAATAAATTAAAAAATAGCATTGTGGTTCTTTGGATTTCTAATGTACTTTTTCTTAAAGTCAGACAAAAGATAATTTTTACCCTTGATATTTTAAAATGAAAAACAGTTCAATATTTAACTTTATTTTTGATTTTGTATTTTTAAAATGTTACCTAAAATCGAAAACACTCAAACAAATATAATTTTATTAAACTCACCCAATATCTTGTTGGCTACTATCGACACACCAAACTGTCAAGTTAATATTTGAAATATACATCAGTCAAAGTCAGTCAGTTGTATGACAACAGACAGATATTTAAAAAAATAATCGAAAAAGTTTTGAAAAGAATAATTTCTTTGAAAACGACAGTAGAGTTTCTGCCGAAACGTCAGATAAGTGCTTTATTCTTGTTAGGATTTGTGTGTGTGTAGGCAAATTTTTATATCATTTAAAAACCACTGACAAACGAACAAATTTTTTTCTTTAGGAATTTACGCAGTGGCTTTTAACATATTTTTGAAAAAATTTCCTTAACTTAGTGGCGAAAAACCCAAAAAAATTAGTTTTTAGCTTTGATGTTAGACAAACAAGGAAAGTGAAAACGGTAACCAAGATAATATATTAAAATGAAAACAAGAAATTATATAGGAGCAACTGCCCAGTAAGGCGTGTGTGTTTATTTAATGTACATGAAATTTAATGTTTTTTCTATTAACTTTAACGAACGCCATAATGTCCCACACACCTTCGCCTATGAAATATGGTTATTAGGCTATTATGCCATTGTGCAGAAATTCTAAACTACTGTAAATTTTGATGATCAACACTTTTAAGGCGCAATTACACAGACGAACATGCTCAAATAAAAGCTCGTGCAAAAGAACTGAAATTTTTCGCGCGAACATTTTTGTGAGCTTTTCTTTGAACATTTTGTTTGGGTAAATTTTTGAGCAAGTTATTGCTATCTATTTTGGAAACATATTTTTAAAGATGAGAATAAATATAATTTTACATCAGTGATCAGTGATCTCAATTCTTTAAAAAAATGGAACAACAACTTTTATTTTAAACTTTTCTGAAAAAAAGGCGACGGCAAGCGAAACATTATTATTGGCTATCAGTTTTGTCATATGCAATGGTAAAATAGTTAATGATGGAGGTAATAACATTTATTTCTTTTCTTTAACTTTTTTGGTTTTCTTTCATTACAAAAAGAAAACGGAAATGTCTTCGAAGTAATTACTTTTTAAAATGCAGGTGGATATTTTTAGAGAACTGTTCTGGAGAGTAGTTAGTTGTTCCCTGGGGGGGGGATAGGGAGGTTTAGACAGTCGGAAGCCAGCGCTGTCAAACACTGCTGTAATTTTGTGTGTCAATGTTCATTTGACCAAAACCCCCTCTCACTAGTCTACGGTTTTTACCTTCTCCTAACCCAGCAACAGCAATAAATAAGTGCCAATTTTTATTTTAAATTAAAAAGTTACAAGTATACTGGCATATCCCCTATAAAAATCAGATCAATCGAAGTTGCTTATGAGGTAAAAACGTGAATTTCGACATCAAATCGTTTTTCCGTCGGAAAGCACTTAATTAAAAATACCTTGTTTTAAAACTTAGTCTTTCTATTTTCAGTTAAATTCAATGAATTCCCATAAAACTATAAAATTTAAATTTGTAAGAAATTTTTATTACCAACATTTCTTCAAACAAATTTTGCTCAACATTCTCTCCAAAATTTACGTGTGTTTTGTTGTACGCGATTTTTCTCGAACATTTCTTTGAACATTTTGCTCAAGAGGCTCGTGTAAATGTTTGTCGGCATTTCAACATCAAAGGAAAGTTTGTATGTGTAAATGCGCTTTAATAGGTCATACAAGAAAGATTTGCTTTTTACCACTAACCCCCCTTTAAGTGCTTGTTTTGCCAAGATCTCACCCCTAATGTTCAAAATCAGAATCTTTAAATAAAAGAACTTTTTTTTAAAGACAATTTATCATAGGAACCGTAACAAAGTTATGATCGTTTTCCACAAACCAAAACTATACTTTTTTGCACTCGACGCGCGTTTCGTTAACAACGTTAGCATCATCAGGAGATGATAAACAATAAACTAAATTAACCTACACTCTATTTTATATACTATCTTTTAGTTGGGCGGAGATAAGACTAATAATTTGTGATTGGTCACGCTTTATAGTCCTATCTCCTCTCAACTAAAGAATAAAGTGTACTAAACGGAATGGGTCCTCTATCTTTATTTAAATATTTCTGGATTTAATGATTTCCATACTTTCATATGCATTCAATATTATTAACCAACAATTAGAAGGGACCACAATGGGTAATAGTTTATGATCTTTTATTGTTAACTTTTTTATGAGCAAATTTGGTATGTAGACGATGTGTTTGCAGTATTCAACACTAAAGTAACTAGTGTTTGAAAATTTTATGGAAAAAATAAATAACAAATTTCCTTAAATTAAATTTACTTATGAAACAGAGAACAATGGTACACTGCCATTTCTAGAAATAAAACTAAAAATAAATTAGTATTTGATCTATGCAGAAAAGGAACGGCCACCAACAGGTATATTCCAAATGACTCTTTTCATTGCTTACAACATAAGCTTGAAAGTTTGCAGTTTTTAACACATAGATTAGTAAATTTCCCCTTAAACAAAGAAAGATTTGAAGCAGAAAAGAATATAGCTGGCGAAAACGGTTAGACATTCTTTTCAAAAGACCTTTCGGAATTCCACTTTTTTCAGACAAAAAGATACCTGCGACTCTAAATTTGTACTAATTATACGAAAGGATTACAAAAAGTATTTAATAACACCGGTCTTAAATTAGTATATCAATCCGGAAACACAATAAGAAGTTTACTAGGAAATCCCAAGGATAAAACTATAGTTCTAGAAAAAAGTGAAATTTACGAAATTAGTTGCATGGATTGTGACAAAAAAAATATGTTTGTCAAACGAGACGTTCTATTCAAATACGATTCAAAGAACGCTTAGCACACTTAAAATACGGAAGAATAGAAAAGTCAAGTGTGGCCGAGCATGCTTTTGAAAACAATCATAGATTTATATTAGATAACCTAAAACTTCTAAAAAGTGTACCAAACAAAAGACATTTGAATGCATAGAAAAGTATGGAAATCATTAAATCCAGAAATATTTTAAATAAAGATAGAGGACCCATTGCGTTTAGTACACTTTGTTCTTTAGTTAAGAGGAGATAGGACTATAAAGCGTGACCAATCACAAATTATTAGTCTTATCTCCGCCCACTAAAAGATAGTATGTAAGATAGAGTGTAGGTTAATTTAGTTTATTGTTTATCGTCTCTTGATGATAACGTTGTTAGCGAAACGGGCGTCGAGTGCAAAAAACTATAGTTTTGGTTTGTGAAAAATAATCATAACTTTGTTATGGTGCAACCAAAGGTTCCAAATTCCCATCATAGAAACCGTATTCCTCAAACTTATTTTCCATCAGAATTGCATTTTGTAGAATGCTTTCTTTGTAAGGCCTTTTTTACCAGAATCGTCCTTCTCTGTTTTACAGCATTAAATTAAATTAAAGTTTAGAGAAAAACGTCTTATTCAAAAAAAGATCACGTAGGTTAGGTTGGCTAAACAGTGTTTTTTAATAAGAAACTGGTCTTTACCTACCCCAGGTAAGGAAAAATAGAACATATAGGAAATTGATATCACCAAAGAAAAAGTGGACAATTTTGAGAGACATAACGGTTAGGTAAATTTATATTCCCTGGGTAAATTTGATCTCTGGTTAGACTTGACGTATAACCCTACTTTTTTGTTTACTTTTCCTTTGTTTTTTTTACTTTTAATGTTGGAATTTCTTGGCAATTTTTTGAGTTTTTTCCCTAAAATATCTAATAAATTGCTCCATTTCAACTTCTATAGTTGTCCTGTTTCGTGGATTGTATAAAAATTACAAAAAAAAATAAGTATTTTCTGCAATGAACAGATGTGGTACCCTAAAGGGTAATTTCAGCCATTTGCACCAACATATTTAGGGGTAACCTTAGTTTTAGGTTAGGGGAGCACTAGGGGACCAAAAACGGACCCTTAGATTTAGGGATCACCTAAGGTAGTTTAGGGCAGTTTCGTGTGGCTGTTTATAGCTTAAATTCCTGCCTTTTTCGTTGTTAGTGTTAATGGATGGAGTTATTTAACTAACGCACTTGCAAGAAGGAGAAAAATTAAAAAAACTTAAAAAATGTTTACAGACAAAAGCCTGGGCGACACTAGCGACATCATTAGCGACAGTTCCGGAGTCGGTACCGCCAACTCTGACACGACCAATTGTAGCGTTTCCATACCCGGCAGTACCGTGGTTTGCATCGAGTCACACAGTTCCAAGGAAAAGGGCCATATTAGTATTAGGGAAGGAGAGCTTATCGAAGGTAAAGAAGTGTATTTCACAAAATTTTAACTAATCTTTAACAGATGAAATTCCGTGTAGCAAACTTAAAACAATTTTTAAATTGAAGCTATTGGGAAATCAAGATAAGCAAAGCGCCCTCTAACCTAAAGCCCCCAACTATCCTAAAGCCCCCGATACCATGGCAACTGCAGGTGTTTTGTCAACAAGGCCCACAGTAGGCAGAAGGGTATTTTTACGTTTTCTGACAGAAAACCATTCGAGGTTATGTTTATCTTTCAAAAATATTTTTTCAAAAACGAATATGAAACCACTCCGCGTGTGCGGTCGCCCGCCGAAAATGGCCTAGCGCTGCGCGAGCATTACCCCGAGTTTATCAAAGAACCAAGAGAACTTTACTGGCTCGCTGGAATTGCCTAGAAACATTCCGATAACTTCACATAATTTTGTTTTTATTTTGATTCAATTTTTTTTTAAATTTAAATTATTGCGGCATAAGTTATGTGCAAGTTTACTAGTGAAATCTTAGAGGCCTAAGGATATATTTTAGATCCCAACAGCAGTTTCAAAAACACACGGATACTTGAGTATTAACAAAACAGGTCAGTAAAGCTCCATTTACAGGTTGAAGAGACTCTTGCTAGTCGTTGATGCTCCTGTTTAAAAAAGAATATGATTATTTCGTTTAGCGTCAGCAGCCGATTTTTAAATCTGCATGCTTTTTAAGTTAACCTGTTGTCCTTAAATCAGTGGCAACAGCTAGCAGGAGTGTTTCAAATTCAATTATAAATGCAACCTTAAACACTAAACCCAGTTACTTTAATATGTAGTTGGGTAGCGTTTTTTAGCAAGTAATTGTGCAGTAAATGGTTTTTTTTTTATTTTAGTATTTTACTCAGTTTTTTTATGAAAAAAATCTTGTATGTAGGCACTAACTAGGGTCCCTAAAGAGTTAAAATTTATGAGCGCTGGAATTGCTAAAAAGTGCTGGGTTGGTTTGAGTTCAGGATTTGGGTGGTTTAGTTCCCGCTTTAGTTAAAAAAAATGAAAAAAGTTTCATCACTGGTAAATTTGAACTTCCTAGGGGCTCAGGTAAGTGCTAAATAGGTATCTAAAGAAAACTGTTTACTACACTAATACCGTTTAGCCTTAATATATTAAGTGAGCAGCATGAAATAATACTGTAGAAAATTTTACTGATAAAAAGTTATTCTTAGGGCCAGTTTCTCAATAGCGGATTATCAGAAACTCGCGCGCTATAAATCCCAGTTTCCTTGCTGTTTTTAAGCCAATATTTTTTTTAGGTTAACCCTGAGGCAATGTAACTAACCCTCACCTTGAAGCCCTGGTTATCCTGGAGTTAATTTTAACCTGATTTTTACTAGGTTATGTTGCTTGAGTTAACACAAACTCGCTTTTGAGAAACCGGCCCTTAGTCTCTCTTGTTTTTTGAATAAAATAGGTTAGTGACTTGAAAATTGGAGAAAATTAATCAGGAAAAATTCTTTAAAATATAAATAGTTGCTCACTCATCTTTCAAATAAATTAAATACACAGGATCAAATACTATGTGTATATGTCATAACTGGTGGTTAGTGAACACTTCTATGAAAGTTGAATCATGCACTGTGAACCTGCTTAGATTTTAAAACTCATAACACAGGAAAATAAAACTGCAGATTACAAAACTTGATTTACTTTGGCTTGATACTTTTGTCTCTAACTTATAACTTAGATAACAAAACCAAACCTCTGCTTCTGTAACTAAAAAATTATTATTCAAAAAATCTTTTAAACAGTTTATAAACATGTGCCACTCAAGAGAAAATTTTTAAGAAATATTGGTTGTCCTCGCCTAAAGTGCAAAATATAGAAACAAAATTTAGAGATAGAATATTTCTTGTTATTTTTATTATTCTTTTAGAAGCTGTATATAATAACAAAACATATGGAGCAGTGGATATTTAGGCAACTACCTTAAATGAAAAAGAAGAAGATTCTAAAGTGCCACCACCCAGAGAAGAATAATAATCTATAAATTAAAAAGTCTAAAATTTGTACCCAAACATACAGAGCAGTGGATATTTTGCCAACTAAAATGTATAGCAAAACAAGATGGTTCTATAGAGTCAGCACCAAACAAAGAATAATAATCTATAAACTCAAAGTAAGTTTTTGCTTCTGATTTCAATTATATTTGGTGAAACTTCCTTAAATAAACAAAATTTATTATAGTCTAGATCCGATATCAAAAATTAATTTAACTCTTATTGTTTATTGCAAATTTTCTGGACCTATTTTGAGCCTCCCCTCATCTATTTCAATTTCATTAGGAAAAAAAGAAAAACTATACACAAAGAACAAAACAGAGAACAATTTTGAAGGGGGACACTCACAGATACTTTTTGGCTCTGTTGGAAATTTCATAGGGTAATTTTTATCTCTGGAATTTAAAAGGGGAAAGGTCTTTACTATTAATTATGTCAAAATTTTAAAAAGCTAGGATGACTGGTGTTTAGGATATTTGCTTTTAAATTTGGTATGGAATGAAGAAAAGGTTTGAACCTTTTCAGCGGATCAGTTTGACAACCAAAATTAATAATAAAAGTAGGCTTATTTGGATGATATGTTTGAGAAAACAATCAGAAAAAAATCATGAAATGTTTATTCCCTTTTTTATTATGAAAAATGTAACTTTAAAACCAACGTTTTTTCCTGAATTTTGTGCAAGAAATTGTTTATTTGTCGCTCCTTGACAAATTTAAACTTAATATCTTGCATGTTTGTAAAGCAATTTAAACGATCTTCTAAATAAGATGTCATTCGAGCCACTTTTTTATATAATTTCTCCTGGAAAAACTCATATCCCTCAAGTCACCCCCAAAAAGCCTGTTTATGGAAAAAAATATATTAAAAAGTAATTTCTAGACTACTAAAATTGTATAATGTTTTTCAAGTGTTCACCAAATACTCAAAAACACCTCCGTTATGTTTTCGTTGAACATGAATTTGAGTTATTTCAAGCATAAGTCAAGATGCCAATGGGCTTTTTACCATGTTTGAAGGGAGCACTTGATAATAAAGGTTTTTTGACGGATTTTGGTAGCTAAGCTAACAAATACAAGTGATGAAACTCTGGCTCCTTTGGGAGAACTCCAAAAAATAAAAAATAATACAGGCACCATAAGGGTTCTATGAACAGATTTAACAGTAAACATTTTTTTAAATAAACACCCCAAATATTCCAGATGGCGATGACGGCGACTTAAAAGCACAAAATTTTCGTGAGAAACTAGATCAAGTACACACGTATAATACATTAACCTCAGGGTTTTTGGAAACACTGATTCCATTTTTTAGAATAAACATTTTTTGGGAATAATATAATTAAGGTTCCTAGGGGCAAAAAGAATCGTAAATGACAAAAAAACTCCTCCTCAATTAAGAAATTTTTGGATTAACTGAATTCATTTTTGGTGTAAAAAAAAATTTTTAGGGGTAATTTAAGGGGCCTAAGGGTGAGTTTTAGGGGTAAAGTGGTAAAAACAACATACTATTGATAGAAAGACATCACTTTGGAGATTCTGGGGTTAACTAAATTCATTTTGGGGGTTAAACAGTTTTTAGGGGTAATGTAAGGAGCCTGAAAGGGCAACATAAAAAATTATTGTTGTAAAAGATATGTGATATATTAATTTAGGGGTCTTTTGGGTCTTCCAAAATTAATTTTGGTGTTCCAATTATTACAATAGGGATTCAGACGAGGATTTAGAGGTAGTTTTAGGGAAATATATCAATTTGGATATTTTTAAGTCTTCTAAAGTTGTATATATGTTAAGAGGTAATATAAGTTTGGGCTAGGTCCCAAAATTTTGTCCTAAGATCCTTTTATTATCTCCAGATTTTTTTTTATCCAAAGAATGATATCAGTGGATGTCTGTATTTGATCTGGTTTCTTCTAAAATGTTTGTGTCCCATCTTAAATATTTTGAGTTTTACAAGGGTATCAGAGTGTCATTAATCGGATTCATATCATAAAATGTACAGCTGTACCAATTAAAATCAACTAAAAAAACTGAAATTAGTCAACCATGCATGCAAAATGTTTACTTTTAAAACTGCTACTAGAACCCTTAGATACTTCTAAGAATTTTTAAATCACATAAATGGATTAAGGGAACCCAAAAACCCCTGAATTGATGTATCAGATGCCTATATTTTGTTTTATTTTTTTTATTAGTTATTTTTAAAAAATGGGCACCACCTTGAATATCTGGATTCAAGTTCCCCAAAATCAGTAAAAAAATATCTGTTATCAAGCTCTTTCTTCAATTTTGTTGTTTTCTCTAAAGAAAATATTTTTTCAGTTCATACACGTATACTTTTTTTTTTAAATTTCAGAACCTAACCACATGAAGCCTCATATTTGAAACTACAGCTACTAGTTTGCGGTTCCAAAGAAGGAAAAAATAACATGTTATTCTTTTCTTTTTTAAGTTAGATTTAATTTAAATGATTATTAATAAGTATTTTTGAGATAAGTTTTTAAATTAATTTATTTAATTGCATATCTATAGGTTTTTATAATGTTGTGGCCATAATCACCTCAACAAGTTGAGCCATGTGTGCATTTAGTTTTACTTCCAAGGACCAGATGCCCACCGGTGGACACAAATCCTCCGCTGTTTTGTGACCATCGGTAGGCACGCGGTCCTGAGACATAAAACAGAAATGCCCACATGTGAGCATGGGCAATGTGTTAATAGGAGGGTGTCACATTCTAAACACCAAATAAATTTAATTATGTTTTAAATTGAAATATTTATTACACTCCATTCCAAATTGCTGCAGACCAGTTTTTTGACACTGACAATGACAGTTCCATTTAGCTTCTGTGTTTAATTATCAGCCGCTATATTGAAATGGGTCCGGAGAATTTGGAATGAATTTGATTGAAATTTTATTATATATAGTTAATTAAAATTGCTAAAAATATTTCTACGACACAAAAATGCTAAAGTATTCTACCCATATAGTTGTTATTGTTCTGTGAATAACTAAAATGTATAAAAATTGTATTGTTCATTCTGGTAGTTTTCTTGCCTAAATTCCAAAATCTGAAAATAAAAAAAATTAGAGGTAAACATTTGTCTAATTTAGCTACAACGCTTTTTTAGTACTAGTAAGGAGTACTTTAATAAATGTTCACTTACAACCAAAACAGAACTCCAAAAAAGAGAAAGTATTTCTGCAACCCTATCTATGCCGCAACCTTATCTTATGCATTTTTAACTACATTGGGCATTAGAGTTTTAAAGGATCTTTTATTACGAAATTAGAGATTTTTGGACCTGTAGGTATCTCTTTCAGAAGCTACACATTTCAAATTTTTAAACAATAAATGATTCACTAACAGAAAACATACTACATAAAAGATAGCAAGAGATGTAACATTACATTTGGTACCTACCTATAATAAATAGGTAGTATTTCTGTGTGTTCAAGCATATTAAATATTAAGTTTTTGGATTTTATTTGAATTATTTATTTTTGAGTTTGCACAAGAAGTAATAATTTTGGGTAAGAGATTTAAATGAAAAAGGCATCAGTACATAAGGTCAATAACAGAGTTTGTACAGAAAACCTTTAATTGGATTCTCTGATGTCTCCCAGTTATTCCTAACCATTTGTAAAAAACTTATCATAATTTTTTCAAGAATTTTGTATAAAAGAAAACAGCTGCAAAATTTTAGTTTGACAAATTTCATGATTCTAATTTGTTTTTAAATCAATTTTTTCCAGATGGGCTTCCAGATTTTCCTTGTTTTTGTATATTTTTTTGTCAAATTTCCTGACCTTTTCAAAGAATAAATTTCTCAACTTTTCTCGGTTTTTCAGTTCCATACATACTCTGACTGATTAAAATTGTTACAATAAGAATTTAAATTTTGAATTTTATATATATATACCTTGAAGACAAGAAAAGCAGTGTCATTCCATCTTGATAGATTTCTTTCCTACAATAAGGCATGATTTAGGAAATCCCTGATACTGCAGCTAGTTTGCTTATTGCAAGGCTTATTGTATTCCTCATTGCATATTCTTTTCTACTGTTCACATAGGTGTTTTTTTTTGCCAGGTGGAGCAGCCTTCTTATTAGTATTTTCAGGAACCCTCCCTCCTAGACAGTTTCCTCATGCCAGTATGCTTAATCTTGAACAAACGTGAGGGGAATTTCGCTCACCTCACCTCTCGGTCCTTTATCTTGGACACCTTAAATTTACAAAAATATTCAGGTCCTAATTTTATTTTCAACTCTTAAAAAGTGCATAGAGGTAGGTATTAAAACTGGACTTTCTCTAGCTTTACTGTAGAGAAAACTTAGAAATAAGTAAATGAGCCAAAGTGAGCAAAATGTGCCTCACTATTTTTTTGTATAATGTTTTTATTCTTTACCTAATATTTTCACTATAGTCCGTGAGCCCAGGCCTATGAAAATTTATGACTACCTCACCGTTGAGACTTTGTATGTGTTCTTCAAGATGTTCTAAGGGTATTTTTAGAGACCCCTCCAAACTTAACCCTTAACTGAGCCCTTAAGTTAAGGTCCTTTCAACAGAATTTCTCGGAAATGTTTAAATTAGATAATGTGACCATGTGTTTTAAATACTTATAAAGCAATCCTTGGAAAATCAGTTGTGAGGAGCTTAATTTAACTTTTCGATGCTATCAAGAGGGGCTTAATGACAAAATATATTTTTTTGACAAAATGTTTGTCCATTTCTTGTTAAAAAAGTTACAAATTTAAGTATATATATGTTTAAAATGTCATCTGAGTGGACATAAAAAATAAATATTATGCAAAGTCCGGCAAGGTCTTAACAGTTTAAGTTATGGGCTGTGGGACTATTAATTTGTATGGTACCTAATTCCACATATGTTAGTGGTAGTCAAAAAGGAAAAACATACTTATTATATATAGGTACCTACATAAAATAACTTGTTTTGCAGAGGAATAAAGGCGTATGTAGAGTTCCGTAAGGCAAGTGGTATGAGGTAAGATGCAAGGAAAATAAACAATAACAAATGCATGCTGCTTTTACTGCGTACCGCTTGTGGCTTATGGAACACTTACTTTGTTTATATAGGCCTCTTAAAGCGCTTTTATATAAGGATGGTTTGAAAATGTGGTCATATAAACACCACTAAAACAGATTTAAGCACTAAATTGATTTTATTTGGAAGCAGTTTATCACTCAAAAAAAGCCCATTCAACACCATTCTCAACTAAAAGGTCAGTTAAATTCTACGGCCTCAGTGCCCTTTAGCCTACTGTGGCTTCCATTTTTATAACCAAATTGACAAGTAAAACGTAGATTTTCTGTCAGTTTGGGAAGAAAATGAGTTAACTGGTTGTTTTAGTTAAGAACAGTGTTGGCCCATTTTAGGGTCGTTATAAACACTTTAGTGCATTTCTTCTAACCTAAAGAAAATACTAAACCCTAGTCTTTCAAAAAATCTGTTGTTAATTAATTAATTAATTATGTTGTTTTATTTGTTTTTTCTTTAAACTGACATTTAATGAAGGACATAACCCTTGAAGAAAGCGATTTTCTTTAAAACCATCAATATATAAAAGCGCTTTTAGGTGCATATAAACATAGTAACTGAGGACAGCAGCATATGCTTCCTATAGTTATGGAACTCTGAATACACCTTATAAGAATCTAGAAGGAAGAAATTTCCTTAAACTAAAAATGAGTACCTAACAACGTTGCCTAGTCCCTTGTAGTTATTTCAAGGGGTAATTATGCAGTATACAGTTTTCTGCCATTTTTGATTTTTTTTTTAAATTTTTTTTCACCAAAACAACCCAATCCAACACAGTCCAACCTAAAACAATGAAAAAAACACATTACAACCCCCCTCCAGGCCCCTTTTTTCTCTTTAAAAAAAAAAATCGGGCGCAGCCGGATTTGGGGCCCTAGGGGGGTAGGTGTCCCCATAAAGAATTTTTCATAAAAAATGGCAGAAAACCGTATAGTGCATAATTACCTTCCAAGGAAAAACCCTTAGAAAGACAACAATACTTATTCAAAAAATGTATAGTCAACCCCAGGTCTTACCTTAAGAATTTGCTTCCTTTTATTTTTTCTTGATCCATTGCATATTTTCGGAGTCTTTAAGCACACCAAGAGGAAAATAATGTACTACTTTAGCAAAAACCGAGGGACAAATAGAAAAACTTATTGTTTTTGACTGAAAAATAAACACGCAGTGACATGGACCAAAAGGTTTATTTGCGCGGTGGTACCGTACAGCGGCGGTAATGATGATGCAAGGCAATTTCGGGCTACAGCAACGAATCATGAGTTACACGGAAGCGAAAGTAAAAAAAACTTATGTGCTTTAGCAGCGCGGAATGCGAAATTAAAATAAGTAAACTATCGCCAAATTTTTGGCCCGGTGCAAAAAAAGCTCTGGTGTCCCACTGTGGACAAAAATAAATAAACTCTCCGCGTTGCCATGGAAAACAAATGCAATGACGTAAAGTTTTGCAAAAAAATCAGGTCGCCACGGTTAAATTGATTTCCCAATATTCCTTCCACTTCCATTTTAGGTTAGTTTAGTTAAGTATTTATTATTTTTGCTTTGTCTACAGGATTCTGACATTGTTTATAATCTTATTAGATAATAAAGCGCTGTTCCCCCGTTCCATAGAGTACAGAGGTCATTCTTAGTACATTCTCATCCTGTGCGAGTGTTTTGCCGTTACTATTCTATTCTCTTCTCTCGTAAGTTGTTGTCTCCTTTGTTCTATTTCTTTAAATAAAGTTTGCGACCTAACCTTTTTGCTAGTATTTTCTCTTTTTCCTTTCGTTTCCTCTTTCAGAAGAGGTTGGGTCCTCTAGTAGGTAATTGCTATTCCCATCACATAGGTAGTCTACAGAGATTCTACTTAGTATATTCTCATCCCATGAAAGTGTTTCCACCGGGTATGAGCCCCTATGGGCCAACCAGTAATTCTTAAGAAACATATATATTTTTCACTTCTTCTGCTAAGAGAAATAATTTGATCGTTTATAAATTGCACTTGAATCTCCACAAATTTGGTAGTTCCGAATCGAAATAAGCACGTTTCCAGACGCCGCCGCCGTCGCTCTGTCTGCCCGTTTGTCCGTCCCTCACTTTGCAGCCATTGTAACGCAAAAACTCCTGCTTTTCGCGCAGACTCCTATTGTTTTTGAGCTCTCCCGCATATCACCCTTTGAAGCTACCCCCAAGAAACTTTTTCTCTAAAAGAAAAATATTTATTTTTTTTCTACTCGCTTGCGGAAAGTACTTTATTTTTTTATTTTATTAAAGTATTTTTCGCACTCATTTGCATGCAGAAAGTTGCACTTTTCCGCACTGAGTGCGGAAAGGAATTTAACCACATTCTTTTCCGCACTATGATTTTTAATTATTGGCGTTCACCTGACTCTCTTTACGTCTGTTTAGCGGCACATTCAAGTGGTCGTAGTAGAACCTAACACGTGCGTAAAGTGATTGTTCCGCTCTTCATTTCTGGCCAAACTCCGCTGACGTATCGTTTGTAAATCTCTAATCGCGTGCGGAAAAGTTCAATGGCACCAAAACATTTTTGACAACATATATATAAATATAGCACATAAAAATAGCCTTTGTTAAGATTCAAGTGACACCCTATTTTCTTAATAAATTTCATCCAAATCGGTTCAATCGTTTTTCCCTAATTGATGGACAACCATCTTAGTTTACTGAAAAGTCCGTAAAAGGCTGGATACACCCATGAAGTCTGGTTACCACCTGAAAAAGCCTATATACACTCTAAAAAAGCGTATTTAAAATGAAAACCACATTTATAAGAGTGGTGGTGTTGTATGTATTTTGTTGAGCGATTTATTTTAATTCTATGACTTACATACATATTAGTCAAGGGGATAAGTGGCGATTTTTAATCGAACCCGAATTTTCTTACCATAGTAGTAGTTATGATGTCATATGAAAGCTGAGACTCCCCAGATTATGAATCTGCCGGATGACATCTCGTAAATGTTGAGCGTTTTCAGATATCTAACAAAATATCGAAGATGGCGGGATGGTCCAACACCGTTCTCAACTAAAAAGCCAGTTAACTCATTTTCGTTTTAGTATCCTTTAGCCTATGATCGGTGCCATATTGACACGAAACTGACAGAAAATCCATGTTTTACTTGTCAATTTGGTTATAAAAATGGCAGCCGCAGTAGGCTAAAGGGCATTGAGGCGGTAGGAGTTAACATTCTTTTTAGTTTAGAACGGTGTTGGATGGAGTAAATTCGTTTTTTCTATTTTATGATGATGACATTTGACAAATTTTTGACAGCCATTCGGTACAAAAAAATGGATATTTTTGAAAAATTACTTATTTTTTATTTCTTTTACGATAATTAGTGGCTTTTAATAACTTTTAAAGGTTTCTTTGTTGTAAGGAACTTGTATCTGCCATTTAAAATACAAAATTACTTACCATTTATAATCGCCAACTAGATAGAAATAAAAAACCAAACCAGCCACCAAACAAATAAAGACAGGTAGCATGATCAAATTTCGTTAGTTATATATTGACCCATAATTTTTTATCAAGAATAAGAATTTATTATTTATATTTCTATTAAAACCACCTATTTCAAACGTTAATTTGCACCTGACTTAAAACCTTTAAATTGATATAAAAGATGCTGGTTAGTTTGACCTAAACTTTAGATTTTTCTCAAGACTTTTAGTGGATAGCTACTATTATCATATGCGTTATGTTCTTGAAAACTGTCAAAAATCCTGTAAATGTCACTTTTCGTGACAGTTGATGAGAAATTTTGGTTACTTGTATCCAAAAGCTCTAAATCGATACCAAATAAGATTATTTTATGTTAGACGGTTTTAGAGTGGTGAGTTTTTTTACTTTACGTGCTGTCAAAAAACTGTCAAATGTCATTTAACGCAGTTTTTGATGGCGGATATAAGTATCTTACATTAAAGAACCTATAAAACTTTATTAAAATCCACTAATTCTCGTAAAAGAAATAGAAAATAAATAATTTTTCAAAAATATCAATTTTTCTGTAACAAATAGCTGTCAAAAATGTGTCAAATGTCATTTTAGATAGTTTTAGGTGGAAGATTCGAATTTCTTGTATTCGAAAACTTAGAAATCAATATCAAACACCATCAATTTGACTCTACACAAAAAAATAGAAAAAAAGAAAAACAGGAAAATACTTTTAAAAATCTTCTCTTCTCGCAATACACCTTCTTTACACTATAAATCAAGGCGGCTGGTAAATGAAATAACAACGGTTTCCAAAGCGATGACATTGACAGTTTGATATTTTGACGATGTTTTTAAATGATTTTTTCGTAAATACTTGGTGAAAACTGGCGGAATGACTTAATTTTTAGGCAAGAATAATTAGACTTTTTCAATATTACTATTTTTTGCTGAGCTAAACTTGGTGATAAAGCTTACACAAGACGAGCGAGGCGGGATTTCTGACATTCGTATCAAAGCGAGTCTGTCCTTTTTATAGAATAGAAGAAGAGATGATTCTACGTTAACGTCTACGTGTTAGACACAACTTAAAGTCTCTAATAACTCGCCCGATTGTCACGAGATCACAGAGTCTTTTTTCATTATCCAACTCTTTGTCAAATATTCAGATCATCATCAGGATATCAAAACAATAGCCTCTCTACACAGTGTTCATTTATTAAAATACCAATTTACCTCGACTACACAAGCGGGAGCCATTCTGCATATCTGGGACGCTCGTTCGCTATGTCACTAGCTAGCAATAATAAGTTTAAAATTAGTTGACGAACTGCGTAGAAACACGAAAACGCTCTAATTGTTTATAGGAAATGTCAATATTGATATATTCTCTTAATTGTAGCGTAAAGGTATATGACGTAGGTGATATTACACTGAACTGAATTTTGTGCTCCTCTGGGTTTCTGGGGAAATCGAAAAAGAAAATGTGCTATTTTCTTCCCCAATCAAAAAATTTTGTGCTCCTCTGGTTTCTTAGAAAATCAAAAAAGAAAGTGGGGTAGCTAGGTTAATATTAACTTAGCCACCCCAGTTATGATGCTATCACGGAATTTAAAAATTTCAAAAATTTTGTACTTACCTGGTTTCCGAGAAAATCGAAAAAGAAAGTAGGTTAGCTAGGTTAATATTAACTTAGCAACCCTACCAGGAAATATGGCGCCAAACTAAAAATTATTGGTTTTAAAATTATGTGATAATTATGTGCTCCACGAATATATAAGAAAAAAATCGAATTTTTCACTTTAAATTATGTTTTTTTTTTAAATAAAGGTGGGGTTAATATTAACTTAGCGAACCCACATGTTTAGGTATCACCAAAAACATAGTTATTGTATTGTAGAGATTTCAAAATTTCAAAAACTAGTATTATCTGCATATTATGTGCTAATGTCGTCCATTATCAGAAAATTTTATACTCGTCTGTTTGTAAATGCTAGGTTATTAATAATAATATCCTTTTTACCGATTTTCTCGGAAACCAGACGAGTACAAAATTTTGTATTCATAGACGAAATTAGCACATAATATGCAGATAATACTAGTTTTTGAAATTTTGAAATTCCGTGATACCTAAACAAGTGGGGTCGCTAGGTTAATATGAAGGTAGGAGCCCCACCCTTTTTTTTAAAAGAAAAATCATAATTAATGATCTGAATCTCGCCCTATTGATCATGTGTATTTATTTATTATTTATTTACCTAAGATGTATTTTTGAAGATCAATAAAAGCCCTTTAATAATAATAATAATAATAATAATAATAATAATAATAATAATAATAATAATAATAATAATAATAATAATAATAATAATAATAATAATAATAATAATAATAATAATAATAATAATAATAATAATAATACTGGTTTTTGAAATTTTTAAATTCCATGATATCCAAACATGTGGGGCCGGTAAGTTAATATTAACCTAGCTACCCCACCCTCTTTTTTAAACATAATTTAAAATGAAAAACTCGATTTTTTTCTTATATATTCGTGGAGAACATAATTAGCACATAATTTAAAAACCAAAAATTTTTAGTTTGGTGCCATATTTCCTGGTGCATTTGCTAAGTTAATATTAATCCAGCTAGTCCATTTTCTTTTTCGATTTTCTCAAAAACCAGAGGAGCACAAAATTTCTTGATTGGGGACGAAATTAGCACATAATTATGGCACAACTAAATTTTAATTTTCTTGGGGTGGGGTTGCTAGGTTCATGGAGGTTAAATTTTGCCTAATCCAGTAACAAATCGAGTTTTAGTTTTGACTCTCGATAGCTGAATCTGGAAAATAAAGGTTCATTACACAGCTGTGCACTTAGAGTAATTCCTGACAATCTCGGATTCGACATGGAATCGCATCTTAGATATGAAATTTTTTGAATCCTGTTATGTTTGTAATTTAAAAACGAGCAATAACAAATATGTATAAAGTTAATAGACGTGTATATTGCAAAACTCTCTTCTTAAAACATAAAATTCTAACATTTTGAAGACTGTTTGTTTAGTGTATATAAAGTATAGTGGTGAACTAACTTTACCCAGGCAATACGATTTCGCGAGGTTTTTAGATCTAATCTACCTAATTCAGCACTGGTAAAAAGTTATTTTGTATATAATTTACCTACTACAGCTTGGAAAAATCTTTTGCATAAATGTTCTTTTGTCCTAGGTGTAGTGTTTTTAAGCTAATAATATTATCTAGATTTATACCTGTATAACTTTACTTGCAAGTTTGGATTTGTCAATGTTTACCATTGTGCTCTGACTAATAAAGCTAGATTGTAACTGAACTATTAGATGAATTTTACATAGTTCTTGAAACTACCCAATTATTATCATATCATATCATCATATGGGTGTTTCATTATTTGACCACCAATATTACATATTATGTGAGGTAAAAAAACAGAAATCACATCACAAATTCCAAATTTTGACATGAACTTATGAGGATATAATATTATATGCAGGGATTAGAAAAGATCCTAAAATAGAGCCCTGGGGTACGCCAGTTTTAGTAGGCGTCTGCTCACACTTACAAAAATAAATAGGTTAAGAGGTACAATAATAAGAATATTTTTTTAGTGACGGGTGCAACTGATGACGGTTATCTGGAGGGAAACGTCCGAAGCACGGGTCACCGCAGCGGACTCTTTCCCGCTCACTGCGTTCAAGAGGTCAAGCTACGTCACCACAACATCCAGTCGCAAATCATGATGGTTGCGCGCGATCAAAGACCCTCTTCTATTGCCCAGCAAATGCATCAGGGTCACCCTAACGGACGAGTGGTGGGGAGGAGGGAAAGCGTCGCGTCCTCGAAGCAGCAGTTTGCGACAGCTCCGCGGATAGCAAAGAAAACGTAAGTTATGTTTTTAACAACTTTTAAGTTTTTTTTCTCTGAATTTAGGCGTAAAATTTTCGTATTTTTTTGGGAATCGCCTTTAAAATAATTTACCAAGCAAGTCTACGTGTGCTGACAATGACATGTTTTAGGGTTTTTGTCAAGCATTTTTAAATAAAAGAGTTTCCAAAATTTATTTTACTAATTCTTGTTCAGAACAACATATTCTACCTAAAGTCTTTCTAGGGAATTTTGAATCACCCTGTATAATAAATTTTTTGATAAAATCAATCATTTGTTTGCGGATCTCTCCTACTGGTCTGATAAAAGAGAAAAAGTTGCCAATACTTAAATATTTAATTTCAGGTATTCCAACCAACCCCGCACCGTGGTCTTGCACAAAGGAAAAAAAGGATTCGGCTTCATTCTACGAGGTGCCAAGGCCATGTCTCCTCTAATGGAGATCAAACAGCTGGAAAAGGCACCCGCCTTGCAGTATTTAGATGACGTCGACCCGGGCGGTGTTGCCGATATGGCGGGGTTAAAGAAAGGTAAGATACAAACAGATATTAATTTTACTTACAGCCATTTGCACTAAATCTAGTTTAGTTTTAGGTTAGGGGAGCGCTAGGGGACCAAAAACGGGCCCCTAGATTTAAGGATCACCTAAGGTAGTTTAGGGAAGTTCTAAATACAAACCAAACTCTTCTCTAACCTAGGCCACCTTATTCTAGGTGACCCCTAAATAAGTAAATATGTGCAAATGGCTGTTAAGGAAACAATATCTAACGCAACCACTGGTTTAAGCATATTATATGTTGAAACTGCGGCGTGTATTTGCGCGAAGAAAGATTTAGCAGGTAAAATCCTACATTAAAGGTATAGTGAAAATATTAATTCTACGTACTGACGTCGAGGTATATGCCATTATCATGGCAGCAACCCTACTGCAGGTCAAAAATGGCAGAGGGACTTATACATATGCTCCGACAGTCAGGCTGCCCTCAAGGCTCTAAGTGCACCCAAAATTGTGAGAAGTCTGATGAAGCACTGAAAATACTGGCTCAAGACAAGAGGGTAACACTGATATGCGTCCCAGGTCATGTGAAAACCCTTTTTTTATTTAAAAATGTATTAACATTATTAAGCTTATTTTGTTTTTTTCAGGCGATTATTTGATTGACATCAACAACGAAGATGTCACGTCAGCGTCCCATGAACACGTTGTAGACTTGATCAGGAAATCTGGTGACTTGGTTCAAATGACCGTAAGTAAAGATCGTTTATTTATTATTATCATTATTCAAAACTTCAAGTTTACCATTGTCTGAGATTAAACCATGATATTAGTCAGCGACTCGGACTTCTTTTGCCGGTAATTTTTTCTTTTATTATCAAGTTCAAGAGTTCATATTTGCGATTTCTCAAAATACAAATATTCACCTTTTGATGGTTAATAAAACTTCACTAGCCTCATCTAACTCCGTCCATCCTGAGCATTTTCTTTATCCAAAGATCTTGGGTGGAAATAACGAAAATTTAAACCTGGATGAGGATCCCACAAGGAACACACAAAGGACCAAAGTGAAAAGAGAAATTATTAAACGATGTTTCGCTCTGGGTAACCAGCGTGAGCTCGTCAGTGGTTCCACTGGTCACCCTCCCCATACATCATTAAACACCATCATACATTTTGATTTCCAACTTTGAATCCCTCGCAAATCATCGTTCGTTCGCACTGGTACTTATCCAAGTTACTTGATACGGATTCGTCCTGGCGTGTTAATATTTACAATTGGATTATTCTCCTAAGGCAATTAAAAAACAAAAAAAAAAGAAATTAAAAAACCTCCAAATCAGTTACATCAACCGACAAGAATCTAAAAACAACAGATCTTGGGTGGAAATAACGAAAATTCAAACCTGGATGAGCATCCCGCAAGTAACACACAAAGGACCAAATTGAAAAGAGAAATGATTAAACGATGTTTCGCTCTGAGTAACCAGTGTGAGCTCATCAGTGGTTCAACTGGTACTGATCCAAGTTACCTGATACGGATTCGTCCTGGCTTGTTAATATTTCCGATAGGATTATGCTCCTAAGGCAATTAAAAAACGAAAAAAAAGAAGTTAAAAAACCTCCAAATCGGTTACATCAACCGAAAAGAATCTAAAAACAAAGATCAAAAGATCTTGGGTGAAAATAACGAAAATTCAAACGTGGATGAGCATCCCCCAAGGAACACACAAAGGACCAAAGTGAAAAGAGAAATGATTAAACGATGTTTCGCTCTGAGTAACCAGCGTGAACTCGTCAGTGGTTCCACTGGTCACCCTCGCCATACATCATTAAACACCATCATACACTTTGATTTCCAACTGTTGTTTAATGATTTATGGGGAGGGTGACCAGTGGAACCACTGACGAGCTCACGCTGGTTACCCAAAGCGAAACATCGTTTAATCATTTCTCTTTTCACTTTGGTCCTTTGTGTGCTCCTTGTGGGATGCTTATCCAGGCTTGAATTTTCGTTATTTTCCACCCAAGATCTTTTGATCTTTTGTTTTTAGATTCTTTTCGGTTGATGTAACAGATCTGGAGGTTTTTTAACTTCTTTTTTTTCGTTTTTTTTTCGGTTTTTTTTACTTTCTTTATCCTTCATCATTTTACCACGGTGGCGCTTTACTACAAAAACCTAAGAAAAATTTAATAAATCTTGTTTAATTACCTAAAAAATACTTTAAAAAAACATTCATTTTGTCTTTGTTTCTATCTCATCTAACTTTATTTAGATATTGTAAACGAAAAAGATTTTAATTTACATACAGGTTCTTTCATGGAACGCTCATTCTGTCCAAAGGACCATGCACACGAGCAAGTCGACGTTCCTCCCCGGCGCCTCGCAAGAAATTTCGATGGAAAGGCAGTTCGCAACTTTGCCGAGAAAGATGAACAGTCCCGCATGCGGGACCCTGGGGCGGTCTGCTCAAGCGCCTTTGCCACCCCGGAGAGATCCTAAGACTACGCTTAGCATCGGAAGGGCGAGAGCGAGGAGTTTAGTAGCAGGATTAGGTATAGTTCGTTTTCTTTTTCGATACCTGAAATGGGATTTTTTCAAAAAAAATAATGTCGGGTCCGAATATTACTCTAAAAGTAATTTTGAGCTGAATGGGGCTTTCCCATAAAAAAAAAGTTACCTTTTTTTTGGAATATACATAAACATAAAGGTCCAAGAAATCCATCTAAAAACTTTTTTCCCCAAAAAATTTTGGTTTTCTATGTGAAAAATAATGTTTTTAATCGTCGATTCAGTGGCCTTACGATTTTTCAAAACGAATATAGGTGACGTCATAATCAATACAGGTGACGTCATTTTTGGCTGGTCCATTGTAATTTGTCAAGTGCAGTTTTTATTTGGACCACTGGGTTGCGAACTGCGGCCTGCGGCTAACTTTAAGTCATACTGTCAATTCGTTTTTTTAAG
This sequence comes from Oxystoma pomonae, assembly GCA_963921995.1. Taxonomy (NCBI): domain Eukaryota; kingdom Metazoa; phylum Arthropoda; class Insecta; order Coleoptera; family Brentidae; genus Oxystoma; species Oxystoma pomonae. The sequence goes on along the minus strand of OY998167.1, from coordinate 20,898,511 downwards.
TGTTTTGCTTTTTTTGTTGTGATTCTTTTGAAGTTAATTTATAAAATTATAAACATTTAGTAGTGCGGAAGTGTTTCTTGTTTAGAAAGCCTACAAGTAATATACAACTATATATGTAGTGAATGTTATTACAAACAGTACGGTTCCTGTCTACCATAGCCCTAGCTGCTAAGAAAATTTAAGCTGGGTTTATAAGCTTAATTCGGAGACAAGAAGAATAAGAACTTTTGATTGCGATTTTTAACAGAGTGTGCGCATACAAATTTTGATATTTGGTAAGTTTTTTTAAGTAATTTTATATAAGGGAGTGTCTATAAAGAGCCGACAATTTGGCTAAATAGTCGTGAGGGTAAAGAGCCGACAATAATTATTTATTATGTGTTTCATATTTTCATATTTTTTAAAAGTAAATTAACCCAACCTAACCTAAACAGACTCAAACCAACTTATTAAAAGCCAAAACAACCCAAACATTTTTTTTGTGCCAAAAAAAGATGTAGGGGTTGTAGTGTGTTTTTTTGGGCTGTTTTGGCTTTGAATAAGTTGGTTTGTTTAGGTTAGGTTGGGTGAATTTATTTGGTTTGAGTCTGTTTAGGTTGGGTTAATTTAGTTTAAAGTGTGTTTTTTTGGGTTGTTTTGGCTTTTCATAAGTTGGATTGAGACTGTTTAGGTTAGGTTGGGTTAATTTAGTTTTTAAAAAAAATGAAAAATACATAATAAATTGTCGGCTCTTTAGACACTCTCTTTATATAAAGCCGCTTTCTGACGCATCGTCAAAAACCACCATAAAAACTCAACCCCAGATCCAACAATTTTCATGCTTGCTACATGTCTATTAGAAGACAGAATTTTCTCCTAAAATCTATATCTTTTGATAGCTTTTCTTATTTGCTTGCAAAAGTGTAGATTCATACTAGTAACATTATAAAAACTACGTTCTGGTATTGTTTAAAATCTGTATATTGGTACAGCCAACGGGTGAAATGATCCCATATTTTGTACGTCTCCTGGAAAAAGTGTCCATATTTCAGTTCTTCCTGGGCTTAGGATAAAATGAAACTCATAATATAGGAGGCCTGCAAGTGCTAAAATATAGTTCCTGCCAAATATTTTGTGCACTTGCTGGATTGGTTCACCCCTTGGGTACAGCCATGATGGTATTTTCAGACTTCAAATACAGCTATCTATTCTAAAGCGATAATATTCTGTTCTTTTAATTTTTTTGCACTTATTTTAAAGGTTTCAATATTTATATTAAAAAAAGTATTGATAAAAAGATTTTTAAAGAGAGCTGTAGGTAAGTAGTTTTTTAACTTTTTGAATTTTGTTAAGATTTTTTCTTGATTTTTTTTTAGAGAATATGGCTCAGAATATGGAGAAGGGATTTGTGAAGGGTGATTCTAACAACTTACCCAAAGTGGATCATGAGATGATTAATTTATATTATTTGGATAATATGGATTTCTTTAGCGCTGAGATGAAGAATGTTAAGACTGGAAAGTGAGTATGGTTTAACTGCGCACATTAAAAATCCAAATTGTGTCAAAATATATGAGTAGACTGTTAAGCATTTGTTATAAAAACCTTGTCAAGTGACTTGAAATATGATTTTGGACACCCTGTACATATTTTTTTAAATTTAACTTTTTTTTCCCCGATTACAAAAACACAAACCTTGTTACTTTTTTATGCCAAGTAAGAAGAAGCAAGGTAACTTTTTGAGAAAGGACCTCAGCACAAGTAATTTAATATATTTATTTATATTTATAGGGAACAGAAACCCCATTAAAATCAATACCTTGTCAAAAGAAAAAAAATTTACATAGTCAACACTGAATACTAATTAATAAATAAAGACATGAAATATAGTATAGTAGGAGTTATAGTATGAACAACGCAAAATATTTGAAAACAGACACACAACAGTATAAAATTTAACTAAAAAAAATATTTAGTCTGATAAGATTCTTTTTGTTAGTCTTTTTAAGGAGTTAACAGATACATTAAAAACATTAATAACTGGTTACTGAGCTAAGCAATAAAGTTCTTTCAATAAATTATTTTTTTGTCTATAGTCAGTTGTATGAAAAGTAATGTGAAAAGTATGATGATGTCTAACAGTCAGTTAGACCGTTAATTAATTTATGCATCAAACAAATGTCAGTAATTTTTTATGCATCTCTAAACTATCAAGATTGAGCTAAATTCTGACATGATGATAATTTAGTGCTACATTACCATCAAATTTCTTTACTAACACATTAGGCTTATGACGGTAAAGTTTTTTCAGAAAAATGCAATGTTAATTTCGAGGTTAATTTATATACTTAGAAAAAGCTAGTTTAAAAAAAATACAAAAGAATGTCAATAAAGTAAAAAACTAAACTAAAAATAAATATTTAAAATTAGGATTTTGGGTTTAATAAAACCTGATGACTAGCTTATTAAATCATTCAAGTATCTTTCAAAGAAAATCCCAAACATTTAGTTAAAATGACTTTTAAAACAAAACATTATATAATAGTCAATTAATTTGTTGTGAAGAGGGTGGAATTGTAGCAGCTAGCAATTACATTTACGTTGAAGTCAGATCTGTAGTTCTTGAAATATTCAAGGAAAATAAAATATACTTTTAGCAGCTAGCAACACGTGGTTTTAATATTTAGATAGATAATTACAGTTCCAACAAAAACTATATCAGATTTGTAGTTTTTTAGATATTCAAGGAAATATTGGACTCAACAGGATTTCTTACTAGTTTTGACCAAGGTTTTGACCAACTTATTAAAAGCAAAATATAAATGACAGTAAATAAGTAATTTATTACAGTTACTATATTTTAAACATCCTGGATTTTTTTGTAACAGTAAAAAGCTGCAAAATGTGAAGATAATAAAAAAGTCATTTGTAGGTACACCTAAAATTTTGCTATAAAATTTAAAAGAAAATTTTAGAAAAGCTTTATCAGAAATAATTAACCACAGCTGTAAAATCTGGGAAAACTATTTTGAGGTATATAACTAAGACAGATTTGTCTCAAGATTTGTAAAAATATAAAAAAAATTGTATTTTTTTTATCTTATATTTTTAATCTCAAAGAAGTTCCAAATTTCATTCATGTTATGAAAAATATCATAGCATGAAAAATTAACAGCTAATGAAGTGTCACCACATGCCATTCAGTGCATTACAAAAAAAATATGATTTCTAAACTTTTGCCATACCTAGAGGACTCATGGTATGTAAACTGGACATATGAAGTTTTGTCTATCTATCAGTTATTCTCGTGTCATATGAGAGTTGCAATTCTACGTGTATATGAAATTATTTTTACTTTGTTTGTACCTTAAAAATGTACATAAATGTACATGGTCTGGTTGATTTGGTGTTAAAAATGAGATGATTGGAGGCTTAAGTGTTATTGTTTATTTTAGAGTTACGAAGGAGGTCTATGGTGACAAGTTAAGAGAGAAGGAGATGTTTGCACAGTCAAGGCGAAAATAACTCCGGAGCACAGAGTAAGAAATACTCCTTATACTGTGGAAATTTCTGTTTATGAGAAGGAGGAAAAAGTGCTGCATTCTGAGTGCAAAGATTGTTCTGCTTCTGCAGGTAGTTTTAAAAACTTTTGAAACTATACATATTTTACATTACATTTAAAAAAAAATATTTGGTTAATCTCTTTTTAAAGTCTTCTTAAAATTACTTAATAATTGTTATTATTTACATTTTTTGAGAAAAAGAGGTAAAATTATAACTTACAGAATAGCAGCTGCCACTGTTTTGCAATTACACCTGGTAGGAAAATTATATCTTTAAGGTATCCAAACTTACAGAATATTAGGCGCTGCTCTTTTTTTTGTACATATCTGTGGTGGAAAATCCAAGTAAAACTGCTTAAAATTTTTTAAAAGTTGACCTTTATGCATAGAGTTTTTAGAGCATACCAACACAAAAAGTTACGTTTGTTAGGACAAAATGAGGAGCTATGAACATTGGAATAATTTTTTTAGACATTAAAAGGTTGTATCCCCAAACCATCTCCGAGACTTGTTTAATTATCAAATTTCGGCGTCATTTCACATTTCTCTGGTGGGGGGCATTCCTAACTTCAAAAACAAAAATATGAGCGAAACAAAAACACTTTATTTATACCAAAATAACTCAAATAAACATGAAAGACCTAAATACAAAATTTCTTAATTGGTGCCTGCCTGTCTGTCTGGACAACGATGACTGAAAAGCCACTAAAGTTAACCGATTTTGATGAAATTTGGCACAAAAATCCTTTGGAACCAAAGAATGAGCTGATTAGTTTTTGATGAGAGTGAAGATTGTAAAGAGGGTAAGAAAGGGGGTTGAAAATCATAACTCACAAACCGTATCAGCTAGCAACACACATACAGTTTTCACATTAAAAGAAATAATTATATTTTCAACAAAAATTAGCAGATCAGTAATTTTTGAGATATTGAAGAAAAATAAAATTTATACATGCCTGCTGGTGCCATGTTTTAAAAAATATTTTTCTGGTATTTTCTAACTATGATGTATTTTTTGTACCAGTTTCTGTTAAGCTAGGAACACACAATGCAAATTTAGTTTTCACAAGATAAAAAAAGACGCAAGCAGAATGTGTCTCCTTTTAACCTGTTATTAGAAAATTTTTAACTGTTTTTAACTTTTCTTTTTTGATACTTACAGGGGGCTGCAAGCATGCCATTGCTGTTCTTTTTTGGCTTCACAGAAGAAGTGAAGAACCAGCCTGCACCTCTACAATGATGTTGGAAATGCCAAAATGGATTTGCAGTCACTTAAACGAAGACGTGCCAGCCCTCGGACCAAAAAGTCATAATTATGTGTCTCAATTGATGTAAATCTGCGCAGATAACAAAGGGGTAATATATACACTTTTGCGATCTGAAGACAAGTACACCTATATCGATGTATACCAGCTCTGGTTCAAGTTTAAAACTGCAGAGAAAATGGACCAAATGGAATGTTGACAGGTTCATTAATTACATGCGGTCAAATATGAGCGATTCCTTGTGTGTCGAAGCTGAAACGGATACTCGACTTCAAGCCAATTCTCCATTATGGCACAGCTTGCGATTTGGCAGAATAACGTTAACTGAGGCTATTTTTGGCGCTTCTAAACACCTGGGCACTGAGGCAGTGGAGGCTTGTACCTGAGAAGCCAATACCCATGTTTTGGTGTGGTGTCTTTTTGTTACATTAGTGGAGAGCTGCTACACCGATTTTTATAAAAAAATTTACAAAATATCTATGGCATCAAGCAATGAGTTTTTAATGGTCGTGGGAGGTTGGAAAGAGGGTTGAACTTTTAAAAACATCCTTACTTACTGTAGCTGCTAGCTAGAGATATTCAAGAAAAGGTTCTTTGGGCGATATATGTGTCTGCTAAAGCACTTTAAAAAATCCGTGTTTGTTTAATTAATATCTGCGGTTTTTTTTTGGTTTTTTAATGTTTATATTTTTTTAAAGTCTCATTCGTTACTTAAATATCTGGTCATAAAACAAAAATTTCATCTCAAAGTGCCATAAAAAATGTAGATATCTCAAAACGCGCATACTTACAGTAATACCAAAAATATAGTTACTACCTAAACTAATGCAAAACATTGAGTTGTTTAATAAAACGCGGAAATTATTTATAAAACATGGATTTTTTTTTGTGAAAATCACAAAAATATATGATAAATTCCAAAAAATGTTGTCAGCCTGAATTTTTTTATCTCTGTAGAAAATTCAAAGTGATAGATCACAAATGACCCCCAAAGTGAAGTACCGTTATTTATCAAATCTTGCAATGTTTTATGTGAAACATTGTTTTTCGCCAATTTGAATAAAATTTTTTGTTTCATGTAAACCATTTATAATGTACAGGGTAAATCAGATATCGTGATTAAAATTACTACTAAAGACTTAAAATAAGTGTTATAAAACACTTTTATGAAATTTTCGTTATGATTTCTGTATTGTGTATTTTGACTACGACAATAACATACTAAAATTTTATCCAAATTGGTGGAGCACAATTTTTTACAGAGGAGTCTTATGACAGGACCATCAAAAACTTAAAAAAACTGTTAAGAGATAAAACCTCAATGTAAGGTACCGCCAAATAAATTATAGGTTTTTGGTATTGCTAAAAAGGTCTTTTGACAAAGATTTTGCAAGAAAAAAAATCTTCACTGATTGATGTTAATACATTGTTTTGATTCCCTGTACAAATCTTGGCATAATAAAAACCGAAGACAGGCTGTTAGGATAAAAAATTGTCTCTCTGAAGAGATATTAGTGAAGTCTGGAGTACCACAAGGGGACCTATGTCAACAATTCTTTTCATTTGTTTTATTAATGATATTTCAAACTGTTTCTGTTGCTGTATAATCCTTCTATATGCAGACGATTAAAATATTTTTAGAATTGTTAAAGATTTTAGGGATTGTGAAAGAGTGCAGAATGATCTCAACACTTTTTCACAAAATTTAAAGACTTAAGAGTATTATTTGACCCAAGCTTAAGCTTTAAAAATCACTATAACTTTATCTGTATCAAAGCTTTTAAACTACTGGGTTTCTTAAAAAGGAGCCTATCTGAATTTAAAAATGTAATCTGTTTTAAAAATGTTTATTGTTCTCTTGTTAGATCAATATTAGAATATTGTAGTTCCATATAGTCCCCATTCTATAAATGTCATGTAGAAAATCTGGAAAGGGTATTGAAGAAATTCTTACGTTTTGAAGCTTTCAAACTTAAAATTCTATCTGGGGAAATAGTTTATTGTGATGTTTTAAAATTTCTAAAGGTCACAACTCTTGAAAACCGTAGAGTAATGTCTTGATCTAGCTTTTCTTTTCAAGATTTGTAATGCAATGTTTGATTCTCCTCAATTAATACATAGAATTGGCTTAAGGGTTCCACAGCGGAGTACAAGAAATAGGAATATTTTTAACTTAGAATATTATAATACAAATTACAACCTTAATAGACCTATACGAAGAATGTGTAGCTCTGCTAATAATGTGGATATTTTTTCGACCTCTCTGGATTCCTTCAGATATAAAATTAAAGTTTTGTATATTTAGAATAATAAAAAATTGTAGATTTAAAATAGTACATTTATTTATTTTGTTTTATTAATAATTTACTATTTTCTTGTGTATCTAACACTCCTTTTGTTTAAATAGTACGTATTTTTGACCATATTATTTAATAAAACTATTTAACTATAGTCTTGATATTTTTTTGTCCGCCTTTAAAAGCTTGAGTTTTAGGATACATAAAACATGGTAAACGCTCTACAGTAGGTATATTTATTTCTTACAAAACAAAAGAACAGGCAATGATTTTATTTCACTTCACTTATTAAAAATAAAAATTATATAAAACTATTGTAATATTAAAAATGACAATTTTTTCCATTGAAGTCTAAAAAAAGATTGAAACAATTTCAGACAGTATAAAACCACCAGGCGCCCACCCCAAACATCATTTTGAATCACTCACAAATAGGCATCATTCCGCACTTGTACTTTATTATAAGTCATCTAATATGGGTTTGTCCTGGCGATGGCGTGTTAATATTTCCAATAGGAATATGCTCCTAAGGCAACCAACAAACAAAAGAGAAATAAAAAAAAGAAGTTAAAAAAAACGCATCCAATTTTGAATTTCGTTTTTCCACCCAAGATTTTTTTCGGTTGAAAGTTATGAGAAAAAAGTCTTCTTGGGTGTTTGCCAGACATCTGTTATTTGACGGCTCATATGTCCTATCATATAAGATCCTCATAGAATTTCACTATTTTGACCTTTGGTACAATACATTAAAATACGGTTACATTTTACAAGTTTTTGTGCAGGGGTTCTTTCAAAAATTTTGCTTGTGGCTCTATAATGGCATTAACAAATGTGAAAATAATGTCATTTTTAATATCATTTTTCACAAATTTTCGTCTGCAATGCATTAGTAACTTGATTTTCCCAACATCTAAAATTAAGACGAGATTCGACCCCAACCCAGTCCTTGGCAGGTAAACTAACCCAGAAGTTTTTGGTTTAAGAAAAATTTGGGAAGAAACATTGACTCTTGCTAATCAATGCATCTCTCTAAATTACTTGCTATGAACTTCTTAAACTTCAAAAAAACCGTGGATAATTTTTTCAGCATTAGTGCCTCTAGAGCCACAATTTTCTTCTTGGTCACAAAGGGAAGGGCAAAAATATCTTAAATTTCCAGGGGAATTCTGACATTTATTTATTTTCACATCCGCGGAAAACGCACTTTTTCATTTTGATGCAGAAAAAGCTCGAGAAAAAATAAATACAACTTTTAACAGATTGTTTACTAAACAGAAATGACATTTAGTGACAGCTAAGCATTAAACTGAAGTTAGGAAGAGGCTGAAAAAAAGGTCACCACTCGCTACTTTTCTCGTAAAGTTAGTTGGCTAAAAAATTTTTTTGAGCGTTTTTGTAGAACTCCAACTTTAAAAATTTTTTTCTACAAAACCAAGAGTTTTTCAGAAGAAATAATAAATGCGTTTTGGATAACTCACTCTAAGGTACCAAATTCCGTTGCTTCCCAAAAATGTGGGAAAACCCCATTGTGTATGTCACCTCCTTTTTTTTCGTTTGAAGTCGTCAAATCGGAAGATAGGATTAAAAATGCAAAGTAAAGCGGGTGACGTCACTCACGATATCCTAGGCTGGTTGACTAAACGCGTCGGGGTCCGTGAAAGGTGAACCCACAAAAAAGCCGAATTTACAAAAACCGAAACACAATTGAACAGAAAACAAAACGTCTAAAACGAAATATGAACGAAAGGAAAACACCCAGAAAAAAATGGATACGAATATAATTTTACGGAATTTTCATTTACTCGATCTTTAAAAGACACGAACATAATTTAACCGATTATAATTTACACGAACCTTAAAATATCAGAATTGTAAAAGATCGAAAATAATTTTATAGAAACGAAAAACACCCGAACCAGAAATTGATAGAAAATAATATCTCCGATCCTTAACCACAATCCATCCGAATCGCTATTGGGCATGCGTCAAATTTAAATCTCTATCGTAGGCTCTGGATTGTGGCGTTGACAAGTTTCTCTATTTGGAAGATGACACGGGGATTTTTTTTATTTTATTTAACTTCAGTTTCTGACAGTCTAAGTGAACCGATTTTAATGAAATTTGGAACAGTAATGTAGGTCCGATTACAATACAATATTATCTAAAGGGGGTAAATTAATACAATATCACAATTTCAAATCATTTTCGGACAGATTGGGATTCTTGAATTTTGTGGTTCGGCATTATGATGTTTCTATTAAATTATTTTCGTTAAAAATATTTTTTGACATTTTATGTAAAAATATGTTTCGTTTGAATTTAATTCTATTTCGCTAACAACGTTAGCATCATCAAGAGACGATAAACAATTAATTCTATGAATATATTTTCTAGCGATTTGATTTTCCCGTCATTTCATTTCCGAGAAAAAATTTTTTGGACCAATTATTTTCTTTTCCTTTCAATTCTGACAAATTATGTGTGACCCCGTGAAAGCTGTTAAATTGCCATAATTGGTTTATGATAATGAACATCCTCATCCAGATAGTTCTTATTTTCTTTACTGCATAAAACCAAATTAGCATGAAACACATTAATTTTTCGGCTGCCGCACTTTTAACAAACGTTCTAGAACATATGATGGATAGATCCGTAGACATTACTCTATTTTTTTGTGTTTAAACGCACCATAAAATACGTATAGACCGATCAGATTAACTCATTTAGCGAGAAAAAAATTTTTAACAGCAATTTGATGAGTTTAGCATAAAGGGGATTCTAATAATAATAATAATTCTAATTTTGTAAATGTCACTTTTTAACATAACCTCAAAATTTTAGAGAAAAATGCAAAAAATCGTAATATTTTTATTTTTTCGTTTTTTATTTTTCATTTCCCCACAAATACTTGCATTTTCACGAAACTGGGTGAAAATATACCTGTCTGTGTCCTTAGTGCCTAAAATTTTTTTTAGATAAAAAGGTTAAAACATTTTTGAGATATTAATTTTTTTCGGTCGAAATCACTTTTTCTTCAATCAAAAATTCTCTTAATATTTATTGACGTTGCTCATATTTTTTGCTTTGACATATACTTTTTGGTGGGATAATAAAAAATTATAGTAACAATTAAAAAACATGCTCAGAAATGCAAAAAAACAAATAATGGCTTTTGCAACAAGGAATTTTTCATTTCATTGTTGATAATTTCTTTAAATTAAAAAAAAAAATTAAAACCGATTACACCATCTATTTCTACCGAAAAAATACAAAATAGACGGTATTTAATTTACTACGTTTATACGCGCCTAAAACCGCTTTTATATAAGAACGGTTTTAAATAAAGTTCTTCTTCATTAAAATCGTTTTCTAACAGCTGATCGATGTACTGTCAATCCTCTTACCTTACAGTTTACCAAAAATTAAAAAACATATATATTGTTATATTAAAAAATCTTATATTGCATTTGTTTTAACCGCAAATAAAACAACTAAGTTAACAATTTTTTTTTCCGGTTTAAAATAAAATTGATTTATTATTTAAAATTTTTCTAATGATATGCCTCGAACAAACATTTTCAAACCGTCATTTGTTTAAAACTTTATTTTTATGCAGTATTGCTACAAACATCTTATTTCGATTAATAAAGTGTCATGAATAAACAAAAAGTTGTTTGTCGTAGAATCGATTGGTGCATTTATTTTTTATTTTATTTCAACAATTTAAATATATTTTTTTAATATATTATTTAAAATTATTTTTTTTACCTTCTAAATAAATTTGAATCCGTGTCTATTATGAATGTAATTTTTTTCTAAATTTTTAAAATGGATATTTATATTACTGGCTCACGAAAAATCATTAGGTACTCTATTAGAGAGTTTATTAAGCCCGAATTGCAAAATCAATTGTCGTTTTCAATATTTATTTATTTTTTAATTTTAAGGAGAATTTTCCTGAGTAGAATTTCTTGATATTACTCATTTTTTTGATAATAAAAAATTATAGTTACAATTAAAAAACGTACATTACGAACATTTCGTTTTTCAGTAATTGTTTATAATTTATTTCAATTTAAAAAAAATCAAGAATCGATTACACCATTCAGTTGTACGGAAAAAATGCAAAAATTTTTTTTGATCATTTTACTAAATATGTATTTCTTTATTTAAACTGCTTTCCTTAAAAATTACCTTTTTTTGTAAAGTCTTCCGTTCAACAATTATTTCTATCGATTTTTCGTGAGCCAGTAATATAAATATCCATTGTAAAAATTTAGAAAAAAATACTATTTTTGAAAATATAAAAATTACAATTTAGATTCAGATTTAACTATAAGGTAAATAATGCCCCAATAGATTCTACGACAAACAATTTTTTATGTATGACACTTTACTAATCGAAATAAGATATTAATAGCAATACTGCACAAAAATAAAGTTTTAGGTCAAACAATTACTTTGTTCATATGATACTCTTAAAGCGCTTTTCAGCAAAGGACGGTTTAAAAATGCTTGTCCTAAACATACCATTAGAACAATTTTAAATACTAAATCAATTTTATTTTAAACCGGAAAAATATTGTCAACTTAGTTGTTTTATTTGCGTTTAAAAAAAAAATTAATATAAGGATTTTTTAATATAACAATATATATGTTTTAATTTGTGAGAAACTGTAAGGTAAGAGGATTGACAGTACATCGATCAGCTGTTAGAAAACGATTTTAATAAAGGAGAAAGCCACTTTATTTAAAATCGTTCTTACATAAAACCGGTTTTAGGTGCGTATAAACGTAGTAAATTAAATAACGTCTCCGTTGTATTTTTTCGGTATAAATAGATGTCAAAACAAAAAAAATGAGCAACGTGAAAAAATACTACGAGAATTTTCCTGAGTAGAATTTTTGATTGAAAAAAAAAATGATTTGGACAGAAAAATATTCATATCTTAAAAAATGTTAAACTTTTTTACCTAAAAAAAATTGTAGGCATTAAAGACACCGACGGGTATATTTGTTATATTTAGACAGGGTATATTTTGGCAAAGTTTCCTGAAAATACAATTATTTTTGCGGAAATGAAAAATAAGAAATGAAAAAATAAAAATATTACGATTTTTCTCGAAGATTTTCAGGTTATGTGAAAAAGTTGTAGAACTTTGCACCGTCTACAATTTTTGTATTGATGTTTTTACTCTACGACGTTCAGTTTTTCCGGAAACTACCATAATACCATTTTTCTCCCCCTTTCCCCCCACCAAATCCACCCCGCAAAAGCCCCACTCACGCATTTTTTTTTTAAACGTTTATCAAAAGCCCCTTTATCATTTCCAGTCATCAAACTGCTGTTAAAAATTTGTTTGTGTTTTATTTTAATTTGGTTGGACTAGTAGGTCATATTTTGACAGCTATTTTACTAACAGCAACTAAAAAACTTCTGGAATTATTATAAGTTCGCCAAAATAACTTGTCATGATCGAATCCCTAGTGAAGTCACATGAATTTTCGCACTGCTGGCTTGCAGACCGTAAGAGACCCTGGGGGCTGATTCTTGAATTTCGTAGGAAAGGTCGCACGGGAACGTTCACATCCTTCGTTTCGACCAATAAGAAGGCTCAGAAGCTGTCGAGCTTGCATGGTGCACGCGCAAAGCTGACCGGATTGTCATTTTTCAAGAGCGTTCGTCTACCTGGTCCGGTGGCAGGTGTATGAAAGTGTAGGAAAGTTCCTTCAATACACGGCGGGGTGGAGTTCGGTCGTGGTCGGATAGGTTTCGGATAACTCGTGATCGCTTCAAAGCCTATTATTGGTCCATTGGTCGATATCAGGGAGAGGATCGTTCCCGTGCGATCTTTCCTAAGAAATCAAAATCAGCCCCCTGGGGGTTTTTAGAAATCTCTCGGCACCCCGCTGCAATCACTGACAATTCAACAAAATTGGCAATCATGTCACATTTTCTGAACTAGTGGTTACTCCCTCGGAAATCTATTATGAAAATTTAAACGGTAAGATGTTTTTTCCAGTTTCATGTGTTTTTCTGAAACTGAGTGGGATTTAACTTGCCCATTCAACATCCAGCAATTTTGAATATTTTCTTAGAAAGTTTGCAGTAAGCAGAAAAACGGTTTTTTTTATTTCCTCAAGTAGTCAAGAATACTGCAGAGCTTCCAAGCCGGATTGAATTTGGTTTATTAAACAAAACAAAACCTTTTGCAAGGATATATCATAAGGGTTATTTTCTCACAACACTAGCACGCCCACAACTGATTGGTGCAGTAAAAAAGCTCACCAAAATCGAGCAGTGTCGTTTGTCATCATGAGTTGCCTATATATATTCCTGCACTAATTTATCAGGAGAAAATGTACTGGTGGAATATCAAATTTGTTTACACTAAACTTAAAATATTCACTTTTTATGACAAGTGACCACCCTGACAATATCTTTTTTAAATTTCTTCATCAAAACCTCAAAAGATATTTCTGTTTTAATTCCCAGTAAAATGAAGAGGATTTAAAGTCACACTTGTTTTCAGGAGGAGACAAAGATGAGACTGACGATATTACCAAATCGAGTTCCGCAGAGTCGATAACTGCGACGCCTTGCAGTACTGGAAACTCGACCCCGGTACAGCTTAGAACGGCGTCTATCAGGCAACGGCCGACTTCAACCAGAATACCTCACACAGCTTTGGAGAATTTATTCCATAAGGTACACCTTATTGACTCACTTTTGTTTATAAATAACCCAAGAGCGTTTACTTTTGGGAAAGCTCTGGGGAATGATTGCTTCCTCGCCCTTGAATATGGCCAACCTTTGTTGAATAGTTTATTTGTAAAGGATAGTTTCGTGAGAAAACTAAAAAAGATGGTAAAAAGAAACAAAAACATCAGAAGTACAAGTCATAAAGGATGATTCTAAAATAGCGTTATACTATTTTTTTGAGAAAAATCGGTTCATAAATAAGATGGTTATGAATTTTTGAATAATACCCTTGTCGGCTTAATCCAAATAAAATAATTTTTAGCAGGATGATGACACAATCAGCCAAAGCTCATCGATAAGCAGCTCAAGATTTCCGACCAACGCTTACGACCACTGCACCCTACCCTCGAAGGGACGCGTGTACGCCAGCGTGGCCGAAATGAAACGAAACAAATCGAAAAGTGCCAAGCTCAGATTTTCCGAACTCTTCGGGGGGAAAACGCTCAGTCGCACGTTCCACAGCACCCCGGATATCGCTCAAGAGCTCGCTCAGCAAAATAAATCGCAAACTTTGCCCAGCAAAAGCGCGAGAAGTCAGGAAGATCTGTTTCTGATGTTATGTGCGAACAGGAATCTGCCACCGCCATCGTATCCCCCACCTCCGCCTCCTCAGGGGCAGGTCGTCAAAGTTGACGTTTCGGGAGGAGGCTCTTCGGATTATGACACGTTGAAAAAGGAAAGGATGTTACAAGAAGGTAAATAAAATGAATTTAAACCTCTGTGAAAGCCCTTTTCAAAATAGAGACCGGTACAGCCTCCTATCTAAATTACTTATATATGAGGCACGTCAATATGTACCAATTTTTTGTAAAATAACTTTAGCTTTTGATGTGATCTATGAAAAATAATAGTCATACAAAAGATAGGAGATATAATACACAAGGCAATGCACAAAAGGTCCCAATTAAATCTATTAACATAATTTTGGTGTTGCCAACAGTTCGCAAATTTACACGGTGCCATTTTTTACTTCAAACAGCTCACAAAAAGTTCAAAATATCGTGGCCAACAGAATATATTGAAATAGAATATCATTAGCGCAATAAATGCAACTAATCATTTGTTTCTTTCTCATTTTATTTCATAAATATTTACAAGGACAAAAGATAAACTAAACGAATTGAACTGACCCAAAACATTAAACACTCAAACAGGCACGAACCCCTGCTCGGTATGGCATCGGGCGTTATCGATTTGAATCGCGAATTTCGATTCCTTACTAGGCCAATCAAGAAACATTAGCTCTTAACAATAGTTCAGTAGATTTTATGTTTTGGTTTTCAGGAATAGTATCATCCTTTAGACCCACATCAAGTGCCAAATTGTACGCGTCGCCCGAGGACATGATTACAGTAGGCTATCGTTCCAAAAGTCAGCCCCCTCCCGGTTCCCGTCCGTTGCTCAGGAAGTCTCAGAGCATGAAATCCACCTCGAATGCCTTCAACAACAAACATCTCAGTAGTAATACGCCTCCTAGTAATAATAAGGTACTTACCGTTGCAAGAACAATTTATTCTACATTAGCAAAGCATACCGATAGTAGCAGTTTAGTGTTGTCAACTCTAAAAAAAAATTATGCAATGTTAAAAAAAATAATTCAAATATCTTTCAAACTAAACAAATGTTCGGTGATTTTTAAACCAATTACAACGAGCTGAAACAAGTATAGAGAAAATTGTCTTTGAAGAATTTCGAAAAATATTACAAGCTAGTTGGTTTCCAAGGTAAAAAATTTACATGTATTGCTTTTATCAAATTTAAAAATATTCATGATAAGGATAGACCAATCTCTCTTATAAAGCTAAGTCATGCCTTAAATATCAGCTATATTGAGCTGCGAAATGAATTATAGAATGGATATGGACATATGCTTGTCTTTCGAGGGAAAAACAGTCTAAGAGGAGATGATCTGCAGTTTCCTCGTCCTTCAAGCATTCTCTACAGGTTGGGTCTTCGACAATATCCACTTTGTGGAGGTTGTCGTGACGAAAACTTCGTATAATGCCATCGAGCATTCCATTCTTCTCGTAGTGTATTTTTGGGTAATGGTAGGATTGGGATGGAGTTTAGCCCCTTTGCCTTTTTAGTTAGGTCGTCTTTATTGTCTATGTAGTCAAAGTAGTCTTTTACTATTTTATTTCAACTTATGATATAGCTACACTATCCGTTTGTAACAAGACACTGATAGGTCACTTTGTTGTTCTTAAGATCATAGTGTTTCCCTAGATATTAAAGACGACTACTTTTCCATAATTTTTTAAGTATTTGGATGTCCAGGGAAAACTAAACATCGGAATTAGCTGAAATTTTGCATTGTTTTTCCTTTTCATTTTTAAATTCTTAACAAAAAAAGGATTTTTTTTTCGTTAAAAAAGTTCGGTTTAAAACAAACCCTGTTTCCGTCTGGATTAAATTATTCATTTTTATATTCCCCTGATTTGGCGAAAAAAAAGCTAACTTTTTTCTAAAAGTGTTTCGAACTAATCTTCCTCCAGGTATATCAACAAAATAATCCCTACGCTCAACCGATCCGCACCACATCAAGATCGAACTCGACAGCCGGCAACCGATGCAAAAGAAAAACGAAATCAATCATCCCCACCAGCAAATCGACGTCTTGCATTTCGAAAATGTCACATCTTGGCACGCCCACCATTCCGGAACCGGATTACAGCTGTACGGATTCGGAGGGCGAGTGTGACGATATGGGGCAGGAAGTTAAAAACACCCTTGCCGCTAGGATATCTTCGGTCCAGTTACAGCCTGTAGAGAATAGTGGAAACAGCAATACTAGGTAAGATGTTTCTTTTTTATGTAGGTACCTTGTCTACAGCTCTTCTGGAAAGGGTCCTCCCAAGCAGCATTTTACTGACTTCCGACCTAATCTGACCGATGCGACGTCGTATTTAAGTTGAATTTGAGTTCCCTGGTGGAACACACCGCCTTAAATCATGATCCAACGTCCGGTTTGACTAAAAATTAGGGTTCAGTTACAAAAAGTAATTGAATCAGACGTGGAGACGACGTCAGCTATTGTAATATAGTTTTAAGTACAGGTTTCATCGACCCATTGACGTCGGTCAGTAGCCCACCTTAGTCCAGTTCAAATATTAGTGCACGCCTAGTCGTTCGACGGACGTCCTTATGTCTAACATATTTTTAAGAAGTTACGCCAACTACAAATAACGTCCGGTAGAGTCCCTAATAGATAAAAGTAAAATTAAGGCAAGATTCAAACGATGTCCCATCGTCAACAGAGACGACGTAGTTTTAGGTAGATTTTCCAACGATGTAGCGACATCCGTTGATGTCCAGGAATAATCATAGGTATATCGCCGACGATATATGCCGTTGGCTTGTACGACGTATTTTTTTGTATTTATAACGTACGTATAATAACGTCCGCTAGATTCCTACTGGTGCCTTCTGATTGCTGATTGATTGTCAAGTGGATAGTTCAAAACAGTAAACAAGGGTTCTTTTAAAGATGCCAAAGAAAAGGTCATTCAGACATACTCTCTCATTGTTTTTTTGCGATTTTGCCGAAATTTGTTCACTGTTCACTGCTTTTGTATTGCAAGAAATATTTGAAAAAACGGTTAGGATTATTTCGACATGGTTGACATTTGCCGTTTAAGCACAGTTACTGGATTCCGAGCCGTCGTCGATCGGACGAATTCCACTTAGTACGACGAGCCATTGGGGCATCGTCGTACCTACATGAAAGCCGCACCCTACGAATGAACGTCTGAAAACTTCCATGTGTTAAGTAAAGACACGTACCAAAATTGGACGTCGGGTCCAGAGTTATCGGCGGGACGTTGAGCCATCGTCAAACCTACGTATAAGGTGTGTACCATGGCACGACGTCCGAAATGCATTCGAATAAATCAATTTATCACGGATCGAGTAAAGACCATCTACTAAACTTGGAGATCCGGTCCAAATTGGTTATTTTTTGGGCCTCAGCAGAAATCCGCCATACTTAGGAATTAGGTGTCTTCCGCCATTAGACAAACGCTGGTTAAATTTTCCAATTACGTTGATATTGACAATAAAAAATGGTCAATATTGCAACCAATATGTCTTTAGAATATAGCTTAAACTAAGAAATGTCAAATATGTTTCCAAATTAAAAAAGAAATTTTAAGGCGCATGTATTTTTCTGAATTATCTTATCAATGTTTATCGGTAAACTAATTTTCGTTGGTAATTTTACATCCCCATCGTGCGTTAAAGGCCTGTCTTGTTATCATTATTATAAACTGCTTCTAAAGAATAATATTCCTTGTTTTCTATATAGGTAGCTTCTATCCACAAAAAGGTTTACCCGATGGAACTAATTTAAGATATAAATAGGTATAATGAGATTACCTCTACCTACTTCACCTCGGCTAAAACTATATTTTACGTTGGCGACTACTCCAGTTAATTATATCGATGCGTCCTGGAACTTAGGTAATTCCGATGGCGGTCCAACGGACGTCGTACGATCGACCCGTGTATTACTGCCAGGTCAGTTTAAGTACATCGCTAGACCCTAATAAGTAAAGTGTTCGACGCCAACACGACTCGCATTTGAATGTGCCATATAGGTGCAAATAGGAGCCAGTTCGAGGTTAAACGGACGTTGGAGACCGACGTCCGATTTTTAATGCGGACGAACGCTCAACGTCATA
Source organism: Oxystoma pomonae (assembly GCA_963921995.1). Lineage (NCBI taxonomy): Eukaryota > Metazoa > Arthropoda > Insecta > Coleoptera > Brentidae > Oxystoma > Oxystoma pomonae. Next base: position 20,879,965 of record OY998167.1, on the reverse strand, counting down.
TTACGTAAAATTGCTACTTGGGCTTGTACTAACACCATGTCAATTCAATTTCTCCTTTTATTATTACATTAGTATATCATCTCTTAAAATATGCAGCCATTTGAAAAGGGGGGGGGGGCGGTTTCGATACGAAAAAAAAAATAGAATAAAAGCATAGCTTTTATGAGAAACATATCAATATATGCAACAAAACTTAGTAACTACAAGCGAGGATTTGGTCTTAAATCTAGGGGGGGGGGGTACTCAGATTTGAAGTTATTTAAAAAAAATGTTTAAAAAATTTTTTGAGAAAATTATATTAAAACTATAATTTTTGAGTCGAAATAAACTAAAATCGTAAATATCAACGGTATTATAGCGCCGCAGGCAAAATTTTTTAAAAAAATTGCTCTAATATATCAATGCTTTCAAAGTGCAGCAGTCGAAAATTTGTAAAAAAATTACACTACACATGCCTTTTTAACACAAAATTAAACTTATACCGTAAATATCAAAGGTGTTTTACTTTTGATTTTCTAATGTTGTCATAAAAAATTTAAAGCCAGGGTAGGGGGGGGGGGTGTTAACTACCTCCTATCCTCCTAAAATCCGCGCTTCAGTAACTACGTATAATTTTTTCAGTTATAAAAAACATAGATAACAAACGCGTTCGAAACAAAGTCAAAATACGCTACATTATTGACTTGCTCATGCCATGTTTCGAACGATGCCTGATTCTTTGACGGGTGTGATGATAGAATCTCGTTGCGTACGGAAGGATGTACGTATCGTTAGGGACCCACGAACGTACGCAACAATTTCAATCAGCAGTCCTGTCATCGCACCCTTCAAAAAAGCGGGCATCGTTCGAAACATCGCATAAACAAGTCAAAAATGTAGCGTATTTTGACTTTGTTTCGAACGCGTTACGTATACCGATACGGATGCGTTGAAATATTTACTTTAAGTGTCTAGTGTTTTTAAGTACTTATGTTTTCAATCTTCTGAGGCATAAGAATCTTCTTTCTGACAAGGCATTACTTACTGGCCAACATCCAAGAATGTTCTAATCAACGGAAAAATATTACCACACTTGTTCATTGCCTCGAAAACGTTATCAGGTATGTTTTGGTTTAAGCTTTTGCCTACTTCTGACCAATATTGTTTCCAAATACTAACTTCTCCCGTTCGAGAATTTGTGTTTTGGATTAATAAAACAGTTTATAGTATTTAGAAACGACTTAAGTTAATTTTGGCTTGATTTTGAATGAATATGTTAGGTCAAAAATACTTTTTTATGTCCGAATTGATTTTGTCTAAAACTTGTTTAAATAGAAACTCTATAATACTGTTCTGTATTTTCAATGGTTTTCGCGGTAAGTTCATCATGCGTTTGTATATTCTTGGTCTGACGGATTGGACTGTCTAAAAATATTGTAAAGGGATTCTAGAATGTATTTAATGGAACGTTCTGCAATTTCTCGTTTTTTCTTCTTCGGGGTATTACCACCAGCATCTTTGTTGTTGTTGTCTACTTTTTTCTGGAGCAAAGAGGGGGGGTCGATGCCCCCACCTTCCCTGGGACCGCCACTGATATATTTAAGTTTTTTAATGGCGAAATAAAACCTGAAAATCTTTATCTATTCTTAGCAAATCATCCGCCTTACGTATTCTGTCTATCCAAGATATTCTAAGCATTTCTATGATAGCACCATATATCGAACTCCAACTGTTTGCATTGTGTCCATGCCGCTACGCTGTACTATAAAAAGAACACATAACAACGAAACACACAAATTTGGAGAGTGGTAATAGAACGCAACTACACACCCCTTTTCCTCCTCAATTTCATTTCCATTCTTCCATGTTAATAACACCAATTGGGTCATGCTACCAACCTGAGTAGCTGATTTGACAGAAAATCACTTTGGACGGAATATCTGCACTTACCTTACTACAATGAAAAATCAAACTAAGCTGACCTCGACACCGCTAAAAGCGACACTTCCATTGTTCCTCTGTCGAATTAGGGAATGGGGAATCACTGTAAAAAAAATATCTTAAAAAAAACTTAAAAATTTAGTTGTCTCATTTATTCATCTTTTTTAGTGGAAGCAGTTCGGGTAGTAGCTCGGTGCCCCAGAGTTTCAGCGCCGAAGAAATACAGAAAACTCGCTCGCTGTTGAAATCTTCGAAATCCTATCCCGAAGATTTCTTCCGGAAACAAAACGGAGACGGCAAAATGGAAATCATAGAAGACGGAGACAACAGCTCGTCCGGCGTCAGTTCCGATCAGGAAATCACAACGATTTCGAATCTCGATTACGAGCAGCACAGTCAGAATGCGATTGCCACTGCGAAGAATCAGAGGATACAAGCCAGTAAGTAAATCATTTTTATGACGGATTGATCTAAGACAGGGGTGTAGACAATCAAACTGCAATCATTTTAATGGATGATAGAGAAGGTCCTACTACGAATTGTTTAGCTCCTATAAAAATAAAGCTAGACTAAAAAAAATATTTTAAACGGTATATATATACTTGTAGAATGGTTTAACGATCCTATTGTTCATTTTTTTTTTGAAGGTTTAGGTTTATGGGTTGAGGGATCTTGTTAATGAAACGTCCTTTTTTTGAAATGCCAACGTTTCGCAAAATTTATTTGCTTCTTCAGGGCTCTAAAATTGAATGTACAAAAAAAAATTGTTAAAAAAATGCTATTATACAAACAGCAAAAGTTTAAAAAGTAAAACGTTAATTTTTTTATTTTTTAGTATTAGTTTGAGAAGTTTTAAAATTGAACGTACAATAAAAAAAGCGTGGATTTTAAAGAATTTTTGTTAAAAAAAAATGTTACTATACAACCAGCAAAAGTTTAAAAAGTAAAACGTTAAAATTTTTTATTTTTTAGTATAAGTTTGAGAAGACAAAAATAAACATAACAATAACCGCAACCCAATGAAAAAAATGTGAGAAAAAAAAGGAAACAAACACAAAAAGTAAAAAAAACAGACTTACATTCAAGACGGCCATTCCATGTGTCGATTTCATTGCCAATAGACGTTATCCTTGGGTAAAGAGGCATTATTTTTGTAGAAGTACTGTAAAATTTTTCTTAAAAGTTAAAAAAAAAAAACATAAACACATTAAAACAATATTACTACGGCGAGTACTTCGTTCGTATTTAATTTTTACACTGATACGCAGCAGATGCTTGTTTTGTTTTGTTTCCCCTCCCTATGTTATTATTTTAGCTTATTCATTATATCGAAATATGAGGTATTTAAGTTTTTTTATGTCAGTCCTTTTATTTATGGAGTTAGGGGTCTTTTTAATGTGTAACATCTCCGAGAAAATCCTTTTTTTATAATTCTGTTGAATATCTAGGATTCTTGTTTCCTGGGAGTTAAATATGTGTCCTTTTTCTTCAAAATGTTCAAAAAGCGCCGTTTTGTTTTATTTTTGAGCTTGTGGGTTTCTGCAGTCTTTAACATGCTCTTATAACCTTGTTTTTAAGTATCTCTGCGTGTGACCTATGTACACCCCATTGCAATCGATGCATTTTATTTCATAAATTGCGTTTGCTTTTTGTTCTTTTGGTGTAGGGTCCTTAAGTTTGCTGTAGATTTTTTTACCTATGGTATTTTCTGATTTAAACGCTATTTTTGTGGTGTTTTTGAGAGTACTTCTTATGTTCTCTGAAAGGTGTGGTATGTAAGAAATTTTGGAGTATGACTGTGGAGGGTGTGAGGATGGCCTTTGATGTGTGTGTTTGTAAAAGTGTGTTTGCATGTGTTGGTGTTGAGTGATTTTATTGGGTGAATTCAGTGTGTGGTGGTAAAATGTGTTTTGTTTGTGCACTGTTAGACTGTTGATTTGTCTGTAGTTGTGACGATCCTGGTGAGAGAGCTATGGATAAGATTTTTTTAACTAGGTGTTTGGGATAGTTATTTTTAGTTAAGTAGGTTTTTATGAGATTTAGATTTTTTTGATCTCGTGACGGATGGGATAATTTTAAGGCTCTGTGCTTTAAGTTATTTATTATATTAATTTTTTGATTGTCTGAGTTACTAGAATGGTAGTTCAAAAACCTTTCAGAGAACGTGGCTTTGTGGTACCAGTCTGTTATGATTTCGCCCCGTTTGTTTCTAATCAGTAAAACGTCAAGAAATGGGAGTGTGTTATTTTGCTCTTTTTCGAGTGTAAATTGCAATCTTGGGTGAAAACTGTTAAAAGTATTTAAGAGGGTGGTTTCCTGTTCTCGGGGGATGGTTAGGACGATATCGTCAACATATCGATTGCAATGGGGTGTACATAGTTCAAACGCAGAGATACTTAAAAACAAGATTACAAGAGCATGTTAGAGACTGCAGAATCCCACAAGCTCAAAAAGAAAACAAAACGGCGCTTTTTGAACATTTTCAAGAAAAAGAACACATATTTAACTTCCAGGATACAAGAATCCTAGATATTCAACAAAATTATAAAAAAAAGGATTTTCTCATAGATGTTACACATTAAAAGACCCCTAACTCTATAAATAAAAGGACTGACATAAAAAACTTAAATACCTCATATTTTGATATAATTAATAAGCTAAAATAGTAACATTAAATACGAACGAAGTACTCGCCGTAGTAATATTATTTTAATGTGTTTGTTTATGTTTTTTTTTTAAGTTTTAACAAAAATTTTACAGTACTTCTACAAAAATAATGCCTCTGCCAATAAAATCGATGTGATTGGCAATAAAATCTCTGTCTGTTTTTTTTTACTTTTTGTGTTTGTTTCCTTTTTTTCTCACATTTTTTTCATTGGGTTGCGTTTATTGTTATGTTTATTTTTGTCTTCTCAAACTTATACTAAAAAATAAAAAATTTTAACGTTTTACTTTTTAAACTTGTGCTGGTTGTATAGTAACATTTTTTTTAACAAAAATTCTTTAAAATCCACGCTATTTTTATTGTACATTCAATTTTAGAGCCCTGAAAAAGCAAATAAATTTTGGGAAACGTTGGCATTTCAAAAAAAGGACGTTTCATTAACAAGATCCCTCAACCCATAAACCTAGACCTTCAAAAAAAAAAGTATATATATATATAGTCGTTGAATATATAAATAGAAGTAACATAAGAAGATGATTTGTACATTGATGCATCTACTGAATTAAGAGGTCAGTGTAAAGCTGCGACTTCTTCTATTAAAGACTGAGAGCCAAAAAAAATCAACAATTTGAAGATTGCAGAAAAAAGGCGTTTTGGCTGTGGTGTGGCCTCTAGGCACTGCTTGGGATGCGACACCTTCGAGGCACTTTAGATTCTTGTAGATCTGGGCGGGACGTTCACGGTATAAGTGTTGTTCGGTTTCACCACACTTGATAACTTCTATTTTTTCTGTTGCCTTGAGGTGACGTTTTACTGGGCGGTGTCCGGTAAGCAATCCGACGATATTATTGTCTGTTCTATTCACATCTAGGTGCTGTTCAGCTCTTTTTGCTGATATGGAGTGTTTCTCCAGTAGGAAGAGAGACAATTGGTTATTTTCCCATTTGTACAGTTTTTCCTTTTTTGCAAGATTATCTTCTTCGATGCCCGCTCTACTTGGTTAATCAACAGTTAATCTTTTGGTAAAACACTCTCTCTTCGCAAAATCTACTGTTCTTGGCTTCTGCTTTTCCTATTGCCTTTAGGTGATGTTTTACTGGGCAATCTGGTGAGCTAGCGGTTCAACTTATTTTGCTGATGTCATAATGAACCTTTTTGAATGTAGTATGTGTAGTATGTGGTACTACTTCATTTTTTGTGTTGCTTAGACTCTGGGCTAGAATAGGGTTTTTGTAGTCCATTGTTTTGCAAAGTTAGCTTCTTCCTAGCCCTCTTTAGGTGACATTTTACTGGTCAAGCTCCAGTGAGCAGTCCGACGACTTATATGTCTGTTTTGTTCAGCTCTTTTGCATTATCGCGTGATACACCTTTTGCCTTTATCAGTCCTGGAGTGAGCCTTCAGTAGAACGAAAGTTGCTCCCTTTCCCATTTGGGGTCGTATCAAATCAAATCAACCAGAGGTTTGGCAGAAATCTCTCCGATTTCGATAATTTTTGGTAAATTTATTCTACCCATAAAGAAAATGAAAAATCCCAAATTTAAAATTTGTTTGACCATTAGTTTTTTTTAAATTAATTTTTGAAAATCAAAACAAACTACCATTTTGCTTAAACATGTACCTAAAGAAATGAAAATATCTTAATAACTGCTTAAACTAGGACAGTGGTTAATAGCTCGTTTTAAAGGTATAAATACCTTTCGAATGGTGTATCACATGATGTCCTTTTTGTTAAAAAATAACTTTGAAAATAAATTTTTTTTTTTTAAAACAGCATTTTTTTTTAAAAAAAAATATATTTTGTTTCTGGATATTTCGCCAAACTATTTACAAAATTTCAAGATGGAGACTTGATGGGTTCATCAAAAAAAAAATTTTTTTATAAAAAAAAAATATTTTTAACTTTATGTTTTTTTTAAACAAAAAGTATATAATATGATACTTCATTCGAAAGGTATTTAAAATACCTTTAAAACGAGCTATAAATGAACGTCCAAATTTAGGTAGTTATCGAGATATTTCAATTTCTTTGAGTACATGTTTGACCAAAATTGGTAGTTTTTGTGATGTTCAAGAATTAATTTTTTAAAAAAACTAATGGCCAAAAAAAATTCAAATTTGAGATTTTTATCTCCTTTATGGTTAGAATAAATGTAACAAAAATTATCGAGGGAGATGGTCTTCCAAATCTCCTTTTTTTTTTTTTGGTTAATTTCATGTGAAAAGACCCTTTGTTCAGTTCTTCCATGATGTGCCTCTTGCTTAGGCTCTGGGCAATCATAGGGGAAATTTTTTGTAATGCAATTTCTCAAAATTTAATTAAAAAAATGTTTAAAATAATTTTTATTATTTTTATAGATCTTCTCAAGCGCCACGCAGTGTCCCTGGCGCAGCTCCCCCCACCGATAGAGCACGAAAACGATGAAAAAGAGGACTTTTGCAGCTTACCCCCGCCGCCCGAGTACGTGGAAACGCAATCGAGCGCTTTTGGGGCCAGCGGCGAGGAAGTGGTGGTGGCTCCTCCACCACAATTCAGTGACAATCGTCAAGTGACTAGGGTTAGAATAGTCGGCACCGTGCCGAAAATGGGACAGACTGTATTGAATCCGGATAAAATTAAACAGGGGAGATTGCATAGTCAGTAATTCGAAATTAAGCGTAGAAAAATGACTTTGAACGTTTTAAAATTGCGTTGGTTTAGGAGGAACACAAGATGTTCAATGCTCACATAACAAAAAACAGTAATATTTTCTCAATAGCCTATTGATTGCTGTAAAATATTTTCTTCTTCCAGAGACAAAATGTATGTATATCACATGTGCTCGTTCCCATGGTTCCCGAAATGCAATTAACTGGATAACAGAAGATAAAATATGGGTTGTTCCATAAAAAATTTTGGCAATAGTTCTCAGAATTTTACATTTCCAAGTTTGTTATGGACAATCGTAAAAATTCATGATGGCAGACAACTTTAAAAATAAAGGTTTTTTTCACCCCTTTGAAAAATATTTATATGCGCTACTGCAATAAAAAGCCACATTCTTCACACGTTACTAAATCGGTATTTTTGTTAATTCCTTCATCGTGGATTTTTAAAACATATTAATTTTGACACACTAAATTTAGAATGTTCTTTTTTTACATTCGGACAATTATTGGCGAAGTTATATAGGCAATTAAAAAGGTGCGGGTTTTTATTACCTAAATATAGAATCGTCTCCAAAAGATCACCACGAATTTGAAATTGGCCTTAAACATCTTAATCCCTCCTCAATCAGTGTTTTAGGTTGTATTTAAAAAAAAATAACAAATTTTCCAGGAGGGAAAATATATATTTCTTTAAAACATATTAATTTTGACATTCAATACACCAAATTTAGATTGTTTTTTTTTTTTAATTCGGAGAATCATTGGGGAAGTTGTATAGGCAATTAAAGAGGCGCGATTTTTTATTACCTAAATATAGAATCGTCTACAAAAGATTACCACGAATTTTAAATTGGCCTTAAACATCTTAATCCCTCCTCAATCAGTGTTTTAGGTTGTATAAGAAACTAACTTTGCTTCACAATATTATAATAAATGCATGAAGTGCGTGAGAAACAATATAGAATGAATGACAAAAAAAATTACCAATTTTAATTAAACTAAATATTATATATCTCTTAAAAGTCTGGAACCAATTTTTTACCTTTTTACTGTGGTTTTCACAAAATTTTGTAGTTGCATTATCACTATGCCTGTGTCATTCATTCGACCCATGATTTTTTATTCCTGCCATTTTAAATATATACTTTATTATTGTTATAAACCAAATATAATAAGTATATCATACTATTTATTATTAGATTTTACACGTTTAAATACAATATTAAAATTTGACTGTATGAAAATTCTAAAACTCACATAGTTTTCATCACCAATTGACGATATTCTGGGCAGCTGTGTTGGTTCGCGTAAACAGTGTTGCCAACATTTTAATAATCAAATGTTCGTAACTAGTTACTTGGTTGGCACTTAAAAATTTAACAACCAGCAAAACCCAAATAAAGTTTTGGCAACACTGTTTGGCGCCAGCCAACCTGGATGCCCATGATAACGTCAATTGTCAAATACAACGCATATTAAGATATTCATTACTTATTGCTTCAACTAGAACCTAAAAATTACTCCAAATTGATATTTCATTAAAAAATTAGCGTTATTTTTATAAAAGTTAAATTTTGTGGCGTTTAGAAAATGTGTTAGATAATGTTAACTCCTTTTGTGAATATTTTTTAACTTACACTTTTTTATGTAACATAACAAACTAAGTTGTCCTTTTCAGTATTGAACAGCTAAAGACGAATTTTTGTAAATATTTTGTGGTATTTGTTAGTTGGGTTTTAACAGTTTTTGTGCGAAACAAGTGAAATTTTGTACATAAACTGTCAAAATTTCTATTTAAACTCATTGTGTTTAAATAGGGATTATCATATAGATTGATCATTATATTGATGTTTTTTATTATTTATTCTTAATATACATTTTATTTTTATTATTAATTTTGATTAACACATCTACTAATATGTGTTGAAAAGTAGCTAGATTGGTGAATACAGATGCCTCAAAAGAACAACTCATATTTGAAAAAAAAGTAAATTTTGCAAAAACCTTAATACCTGAATAGGTTTTTATATGTTAACAGACTTTTGGGACACCCTGTATATGCAATTTCTGTCACAAAAAATCTTGATACTTTTTCTTTCTTATGTTGCAGTACATTTATCTACGAAAAAAAAAGCAGAACAAAACATGAATCTCAGCAAAAAGTATTTACAATTAATGTTTTTAAAATGGCTATACTTGGTTTCGCTAATTTTTAGATATTAACAATATCATAATTGTATATATAAGACTTGTGATAGCTCACAAAATAGTGTTGTGAAATGTTCACTCAAATTTTCTGGCACACAATAGCAAATATTTGAATATAACAAGCCAACTTTTCTTATTGCACAGCACATTTAAAGTCAAAAATGCATTTGCTTAGACTTTGTTTTGTATTAGAAATATTTGACTATTTGCTAAAAGTACCAAATTAAGATGTACAATTATGTGTGTGCCCCATTTTCAATATTCAAATCCCTTTCACAAAAACGTAGTTGTTCAAAAATAGCTGAAAATTACGAGGCTCGGGAAAGGTCAACTAAAAAAACAACTCAGAGTTAAACTAATACTAATTCCGAGTTGTGAACTAGGAATTATAATAATTCCGACTTGCCAACCTGGAATTATACCAATTTTGACTTGACAACTCTGAATTATACTAATTCCGACTTGTGAACTCAGAACTATACTAATTCGGTCTTGTCAGCTCAGAATTGAGCCTAATTCCGACTTTCCAACTCGGAATTAGGCTAATTTTGAGTTAGCAAGTGAAAATTATTATAATTCCAAGTTGGCAAATCGAAACTAGTATAATCTTAAGTTGACAGAATTGTATTATTTTTTTTTACTTGGCTATTCCAACTTTGTAGCAAATTTTTATTTATTTTTTTTATTATTGAAACAATACTTTTCTTTAGTAAATGTATTTTAGTACATTTAACACTGCCCATGATAGGCACAAAATTTTATAAACCTTTTTTTAATACATCTATCCTGCGTATTTACATATTCTTGAATAACTTTGAACGTGCAATGGCATTGTAGTGATAGAAAAACTTTGATATTCAACTATTCGTCCTATTCTAAAGAAAAACAATTGTAGAACATTACTCTTTTTGTAGATTTTTTATAAACTCTATATAAAGGCAACTCATGATATATTTCACGATAAACAAAAATTGTCCACACGAATTTATCATATTATTAATATAACAAAAAAAATGTACTGCATAAAAAGTCGTTTGTATATAAAAAAAATAAAAGTATAATAAAAATTGTATTATTTACTCTAACCCTATAAACCCTATAAAACCATCAAGAAGCGTTTTGACAAACAGTGTATCCTAAAAACAAAAAATAAAAAAAAACTTATTAATACCTTACTATGATACTTATTTTTCTAGGGTCTCCAATTTAAAAAAAGATAGGTTTGTGTCATATTTTATTTTTGGGACACCCTGTTAAAAAGGGTAAAAATTTTTCGAAACCGTTTTTTTTTCTAAAATGATTCATACAAGTTCTCCCAAAAAATCCATTATTCCAGACTTTTGAGACAAACTGAATAAAAAGTTATGCCAACAGTAAGTATACAAGCATATGGTGCGAAATTTAAAAACAGTGTAGGCGGGTTTTTCCATTTTTAACAAGCTTTTATTTAACTTTATAAACAGGTCAACTGAGATTTTGAATTTCCTTTTACGAGGTGTGGCAATTTTTTATTTTTTAAAAATAGGACACCGTGTATATTTTGCAATTTTTGAAATCTGCAAACAATTCTCTCTTCAGCAATACCACTCATTAGGATCTAAATCTGTATGGAAAACTTCGATATTCATTCAAATATCCCCCGTAAAACAGCTAGGGCATACACAACAATTCCATGCAAGTCGCAAAATATATACCTATGGGTAGGTAAATGCTTTGTGATGCACGTTTAAATGCCTCTGTCTTGGAAACCATAAGAGATAGAGTATTAGTGTGTGATATTGTCAAAAATATATTTTTTTTTAGAATTCAAAAATTTAAAATATACTTACAGGGTGTCCTATTTTTAAAAAAATATTTTTTTGCCATACCTCGTAAACAAAACGACAAAAAAAATCCAAGATAGCACGATTAAAGAAAATTAAAAATCTCAGTTGACGTGTTTTTGGATTTTTTTATAAACTAACCCGCTAGAAGCACCATTCCGTTTAAAGAATCCACCCTGTATGTAACAACTATGTAGATATGTTTGTTCGGGTGGAATCTTGCAACTTAATTTTGACCAACTTCCCGACATCCGATCGGCTTCAAATTTGACATGTTTATATAGTTGCGGTGACAATACAAGAATATAGTGTGATGAAATTGACAGCTCCCCGCTACTCGAAGGGGGTGGAGGGGGGTATAGTTGAAATTTGGTAAGTTGGGGCACTTGGGGATGGAGATAACGAATTTCTAATCAGATTTTCAAAATTCAATATGGCGGATTCAAGATGGACGATTTTTGGTAATTTTTGGCTAACAAATTTTAACTTATACGCATCCGCTTCAAATTTGGCATGCATTTAAAGTTCCCGTGACATTATTAGACACCCGTCCCCTCTAGGAGGGGAGTGGAGGGGAGAAAACACCTAAGTTTGTCCGATTTCAACCAAAATTGGTACACGGGGGCTTTTGGGGGCTTTTTTGATCAGATTTTGAAAATTCAATATGGTGGATTCAAGATGGACGATTTTCGGTCATGTTTTTCTAACCAATTTTAACTGACTTATCCACATCCGATTGTGTTCAAATTTGGTATGCGTTTATAGTTCCGGTGAAAATACAATAATAAAGTGCAGGTACCCACCTCCCTCTAACGAGGGAAGTGGAGGGGGAAAAATATTTAGTTTGTTCGATTTCAATCAAAATTGCATACAGGGGTTTTCAAGGAAGGGGATTAAGGTTAGAAATCTAAAAATGAAGGTTGTGTGTAGGTACACACTTCAAAATTTGCACACAGGGGTTTTTCGGAAAGGGGATATGAATTTTTGATCAAATTTGAAAATTTCGATATGGCGGATTCAAAATGGACGATTTAGGGTACAAATCTAAAAATTAAAAAATAAATTTTTATTTAAAAAAACTTTTAAAGAACAAGCTTTTATTAAATGCACTTAAAAGTACAAAATATTTTTTTTATCTTTCTTATACCATAATAAAAGCGATGGGCGAGTTTAAGTTTACGGTGACAAAAAGAGAACTACAAAAAAAGAACTAAATTATTCTTCTATTCTAATGATAAACACAATGCTTCATCTAAAGAAGCTGAGAACGGGTGAGATTTTCGTGCTTGCCAAGCCTTTGAAAACTGCTTCTTAGGTGAATCGTCGATGTCACCGATATACGATACAAAACCACTGACGATACCTAAAGTTAAAATTTTTAATTTGGTAAAGCTTGTTTTTTTAAATTTTTCGCCTGCGGCGCTATAGCACCTTTAATTTGTACTATTTCGGGTCAAATTGGTCTTTTCAATGTAATTTTATCAAAACATTTTCTTTGCAATTTTGTCATTTTCACAAAAATTTTCGTCTGCGACATTTTTGCATACAAATTAAGGGTAAATAAATAATGCAAATTCCGAAAACTCCATCAGTATTTATGATGTTGGTTTGATCGTTCATATTATTCGACTATAATCCCTAGCAAGGGTGAAACACGTGTCTGCGTCTAGTCCCCAAGTCGTACCCAGTGTGTATTCTTATGGTACTCCGGTATATTTTGTAAGGTTCGTTTTTCTTCTATCGATTCGTCATAGTAAAAAGTCCGACTGGTGGATGGTCTGTGTCTGAAACCAGTCAGTGGTAGAGCTGGTGAAGGAGGCCAAAAATCCAATACTTTTCTGTTGGTAAAACTATCTTTTTTATTTATGATTTTAGTTTAATTTTAAGTCAAAAAATGTATTTTAAGTGTTATTTTCTAAAAAAATTTTGCCTGCGGCGCATTGAAGCGTGAATTGGACCTCAAATTTTGGGTAAATAAAACATTTTACTTACTTGCCCCCCCCCCCGAAGTAAATTCCTGGTTGCGCCACTGTGATAAGTAGGGGAAGCCGGGGCAATATGGGGTATCTAACTTTATAAACCAGATTTTATTATAAAGAAAAATAATTTGTCTTGAACATTTTGAATTTAGATAACTGTATACACTATGTTTAGACATTAACTTACTAAATAAGCAATTTTATACTGTTACCCAATTATTTTATCATTTATTGTACATTAAATGTTTTCCCATTTTGCCCCGTACACGGGGCAAAATGGGGAATATATACGGGGTAAAATGGGATACTTCATGTAAACGCAGTATTGCAGCTAAACTAATTTTATTTATTAAAACAACTAGCTTTTAAGACTTGAGGAAAATAAATGTATATTTAGTATAAACAAATTTAACATAAAAACGTATTCTTACTTTTAGTACAGAAATAATTAACATAAAAATATATTGTTATGTTTAGTACAGAAAAGTTTAAAAAAATGTTTATTGTTTACAAAATTCACATTGGAATACAGTCTCATCGTCATCGCTGTCGATTCCTGCACACGAATTGTGTGCCCATTTATGGCAGAGACAACATGAAATCCATCCCTCAGTGGAAGTACTGTAAAATTCATCGCAGTAAAAACATATTGCTTCGTCTTCGTCAGTTGATGAATCTTTATCGTTTTCTTTCTTTTGCTTGATTTCTTTAATCTTTTTAGTTGTTTTTTTTCGTAGTATTTTTCATTAGGCTCTTAATTTTTCTTTTCACGCCTTTAGCTTTTTCGTTTTTCTGTTTAATTGAATTTTCCAGTTCCATTTTGTAGGGAGTAGACGTTAAAATCGCCGTTTTTCCTCGTTTTCGCTGGGGGCGTTTTGCAGTAATAGTTACTTTAGGAATTGGCTGCAAATCCTGCGGCGATGCGAGGGGAAATATGTTTGACACGTTTAGAACTTCCTCATTATTCGGCTCTCGAGGAGGCGCATCAGGCATCCACGAACATTGCGGTATCGGTTCAGCATCATTGTTGATATTTCTCTTGGTCACATATGGCGGCGGAGTTGTCTCTTCCTTTCTTTTATGAATTGAAACTTTTTCTGGTGTTTGATGATGAATGGTTTTTTCTGGCGTTTGATGGACATCACCTAAGGATGGCTGTTCATCTTGTTGATTAGTCTGGGTATAGGCCTCATCGGCTTCATTGTTTATGGGAATATCGGTCGTAGACGCTGGTAGATAGTCACTATCTTCAAAAATATTTTGATTCGGGGGCCAAATTCCAGTTTTTTTGAAAGCATTCATAGCATTTTTCATCGTTGCTGTGTTGATATAGGCAGCGCCAAAAAGAGACGATATTTGCCAAAGTGTTACTACTTTTCCAGGATTACTTCGTAACCAAACTCTTACCTCATTCTCGTAGTAGGTACTGAGAGGTTTCATAAATCCAACGTCAAGTGGCTGAAGTTTATGCGAGCAGTGAGGAGGTAAACAAAGCAGAACCACTCCATTCTCTTTGGCATAATTGATAAGGTCCAGATTTTTCGTATGCGTAGCATGCCCATCGAAAATTAATAGTACGATGTTATCTTTTGAACCTCCAGAAAATTGCACAAATTTTTTAAACCATCGAAAAAAAATGTCACTTGTCATCCAACCAGATTCACTTGTTTCGACCATACACCCCGGTGGCAAACCAAGTTCAAATTCTGGACGCTTCCTTTTCCTGGGAAAAATGAGACAGGGAGGAAAATAACTTCCAGAAGCTGAGCAACAAATTTCCACAGTTACTGTTTCACCTCGATCTGCAGACGTGAGAACACCCACTTGGCGTTTACCTTTAAGGGCCAGTATCTTGGAATGTCCTTTTGGATTTACAGTGAGTCCTGTCTCATCACAATTATAAATTTTGTCGGCGGATAATTGATACTTATCTATAATACTTAGAAGCAAACCGAAAAACTGATTTACAGCTACTTTGTTGAATCCCATGGCTCGAGCTCCTGATGTAGCTTCTGGTTTTCTTAAAGTTATAGTCGGATGTTTTCGAAGAAAATGCTCCATCCAGTCAGGACCGGCCATTTGAGTATCTTGACTAAACCTGTTTGCAACACCATTTGCGACCGCCAATTGGTAAACAAATTTTCTTAATTCTGTCATGGTGAAGCCAAATAACCTTGATTCAATATCCTTTACATACTTGACAATCTCTAACTCTTGAGCTTCAGTAAACACATTTCTGACACTTCCTAAATGTGCGACTGTAAACATTGTCCCCTGTTCTCTTTTTGCTTTTGCAACATAACGCTCCAATGTCGTTTGAGGTACTTTAAACTGCTGCGCTGCTCTTTTATAACCCATGGTTTTTGTAATAACCGCTTGTACTGCTTCTTTCATCGACTCTGCAGACCAGCTTTGGCGAGTTGTTGTTCTTGTGTACTTTCGCACCATCTGAAAACAAATGCATTCAAGTATATCATCATCCAAACTCGGTATTTGGGGCAAAACGGGGTTCCCCGTTTTGCCCCGTTATTAATACCCCGTATTACCCCAACCACATACTAGAATAAAACAAACAAAAACACAGTGAACAACTATTATTTTTACGCCGTGCTTTTGTTGAGGCGTGCTCTATAAGGACACTAAAAACCTAATATGAACAACACGTCCAAAATTCTTCGAAAATCCTACTTACCTTAGTTAAATGCAAGAGCCACTTTTACAAAATACGACGTTTATTACACTATCACGGACAAAATCAAACTAACGCTCGACAAATTCATGCCGCGACTATTGCAGTAAAGTAAACTGGTAGTGGGGATAAGGCGCCTGAGATTTGGCGGTTTAAATCGAATGGAATTCAGCTAAGATGGTGCTACCCCATTATGCCCCTGTACCCCATTATGCCCCGGCTTCCCCTATATCATCACTTTTACTGATTCAAAGTGTCTTATATCAAGGAATATCCTGCTTTTTCGGCAATCGTATCGAATAGTAACATCTAAAATTTAAACCTTTACTAAAATATTAAAGACCAAATTTAAAAATTCTCTTTGTATTTGCTTGCTCGCCGTAAAAACACAACACACAATGACGTGTTCTGCAGAAGCTATAACGTTACTAGTTG
Source organism: Oxystoma pomonae (assembly GCA_963921995.1). Classification (NCBI taxonomy): domain Eukaryota; kingdom Metazoa; phylum Arthropoda; class Insecta; order Coleoptera; family Brentidae; genus Oxystoma; species Oxystoma pomonae. Next base: position 20,863,599 of record OY998167.1, on the reverse strand, counting down.
TTCAACTCTCAATTTTCTTTCTGTTTTGCATTTTTGGAACATACAATAATGACTTCAAAAATATTCAAAACACATATGGCAGTAAGTACCTCTAGTATTAATTAAAATTTGTGTAGAAAACTTTTGTTATTTTACTTTGAAGAGAAAATGTGCTGCTGCCAAAAATTTTGCAAAAAATTCTACACAGCCTAATGCCGTGGTTAATTATCAAAGCCTGAGAGTAGGGTTGAGTGTAGAAATAAATGTTTTAGAATGAGGAAAATGTCTGGAAACCCCAAAATAATGTTTCAGAAGATTAGAAAAAAAATTCAAGTGTTGTACTCTAGATAACTTCCAACAAGGAATCCAATGGTGACCTTCAACTTGGCCTTGAATCTCATATTCAAGGTCATTTGAGCTCCAACTTACTTATTTTAAATGAAGGTCAAATTCAAGGTCACCATTGTATTCCTTCTTGAGATTTTGTAATGTTGAGATAATGTAACTCTGTCGGTCACTTTTTTATCACAAACTGAGATTCAGTGGTGGTAGCGTGTTTTGACCTTTATTTTTATGCCAGAGGTCACGCAAATCTGTGACTTGAACTTGTATCTGAACGTAGAAATTTCTGCTCTTTTCAATTCCGAGATCAAACTATTAAAAAAATGAATTTGAAATTGAGATTCAAGGCGAAGTCCAAGGTCACCATTAGATTCGTTGTTAAAAGTTATCTAGGGTACAATATTTCATTTTTTTTTAAAAATAACTAATCCTCCGAAATATTTTGGAGTTTCCATACTTTTTCCTCACCCTCTATATTGAAAACTAGAAAAATAAAAAATTTGTAAAACTTTGTGGACGATGTATGGGGGTATCAGAAGCCTTTTCGGCACAAAATTTTGTATGGTATTTTATATTCAATTTCTTTTAGTGTTTCAAGATATCCATGTCATGATTTTCGTCGGTTTTGGGTTTCTTATGACATTTTTAAAGAAATTTGGCTACAGTGCGGTCGGTTTTAATTTTCTTTTGGGAGCGATTTTGCTGCAATGGAGTATTTTAATTCAGGGATTTTTTAAAATCCGTCAAGATACTTTCAAAGTTGAAATTGGGCTTCACAGGTATGGCCATTCATCGGGTATGAAGACTATTTTGATCGGAAAAAAAGTTTTTTATTTCCTCTTAAAAAAAGGTGTTGGTTTTTTTCAATATTTCTATTTTTTAGTTTGTATCAAGCAGACTGTGCCGTTGGCTCCTTCCTTATTTCAATGGGGGCTATTTTGGGCAGGACGTCTTATATTCAGCTCCTTTTCGTGGGAATTCTAGAAATTGTTTCTTATTCAGCTAACTATTACGTTAACGTCGATATACTAAAGGTAAAAAATGCTAGCTAGAAAGCACGGATAGTCCACCATACAATCAATTATTTTATGTTGAAAGGAAATGAAAATATCTTGAAAACTAGATTTGAAAGATTTGAACCTTATAACAAAATTTTTGGGTAATATTTACGAAAACCAAAAACCGCATATCAATAGCTGCTTTAATTCTAAAGTTAGAATTTTTACAAGCTTTTATTTAACTTGCATTGTATGTAAGTAAATTTAATTTTGACCAACCTCCCGACATCCGATCGGCTTTAAATTTGGCATGCTTATATAGTTGCGGTGACAATACAAGAATATAGTGTGTGAAGTGGGTGGAGGAGGGTACAGTTGAAGTCATTGAATTATAAACCAGTCTGGTTGATAATTCAATGAGTTGAAGTACGCCCTGAAATTTGGTGTGTTGGGGCACCTGGGGATGGAGATAACGAATTTCTAATCAGATTTTGAGAATTCAATATGGCGGATTCAAGATGGACGATTTTTGGTCATCTTTTGCTAACCAATTTTAACTAACTAACATTTATAGTTCCAGTGACAATACAATAATATGTCATTATTAGGAACCTCTCCCCCCTACGAAGGGAGTGGAGGGGGGAAAACATCTAAGTTTTTTCGATTTCAACCAAAATTGGTACACGGGGGCTTTTGGGAGTAAGAAATACAAATCTTTGATCAGATTTTTAAAATTCAATATGGCGAATTCAAGATGGATGATTTCCGGTTATGTTTTGCTAACCAATTTGAACTCACTTATCCACCTCCGATTGTGTTCAAATTTGGTATGCGTTTATAGTTCCGGTGAAAATACAATAATATGGTATTCTCAGGTACCCACCTACCTCTAACGAGGGAAGTCAAGGGGGAAAAAGATTTAGTTTGTTCGATTTAAATCAAAATTGGCATGCAGGGGTTTTTAAGGAGGGGGATTATGAATTTTCGATCAGATTTGAAAATTTCAATATGGCGGATTTAGAATGAACGATAAAGGTTACAAATCTAAAAATTAAGGGTGTGTATTCAAATTTGGTATATATATATATATATATATATATATTATGGTATTAATAGGTACACACTTACCTCTAATTAGGGAAGTGGAGGGAGGGGGAAAGATTTAGTTTGTTCTATTTAAATTAAAAATGGACGATTTAGGGTACAAATCTAAAAATTAAAAAATTAGTTTTTATTAAAAAAAACTTTTAAAGAACAAGCTTTCATTAAATGCACCTAAAAGTAGAAAATAATTTTTTATCTTTCTTATACCATAATAAAAACGGTGGACGCAAATTAAAAATTTTAAGTGACAAAGAGAGAACAACAAAAGATGAACTAAATTCTTCTTCTATTCGAATGATAAACAATGCTTCCATCTAGAGAAGCTGAGAACGGGTGAGATTGCCGTGCTTGCCAAGCCTTTGAAAATGTCCTTAGGTTATAGAGTAATACAACTGTTTCTTAGGTGAATAGTCGATGTGATCGATATACAATAACCAGCCACTGTCGATACTTAACTAAAGTTAAAATTTTTAATTTGCGCCCATCGCTTTTATAATGGTATCAGAAAGATAAAAAATTATTTTCTACTTTTCAGTGCATTTAATGAAAGCTTCTTCTTTAAAAGTCTTTTTTAATAAAAATTTATTTTTTATATATTTTAACGGGTTTTCAAATAACTCGGAAACTAAAGCTCCCACGAATTTGGACTTTATAACAAAATTTGTAGTCCATATCATGGAAACTTAAATCTGAAAACCGTATATCGCTACTTGCTTTTGTTCAAAAGTTATCCCTCTTTTCCCCCTTCAAACCCCCACCAACCTACCCAAAAGTACTCTCCACCAGTTCATGGTCAGCCGATAAAGGATTTTTGTACCAAATTTCGTTAAAATCGATTAAGGCGTTCTTGAGTTAGCGTGTATACAGACAGACAAAAGACAACTTTTTTTTTCGTCGATTAAGGTGTTTTGGAACCTTAGTAACTCAATTTTGATAAAATTAAGAAAAGTCAAAATTTCACGATTTCAACAAAACTATAAAAATACTACATGAAATGATAGGTATATCTACATGCCTGATCATCAAACTGATTTAAACAATATAAGCTATCAATAACAGTTTATACAACAACCAGCTCAAAGACTCCCTCGCCCTTTCCCCTCTCTCCTTGCCACCGAAAACTGTGATTTTGATTAGGAGTGCAAAAAAAATATTTTCCATCCTAACTTTTTTTTTATTTTTCCATTTTTTACATTTTTTCAACATTTTTTTAGTCATGTGTAGTAGTGTGTAGGTAGTGTATGTTCTTTTTAGTCAAGAATCTCTATTTTACAAGTTATACATATTTTAGATCTCTGATGCTGGAGGTTCAGTTTTAATACACGCTTTCGGAGCATATTACGGCATCGCCGTGAGCTACATGTTAAACAAAAACTCCGACAAAGTTTCTAATGAAAATCTTATTGCTTCTTCCTATGTTTCTGACCTACAAGCAATGATAGGTATGATATTTGAGCCTGATAGGAGGGCTGAGGATCGTAAAAATTCAAGATGGTAGATATTTTTAAATTACAGTTCTTTTCAATCCCCCCGCAAATTTTTTATGTGCGCAACTGTTCAAAAGTCAAATTTTGCGTAAATTTTTTTTCCAAGCGTACTTAAGTGAAAATGAAATTAGGAAAATTATAGATTGCTAGTACGTTTTGGTAAGTTCCAAAAAAAAATGTCTGGAAAAGGCGGTCAAAATGATTAGGGGCCAGTAAACACCTTTATTCTTAAATTCTTAAGTTTTTGGTATTTAAAATTGCTAAAACTATCAATATCCGAAACTATACTTTTTGCACTTTAAGAACTAAAAACGCATTAGTCCCTAGGATCTAAAATAAAATATAGAGAATAAAATTAAGATTTGGGTAGTAAAATAAAATGAGACTAGATAAAATAAAACGTTTGTGAGTGAAAAAACATTTACTAAAAATCTTAAGTGCAAAAAATGAGCTTCAGGCTACTGCGAACATAGGGGGAATCAAGTCCAATTTACTTTCCGAACGACCGAGGTGGGGTCGAAGCACGCTGCAGTGTTATCTTTTTGAAATTTATTTTGTTTTATTTCTGCCTTGCTCGAGAAACAGATTGGTAAGTTCTTAAGTGCAATAATACATTTTTAAAACTAAAAATGGATGTCTACGAAGTTCCCGAAAAAGTGCAGATGGTCAAATGGTACTATCAAGACAGATCACTGAGACTTATTCAAGAACTTTTTTTGGAGAATTTTGTAAATCGCCCAGAACCTAGTTTATCAACGATTCATAGGTTTGTGCAGAATTTTGAAAAGTTTGGTTGTGTAGCGCCAAGAAACCATAAAAAACCCACTGTTTTGAATGACGAGCAGGAAGTACGAGATGTGATGATTTGCGCTGCAGTGGAGGGAAATCGAAAGTCAACTAGCCACCAAATTGCCGAAGCAGTTGATACGTCTTCAGCCAGTGTCTTACGTATTCTCAAAAAGAATGGTTATCATTCTTACAAACAATGATGGAAAGGGCTAATCGTCATAACCCAACACACGTTCGATATTGGTCGAGGGAAAATTTCCATTTGTATTTTGACGTAAGAACACAGTATCACCAAAAACTAAATGTTCGGGGAGGTATTGTAGGGGAACACGTAATTGGGCCTTTTTTATTGACGGCAATTTGAATGGTCCTAGATACATGGATCTACTGCAGCAGCATATTATTCCAACTGCTAGGCAGTTGTTAGGTGTCAGATATGGTGAAACATGGTTTCAACAAGATGGTTATCCCTCTCACAATGTTGGCCTTGTTAGGGAATATCTTGATAATGTATTTCCTAATCGGGTTATACGTGCACGGGGAACTATTTTATGGCCAGCTCGATCACCCGATCTTGCTCCTAATGACTTCTATCTGTGGAGCTATATCAAAAATAAAGTTTCCTGGTATGAAAGGGCTAATAATTTGGAAGAACTTCGGATTAAAATTTAAGAAGCTCTTCAAACTATCACCCCTAAACATGCTTGGAAATGTTAAAAGGGGTTTTTATAATAGGCTCAGATATTGTCTAGCCGAGCAAGGAGGACTTCTCCAACATTTGCTCTAATTTTTTTTTTTTGACTAGGAGAATCTTTTTGGTTTTTAGAATGTATTATTTTATTTTGAGAACTTGCTTTTATTTTGTTTCTCCTTATTATTTTCATTGTTACACGTTGTCAGTGATAAATCTGAGCAGTTGAAAATAAAACGCTCCTTTTTATCAGTGACAAAAAAACAAGAAAATTACGTTATCAAAATTTGCGTATTTATTGACCAAATTTCGGTTTAATGGACCACACACTTCACATGGCACCGTGGTTAGAGGCGTACTAAACGCAAGCCGCGAACGGTGATCGCAAGCCTGAGTATTGGTTGCTCCACTGATAGGTGTGCGGTGTCCCTGCGTCTACGTACACTGGCAAATTGGACTTCTTCCGGCCTATGTTCGCAGTAACTTGAAGTGTTCTGTATGTAGACCACGTGACTGAAGTATATTTTTTATCCTCCAGCGAATTGTAAATTTTTTCTTTACCATAAAAAGTGTCATGTTAGTTCCTAGATATAACTACTGTGTCCTGTTTTTTAAGGCCACCCTATATTATTCTAGGCACCCTATTTCTCTGGCTTTATTGGCCAAGTTTCAACGCAATAGCTCTCAGCGAGGCACAACAGCTTCGAGCCATAGTCAACACCTACCTATCTCTAACTAGCAGCTGCGTAATCGCGTTTGTTACATCTCAGACATTATCAGAACATAAAAAATTGGAAATGGTGCATGTTCAAAACTCTACATTGGCCGGAGGAGTCGCTATTGGCGCTGTGGCCAACCTTATGGTTCGACCGTTCGGCGCCATCTTAGTGGGAATGGTTGCCGGGTTTGTGTCGGTGGTTGGATATTCTCTTATAATGGTAATACAATATAACAGTATCCGATATATCGGCCATTTTAAGCCAAACTGATTAAAAAAAATTTCTAAAATTCCAATGTTTCTGTTAAAAATTTTACCACAAAATGAAATGATTTTTATGTCAAGCTTGAAGAAGATTTTTATGAACCGTTTTTGGAATACTTAATCCAAAAGCAACCTTCCAATATGTAGGTGATGTGTTCGCTATTTACAACTAAATCAGATATGGACACCTTTAAAAAATATCTAAACAGTTGCAAGGCTTTCCTCTACAAAATTTACCTTTGAATGTATAGTAGAAAACTCCCCTTTTTAGATATACTTGTTATGAAAAATAGCGAAAACAAATTGGAATAGATAGGTACTTTTAGAAAGGAAACAAACACATTAAGATAAATAAAAATGAAAGACAAACTACCCAAGTAACACACATTGTACACATTGGAATTTATGACCAAAGTAAAGCTGTGAAAACGTTTTATCAGCACCTTTTTGGTTGTAAATTAGCTTGCTTAGTCTTTGTAATACTTTTTGCTTTCATAATGTCAGCGCAACCCATTTAATGACCATACTGGTATTAAAAGCAAAAGTGTTCATTAACCTTTACTCAAAAATACTATTCTTTGGGCGGAAAAATATACAGAATGTTGACTATATATTAAAGCCAAACTTTGTATATTTTTTAAACCAGTCCTGACACCAATTAAAATTAAATTGGGGCAACAAAGTTGTAAAAACAGAAAATAACATTATTGGCTAAAATACAGCAAGTTTACCTGTCGGGTTTTTCGGGTCGTTTCAATAATAATAATAATAATAATAATAATAATAATAATAATAATAATAATAATAATAATAATAATAATAATAATAATAATAATAATAATAATAATAATAATAATAATAATAATAATAATAATAATAATAATAATAATGCGCTTTCTGTGCAGAAAGTTGTTGTTTCGCGAACAAATCCCCGCCCCTTATTCATATTAAATAGAAAAAATAGTGGAAAAAAAACATTATTTGCCAAAGTACAGCAATATTCGCAGTCGAGTTAGTCGACTTAAAAAAACATTATTTTTTCCAAAATAAAATCAAAAATTCTATAAAAAGAGTAGATTTTTGTAACTAAAACTAGTTTTAAGGTAGAGATAGATCTTTTTTGGTTATTTTGGCTCCAATCCAAAAACAAAAAAATGTAACCTAAAAATTAAATTTAAAAAAGAACTTTAAATATTTTTAATATGTGAAGCGTGCGTGTTTTGGTGAGGTTTCATGGTAAATATTATCAGTAAACTGGCCTTCGTATGTCAATTTGGTCCGTGGATGAAGCCAAAAATCCAATATTAAGTATGTGTAGTGTATAATAAATAAATATCCCGTCAACATTGATTTGTATAAAAATCTATTTTCGTTTTTTTAGCCATTTTTTCTGTGGCTTTTGTAAAAAATGTTTTTTTTTAATTAAGTTAACTGAAAAAGCTATATCGGTTGCAAAAAGTGCTGCAATGGTCATTGCAGTGACCAAAAAATGATTACCAAATTGGGCTAGGCGACGTTTTATCAACACTTTCAAGACGTTGTGGCAGACAATAGCAAAAACACAATAGTATAGGAGTTTTGCTGTCGCAACGTTTTTGCAAAAGTTTTCCAGCACCTACTTGAGTATTAAGACAAGTAGGATAAACGGTTATGATGTTTAGACTAATAAGGTTAATAAGAAGAATTTTAAGTTGATCTTCATAATTTCGCGACTTTTCAAATGGATACCCGGAAAAAAGTTTCCATTTCATTTGATTCCAATTTAAAGAAAGGATTTAATTTAGTATTTGAAGACCTAGGTCTAACAAAGGGTTTCAAAACTAAAAAAGATATTTTAGCAAATCCTAAGGATAATATTAGCACATTTGATGAGTAAGAAATTTATGAAATAAGATTGTGGAAGAAAATCTACAGACAAATGTAAAAACTAAATGCCTTATAGAATCCCATTTCCAAACATAATTTTGGGGTTCTTAAGGCTATTTCTCATTACTTTTTAGAACTTTAACCTTTTTACTACTTTTAGCCAATAATGGAGAACTTTTTTAAAATATTGGATACTTGTGGAGTTCAATTTTTACACGGCATTCCAGGTATACTGGGAGGTATATTAGCCATTATTATGGCTTTTTACGCCAACGAAAACACTTATGGAGCCGATGAACTGTATGACATTTATCCTGCAATGAAAAATAATCTAAAATCCAACATAACGTTTACAAGAACTAAAGAAAAGCAGGCTGCTTTCCAAGCTTTAGGATTAGCCGTTACTTTAGCAACTGCTATTCTTTCTGGACTTTTATCAGGTAATATATTTTTAACTTCTCAGCTTGCGAAGCTAGGCTAACAACACAAATGATGTAATCCATGATGACTGCCCATGCTATAGGACCAACAAACCGTTTACCAATAGGACGTAATGCTAACCTGAATCAAAATTTTTTGGTTAAACAAAAAAAAATCGCCATTCTCTCTCTTACGCACCCCTTTACTGGTAGATATCGTCATTTTGTTACTCAAATTAACTACTAAATTAACTGTTTTTGGCAGAGCTTAAGGAGATGTTACGAAAAAACTAAAGGGGAAGAAGGTTCAAATTTAAATTGGTTGGCGTGAGAATTAACCCGCTAAAATTTTATTTTTGTAGGTCTTATAATAAAGAAAAACGCAGCTTATCCGCTCACAGAAAAACAATATTACCAAGACCATATCTTTTGGGAAGTGCCTCCGGAAGAAAAAAACAGGTGTTTCGCTCCATTTATTATTCGAAAGAATACGAAGAATTTTGATTTGATTGTGTAAAATTATTAAGTTCTAGAATTAACAACATTTTCTTTATTAAAAAAAAAACAAAAAAAAAACTTGTCCCTAGCGTAATAGGGAATTATTGAAATACGGCACTGGATAGTACCTACTTAGCACCCACGGTCTCTAGAATAAACACGATATAATAATTTTTTTGCTCCGTCCACCTGATGACGACAGAAAGATATCAGCTGCTTTCTTTATTGTTGCATAAATATTTGTAATAGAAATTGTATTTGTACATCATTTCTTTTCTTCTGGCCCTAATTAAATACCCTGTGGTATTACTTACATTATTTTCGTCATAGGTAGCTGCATTTATGCGTTTTCTTAGTGGAAAGGCTCATCATTAAATAAAATTTGTAATCGGATTTATTGAATAAAGTATGCTGCACAACAAAAAAAACAACAACAAAAAAAAAACAAGCCAAACAAAATAAAAAAAAGCTTCCAAAACAGGAAAGATAACAATTACATAACTTAACTTTTGAACTACGAGCTCGAACTAACTCCCAACTCATCCGATGAGTTTCTTGAGGGAATCGATTGCCAACTAATGATCTTAATTTGTATTTGGTGAAAGATCAACGCATGCAGGCCAAAAATAAATTATATTTACTTATACACAAAAAGTTATAATAAAAGATACAAGCAAAAAATGGGTCTTGCATCAATCATTTAAACAAAAAAAAAAAAAAAAAGAAAAATCCAAAAAGTTAATTTAATTCGTTAAGCCTTCAAAAAATCTTTAAATGGCGGACAAAAATCAGCTGCTATCTTTGTGTCGTCATCGGGTCGAAGAGTGGGGCAAAATTACTAGAGGCGAATTTTTCATAGTAAACTACTTATACCATGGTTATGGTTATCCAAACCACTCGTATTTTCGCGTGTATGGTTTGCAAACCACAATCAATTGTATTTGAAATGGCGCATCATGTGTGACGTCATACTTAACTAAACAATAAACCATGTCATTTTTGCGAGTGGGTTTTCTTACCATAACGTCAGACCAAACTAACCTGGCAAACCACCTCTTGCATTATTCTTTAAAGTGAGCCACGCACGGGCCATCGAAAATTTTAAAAATCCGACAAAAAAAAAGTTATATATATCTGAGAGTCCTTAATACATTCCAGTTTTATTTTTTTCGCATTTTACCAACCATTTATAAACCCGACGTTACCGTTAGATGTTGACCCTTATCTGAGATTCCAACGTCGAGTTTATAAGTGGGGGTTTGCCCTTCTCCATATGTCTTGATTTTTTCCATAGATTTTTTCACATCAATAGGTATACAGATTTATGTGGGTCTAAGTAATAATGCTGGCGTATGCAAAGAACTTTTTATTATCAGAACAGATGACCCATTGGTGTTTGAAAATATAAGAAAAAGGTACCTTACCTATGTATGTTATAATTTTCCTGTTGCCCGACATTATTCGTAAATTTTGTTAGGTAGCATATACAGGGTTCCTAAGATTTTCCTTAGGGATAGGATTTCAATAAATCAAACAGAAATGGCATAGAAAGTTCTGCGCGCACAAAAGAAACAGGTATATTGAGCAATGGTGCCAGTTTGTTATTATCTCCGGACTGCTTTCATGAGAAAAAATTGTCGCCACTCTTTCATTGTGAGCATAAATCATAGTTGCAATAATAACCGTTGACAAGATGTCTGCAAATTCCGCTAGATGGCCGCCACACCATGAGATGAATTTAGATGTTTTCAGGTCCAAACCACAGCTTTTTCTTGCTCAAAGGAGGCGGCAGGGTCCATTATTTACGATACTGAGCGATAAACTCGTGAGGTTGTTAACATTAAAAAGAAATATCTTCGCTTTTAATTAAATTTCTTTCCATTCTTCAAAACTAGCGGGAGGGTAAAAGCGAAAAATAAGGGGCTGCCAATATTTGTAACACCCAAAAAGGGGTGAAAAGATTTATTTTGCTCTGTTTCTTTACAAAAAACGTTTTTTTTACGAAAAACTTGAGCTCTGCCACTTTTTTAATTTTTTTCTTCAACTTTCTCGAAATTTTCGTCATACCGTAGAAAAAAATTATTTCCCCCATGGTCATACTCTACTTTTATTCGAAAAAATTTAGAAACAGAGACGGGATCAGTTTTCCTAAAACGGGGAATCTTGGTTTCGAGTGAGAAGATAAAGGGCGCCGCAGGCAAAAATTTTTCAATTAAATTAGCCGAACGCAAAAATGTTAGAAAAACAAAAGCACGAAATAAAAATGGCGCCGCTTACAATTTTTTTTCAAAAATTACGTAATTTCGGGAACGCAAAGAAATAGGTCTAAAGAGTATAATTTTTAAGAAAAAAATATCAATTTTCTCGCCCTCCTCCACTGGGACTACAGGGGCCGTGCACACATTACGTAATGGTCATAGGGGGGAGGGGGGTTACAAAACGTTACGTAGGGGGGAGGGGGGTTTTCGACAGCGTTTGTATTTGTGTGAAACTAAAATAAAAATAAAATTTGGAATGAAAATAAGTGAAAAGTTTTTTTTTTTGGGGGGGGGTAGTGGTCTTGTGGCGTGCCACCACTCCCCTAATATTACGTAACCGTTACAAAACATTACATAGGGAGGGGGTCAAAAAGTGGTAAAATCACCGTTACGTAATTTGTGCACGGCCCCACATCTGACTGTTCCTCCTTTTTGATTTCGAATCAAAGTACAAAACCCGGGTTGGACGTTCGAAGGCGTCAATCCGTCCTATTTGGTTGATATAATTTCTACGGAAATATCTCAGTCGATTTCTCCGGCCGTGTATGAACGCTTTAGGTTAGGCATTTGCATGTATCTTAGTCCCCAGCCTGTAAACAGTACGTAAGGACAATGGTTATAAAATGAAAAGCCGAAAAATATTTTTTTTACGATATCTTTCATCAGTTTGGTATTAAAGTCGAGCAAAAACAATTTTTATTCCAGTCCTAAAGGTATGAAAATGGAAAACATTAGAAAACAACAACCTGGAATGACAACATCGCCCCATGCCCATCCTTTTCTGCCTAATGTGCTTTTCTGTTTGTCTGCGTCTTATACACGGCTGCTTGGCCCCCTAACGATTTGCTTAGGAACCCTGTATCATGGTACACTTGGATTGCTTTTGATACTTACCTATTTAAAAAATGCAATTGCAGAGTGCCTGAAGGTGCTTAGGAGTGTTTGAATAACTATGATTTGTAGAAACGCTGATGGTGTTGCTTTATTTTTCACGGGAAATTGCAACAATAAAAATCTGTGAAGCATATCAATTTTTTTTGGAGAGATCGTTCTATGAACAGCTTGAGAGATTAATTCTTGATAATTATGCAGTATACGGTCTTCTGCCATTTTTGATTTTTTCTTCTACTGTGGTAGCTCGCATTATCCATCACAATTACACTATTTGGAGGTATATTAGGTAACAGTTGATTCTTGAACCAGTCTTCAAATAATTCCGCTGTGGTATCGTCATGGTAGTCAGTATGGCAATCCTTTATATTTTTGGCTGATAAGGCCAACGCATTTGGTATAAACCCATTTTTTGTTCCAGCATGAATTATTGTATCAAGTGACAAAATGTCGCGTTTAAATTGTTTTTTATCGCTTATTTCTCTTGTAACGCCATTATTCCCCGTATCTCCACGTGTCGTACTCGGTTGTTCCTCCCACGGAAGAAACATTTTTCATACAATCACAATTAAGAACAAATAACTTCTTTTGTAACCAAACACCAACTGCTAACTGATTTTCAAAACTACAAATCAGCTTGGTATCTTGAGCCTAATTATTTTAAGAAAATTAATTTGTAACGTAATGAAACCCTAATGTTATAACGTTTCGTAATTAGTCATAAAGTTGATAAATTTCAATTCGACCAAAAACGTGTACTTATTAAGAAATAATTACACATTTTTAAATCCGCACCTGTAATCCTCAGAAATGGTAGCATGTTTGCAGCTTTTTTTATTTACTTTCACACCCCGAACAATAGTTGATTATTAGGGTACGGGATTAGCATTTATAATGAGTCTCTTAAGGCGCATTTACACAGACAAACTTTCCTTTGATGTTGAAATGCCGACAAACATTTACACGAGCCTCTTGAGCAAAATGTTCACAGAAATGTTCGAGCAAAATCTCGTACAAAAAAACACACGTAAATTTTGGAGAGAATGTTGAGCAAAATTTATTTGAAGAATTGGGGGTATAAAAATTTCTTTACAAATTTAAATTTTATAGTTTTATGGGAATTCATTGAACTTAACTAAAAATAGAATAGAAAGACTAAGTTTCAAAACAAGGTATTTTAATTAAGTGCTTTCCGACGGAAAAACGATATGATGTCGAAATTCACGTTTTACCTCATAAGCAACTTCGATTGATTTGATTTTTATAGGGGATATGCCAGTATACCATAATTGGCACTTATTTGTTGCTGATGCTGGGTTAGGAGAAGGTAAAAACCGTAGACTAGTGAGAGGGGGTTTTGGTCAAATGAACATTGACACACAAAATTACATGACAACAAACAAGGGTCAACGCAGTTTTTTTATGAAAGTTTTAGAACAAATCTTTCCATAAAGAAAGGGCTCTCCGACGCCAAACAAAGAAATTCGTTTTATTTTATTGACGCGTAGAACTTGCGTTTCCGATTTTTTAAATATTGAAATTTTTGGCGATTTTTACAAGCTTTTATTTATGTATATTTGTATGTTCGGCTCAAATCTTGCAACACAAATTTGGTATTCAATTTCAGTTTTCGGTGTGTATTTATAGTTTCGGCGACAATACAATGATATGGTATTATTAGGCACCCCCTCCCGCTAATGAGGGAAGTGGAGGAAGAAAAAGATTTATTTTGTTCGATTTCAATCAAAATTGGCATACAGGGGTTTTTAGGGAAGAGAATTATCGAAAGGATGGATTTATGATAGTCTAAAAATTAAAAAAAATTTTTAAATAAAAAGAAGCTTTTATAAAATATAAAGTGCACTAAAAAGTAGAAAATAAATTTTAGCATTCTCATATCATAATAATAAAAGCGACGGGCGCAAACTAAAACTAAAAATGTCCATCCATATATCAGAGAAACGTAGAGTAGTTTGGGTCGAGTTGGGTTGGATTTACTTCACAAAAAATTGAACTTACAATACCAGATAAAGAATTCTTTATATTTACACGTCGTAGTTGTGGTGAGAGTATTTTTTGTACTCATGGTATTTATTGTCTTTTTGATACGTTAGTTATAAACGCCTTACCACTCATATCTCTTTATATTACTTCTTAGTTTAGTCTTTTACAATAATAATAAAGTCAAATGCAAAAACCTATTTACATTTTATTAAATCTCAAATATATGAACAAAAGCACGTTCGATTTAAATAATACCCGTTTATTACCCACTTTTACAACCCTACGATCCCGACCCTTGTCTAAAAAATATAATTTAGCAGTAATAGACTAGACTTTTGAATCGGAATGTTGCCCTTTGCATATTGTTTGTTCAGTGTCAGTAATCGACCTTGATTATTACATTAAATTGACAGTAAATATCTATCTTCAGCATTTTCATAAACCTTTTGCTTTTTTAAGCAACCCTTGGGGCCTTAAACTAAGTAGGTAAATCTGGTGTGAGGAATTAAAAGAAAAACAAACAAAGCTAAGGTTAAAGTAAAGTTACAAAAATATGTTTAAAAAAAATCCCTCCCCACCACTCCTCATAGTCGTGAGGCGCGGATTACCGCTTAAAAGTGCAATTTTTGAGTTTTTTGCCGATATTTGAAAAATTCAAAAATTTTTTGGAAAAGAAAAATTTTCCTGGGTTGTTTTTCGAATTTAGGAAAAAATTCTTGGAAATAAAAAAACTCGCAAGAAAATCCCAAAAAAACCCCCGGGCAAAAAAATCCGGGAAAAACCCTAAGAAAAAAATATTATAAGTAACCCTAATCCATGTGACAAAACTGATAGCCAATAATAATGTTTCGCTTGCCGTCGCCTTTTTTTCACAAAAGTTTGAAATAAAAGTTGGTGTTCCATTTTTTTAAAGAATTGAGATCACTGATCAATGATGTAAAATTATATTTATTCTCATCTTTAAAAATATTTTTCCAAAATAGATAGCAATATCTTGCTCAAAAATTTACCCGAACAAAATGTTCAAAGAAATGCTCACAAAAATGTTCGCGCAAAAAGTTTCAGATCTTTTGCACGAGCTTTTATTTGAGCATGTTCGTCTGTGTAATTGCGCCTTTAGATCTAGTCGTACACTGTAACTGGCGAGCATGGTGAGAAGTTCCACCAACCAAGATAATTTAAATATCGAAAAAAGGTATCAGGGAAAATGGAACTGTGAAATGTTAGTCGACTACTGCTGGACTATTATGCTAAGAATCGCAAAATGAGTGTCTGTACTCTAGAATCAATAATAAAACTGTCCTATTTAATTGCTTTTGTTAAATAAAACATATATGATCATATGTATTTTGTATATTAATTATATCCCTATAAATTTTGTAACAACTAATATAGTTTTTTTTTTCGCGTCAAAACTTAAAACTTTAACTGGTATTTTTTCGTTACTTGGGTGTAGTTAAACCCAAAATAGTAGTTTTAACAACTAGTGCCTAAAATAGTGACTTTTTTTACAAGCGTTGGTTTAAATAACGAGCGCAACTAGGTATCTAAAAACGCGAGTAAAAAAAAGCACAGTTTAGCCGCGAGTTGTTAACACTATTTTTTTTAATACCTTTATTAAAAAATCCAAGAAAAACAGGAAAATACTTTTAAAAATCTCGAACGAAGAGAATTTCTAGCAACACACCATCTTTACACTATAAATGAAGGCGGCTGGGAAATGAAATAACAATCGTTTCCATAGCGATGTGTCTTTTTACTCGGTGACGTTCATTGTTGCCACATTTTAATCTTTGACAATTTGATATTTTGACGAAATTTTTAAATGATTTTTTCGTAAATACTTGATGAAAACTTAGGCAAGAATAATTAGATTTTTTCAATATTACTATTTTCCGCGATTTCTCTTTAACTTTGAGTAAAAATCGTACAGAAATCTTTTTTTGCACCCGTGATCAAAAAAAAAGTTTTTTAGTTATCTGCAGACAGTTACTAAAATCATGTTTTTGATGAAGGTATTAAAAAAATGTTTTTTTGCATCGGTAACCAAAAAAGCCATGCTTTAGTTATCTGCAGACAGTTACTAAAATCATGTTTTTGATGAAGGTATAAAAAAAAATAGTTTTTGTTCAGGAAACAAAAACACATATAATCAAAAAGTGTTTACCTCGCAAACCAAATTGATGTGTTTCTGGGTTTTTTCAAATT
Organism: Oxystoma pomonae; assembly: GCA_963921995.1. NCBI lineage: Eukaryota > Metazoa > Arthropoda > Insecta > Coleoptera > Brentidae > Oxystoma > Oxystoma pomonae. The sequence goes on along the minus strand of OY998167.1, from coordinate 20,847,083 downwards.
TTCAGATCAGGTAACTCGAAAAGTCATGGCTGGTACCTCGTTTTAAATTTTAAATAGGACGCCCTGTATTTGTACATTAATTTACCAATCAATAAAAAGTTTATGTGGGAGGGAATTCGACATAGGTATAAATTTCCCAAAATTTAATAGACTAATAAGCAAGTTTAAAGCTACCCACCAGAAAATATCCTACAAAACACTGTTTAAATGTACAGCCGGAAACCAAATGTACATTGTTTTTAAAAACATTAAATTAATGATTTTAAAACTTATTTAAGTACAAAAAATAAACTGCATATTTCATTTTCAACATGTGTAAAGGAAATTTTTTTTAACGATAAGAGGACGAATTTACGAACAGAAAAGTTAACATTTACGGACGCGAGATTCACTTTTTGTTTTTTAAAAGAGTTATACTCGACTGTTTCTCTTCCCTTCCCTTAAAATCACCCCCCTTCCCTTGTCGGTTTGGACTGCATCCGGGGGTTCCACTTCACTGTTAGTTAGTTAAATTTTTCTTACCCTTATGCACAGAATATCAAAAAAGTGGAATATAATTTTTAGCCCACCATACCAATATGGTATGGGGGACTATTAAAATCGTGAAATTTTAACTTTTCTTAATTTTATCAAAAAAAGTTTTCTGTCGGTCTGTTGTCTGTCTGTATACACGAAAACTCAAGAACGCCTTAATCGATTTTAACGAAATTTGGTACAAAAATCCTCTATCGGCTGATCATGAACTGATTAACTTTTGGGTAAGGTGGTAAGAGGTTGAAGGGGGAAAAGGGGAATAAAATATTTTAAAAAATTGTAACTTTGGAACAAAAGCAAGTAGCGGTATACGGTTTTCAGATTTAAGTTTCCATGAATATGGACTAAAAATTTTGTAATAAAGTCCAAATTCGTGAGAGCTTTAGTTTTCGAATTATTTGAAAAAACGTTAAAATATATTAAAAAAACTTTAGAAGTAAAGCAGCTATTGATATGCGGTTTTCAGATTTTGGTTTTCGTAAATATTACCCAAAAAAAAACAATTTTTTGTTCGTAAAGTCATCTCGGGCTATAAATAAATGTTCCTGTGAGGCCGATTTGTATATTGATTAATATTTTTGCTATTATTACGTCGGTTAACCTGAGGGGACCAACATAAGAGACCCAAATATTTTGAATGCTACATTTTGTAGCCTTTTTCGTAGCTATTTTGTTACAGTTAAATTAATTTTGTAGCTGTAGCCGTTTTCGATAAAACGCGACCCCCCCCCCCTAGCTTAACCGTTAAGCTGAGGGGCCATCCCATAACATCAATTCTGCTAAAGCTAGAAAGTTCAAATATATACCACATTTTGTAGCTCAGCTTGTTCGAGGCGTTCACATATTAAAAGTTTTTTAAATATTCCTACGGTTGGGTTGGGACAAATATATCACATAGTTCATTTGGCCTATATATTTTGCCCATTAAAAAATAAATATTTATAAAAAAAAAACTTTTAAAGAACAAGCTTTTATTAAATGCACTAAAAAGTAGAAAATATTTTTTTATCTCTCTTATACCACAATAAAAGCAATGGGTGCAAATTAAAAATTTTAAAGCATGATAAAAGCATTATGTTTATCATTCGAATAGAAGAAGAATTTAGTTATTACTTTACGGTCTCAAAGAGAGACCTATCTTTGTGACCGTAAAGTTAAATTTTTTAATTTGCGCCCATCACTTTTATTATGGTATAAGAGAGATAAAAAATTATTTTCTACTTTTAGTTTTTTTTTAATAATATTTGGTGTCACTGGAACTATAAATGCATGATAAATTTGAAGGCACTCGGATGTGAATCCGCCAAATCGGATTAGAAATTCATTATCTCCATCCCCAAGTGCCCCAACAACGAAATCGGGCGTACTTCTACTGTAACCCCTCCATCCCCTTCGAGTAGGGAAGAGCTGTCAATTTCATCACACTATATTCTTATATTGTCTCCGCAACTATATAAATTAAGTTGCAAGATTCCATCCGAACAAACATATCTAGTTACATAGTTATATACATACATACGTTGCAAGTTAAATAAAAGCTTGTAATAAAAAAAATATCTCCTAAACGGCTACAAAATGTTTTAATACGTCAGATGAGAGCCAAAACTGTGCTCTATGAAACAACCATTAAAGTGTGGGGGCCTTCTGGTAATATATCACATATAGTACATTTGGCATATATATTTAAAGAAAAAGAAACAGGTTTTTTTTAATTAAAAAAAAATCTAGGAATATTTTGAAAACTTTTAATACGTTCGATTCCCTCGAACAAGCCGAGCTACAAAATGTGGTGTTTATTTGAATTTCCTAGCTTTAGCAGAACTGTAGTTATGAGGTTATGAGTTGGTCTAGAGAGAGGTTTGAAGAAAAAAAATATATAAACATACACTTTTGTTTTTGCTTCATCGCCAACTACTATTTACCGTAATTTAAAAGTAAAATCCCCTATGTAGCCCTTTTCTGGGGGGCTATTTTTGGAAAATATTTTGGGAACCTTAAATAGCAACCCCCTATTTTGACTTTATATTTGAATTCTCGCTGAAATTCTCTTTCCAATTGTACTCAATATCATAAGGTTTAATTTACTAATTTTCGAGATATTGGCTTTCAAAATATCAAAAATTCAATTTTCAAAGGCTCTGAAACTAAACAAAATATCTCTAATGTGTTTATTATCGATTTTAGGGGTTTTTTAAGAGGAAATAAAAAATGACAACAGTTTGACATTCTGACCTTCTAGTCACTGAAAATCAATAAACTGTAAATAGGAATTGGCAAACGTCAAACTATTGTCATTTTTTATTTAGTTTCTAAGATATGGGCCTTTGAAAATTGAATTTTTGACATTTTGAAAGTCAATATCTCGAAAATTAGTAAAGCAAACCTTATGATATGATATGGCTAAATAAGGTTTAATAATATAAATATTTATCTTTATTTCAATAGATATTGTCAGATATTCCTTTGGTTAGGTATAAATAACCTAAAATTAGGGAAAAAGTTAAGTTAAAGTCGAGGTTAAGTGTTATTTGTTTTTTAAGTTTGTCTAAATACATTTTCTTAAAAATATAAGATAGCTAATTTGCAAATTTTTTGAAAAAAACACAATTTAAGTGGTCTATAAGGTCGAAATAAAATGTTTATAAATATTTTCCGGATAGTGGACCGGGCAAGCTTTCCCACTTTGATTGCCAGATAGCCTCGTATTATTTCGCTTATGACTACACACACAAACCCCGTCCACGCAGGTGGAAAACCGGGGTGAAAAGTAGCATGCGCAAGCGGTCCAAAGTTTTCCGGAGCGTCTTTCCATCCCCGCGTTGTATCGTGCCTCGTATTGTTACCATTTTCATCAAACATGATTTTCTTTTGCCCTGCGATCTTAAAACAACGCGACAAAGTTTTAAAACGAGTGAAAATTAATGTCGAATGACACTACAGCAATAATACAAACATTACTTTTAAAGCGTCTGAAAGGATTACTGCTAAAGGCGATCATGTAATAATAGGGGCAAATCGATACACTACCTCTTTGTTTGTGTGTGTCTCCGGAAGTGCATTTTTAAACTTCAAACATGAGTATTCAAGTGAAACTCAGCCCCAGACCGAGGAAGCACAAAGTGAAAGAACACCAGGAGACCAAACAACCAGATATTGTTGCTCAGGTAATTATTAAACAGTTTCAATTGCATAAAATAGGAATATAGTGATTTGGTGTCTTAAAAAAATTAGTGATAGTTTCCATGAATGTGATGATGAAGATGGTAAAATAAAAGGTGACCACGTTGACCTTTAGTTGCGGCAGACATGCGATGACGTCACAAAAAAAGAAGGCACCAGCTTTGCGTCACGGACGGAAATTTTCTCTACATTTTTTCAAAAATATTTTGAGCATTATTCATCTCCATAATCCTATCGAGCACACCTCATAAAATTCAAATTTTAATAATTCCAGAATTATGTGCTTTTTATGTGCTAATTTTTTCACCTTTTAAAAAATTTTGTGCTCTTTGAGTTTTTGAGAAAGTTAAAAAAAGCTGGGCTCGCTAGCTTTAGATAAACCTAGCGCGCCCAACCTTAATTAAAGGTTCAAAATATCCGATAAATCTCAGAATTATGTGCTTTTTATGTGCTCCATAAAAATATAAAAAAAAAACTTTTTTAGTTATTTTTTTTAATGTTGTGTGCTCGCTAGCTGTATATAAACCTAGCATGACCTTAAATAAAGGTTAAAAATATTCGTGAAATATCTCAGAATTATGTGCTTCTCATGTGCTCCATGATAATAGAAAAAAACTAAAGATTTTTTACTTTTTTAGTGATTTTTTTAAAATGTTATGATGTCGCTATAACATTTTTTTAAAATCTCATTAAAAAAGTCAAAAATCTTTAATTTTTTTCCTATTTCCATGGAGCACACTAAAAAAGTTAAAAACTTTAATGTTTTTTTATATTTTCAAGGAGCACATAAAAAGCACATAATTCTGAGATATTTAACGGATATTTTTAACCTTTATTTAAGGTTGGGCTTGCTAGGTTTATATAAAGCTAGCGAACACACAACATTTTTTTTTAAAATAATTAAAAATTTAAAAATGTTTATCTTTTTTTATATTTTCATGGAGCACATAATTGTGAGACATTTAACGGATATTTTTAACCTTTACTTAAAGTCGGGTTTTTTTTAATTTTCTCAAAAACTCAAAGAGCACAAAAATGTTTAAAAGGGGACGAAATTAGCACATAAAAAGCACATAATTCTGGAATTATTAAAATTTGTATTTTGTGAGGTGGGCTTGCTAGGTTTATGGAGGTCCATTATTCCATAAACTTGGCTCACTAAATATGAGAATCAGCCTAGGACAGTATTATTTCTTCTGGAGGTGAAAACTGTCCAGGCCGCTGCACCTAGTGAAGGTATCAAATCTATTAAAGTATAAAAAGTATAAAACAAGGGACACATTAAGCAAACTAACGCCCGTTTCACTTGGTGTTTTGGATACACAGGTTTTCTTGACATGCCATTTTTCTTTTGGGCAATTCCGTGATAACTCATTTTACAAATGTTTTAATATCTAATAAAGATATTCCAGAACGACGACATCTAAAGCTTAATGCATTATGTAGTGTGTCTATGAGAATAATTTAAAAATAAAAGTAAATTCATTTTTTATTTAAGGTCCATGATGTAACAAAAAATTGGTGAAAACTCATGGGACATTTCTTGTAAAAAGTTAATATTTTGTTGGCTATAACAGTTTTCCTAACAAGTTTTCCAAAACTACACTTTGTTTATCGTCTCCTGATGATGCTAATGTTTATCGTCTCCTGATGATGCTAACGTTGTTAGCGAAAAACGCCGAGTGCAAAAAAGTGTAGTTTTGGTTTGTGGAAAACAATCAAAACTTTAAAAACAAAAGATCAAAAGATCTTGGGTGGAAATAACGAAAATTCAAACTTGGATGAGCATCCCACAAGGAACACACAAAAGATCAAAGCAAAAAGAGAAATTAGTAAACGATGTTTCGCTCTGGGTAACCAGCGTGGGCTCATCAGTAGTTTCACTGGTCACCCTCCACTATACATCATTAAACACCATCATACACTTTGACTTCCAACCTTGAACCACTCACAAATAGGCATCGTTCCGCACTGGCACTTACTTATCCAAGTTACCTGATACGAATTCGTCCTGGCGTGTTAATATTTCCAGTAGGATTATGCTCCTAAGGCAATTAAAACAAAGAAGAAGTTAAAAAACCTCCAAATCAGTTACTTCAACCGAAAAGAAACTAAAAAACAAAAGATCAAAAGATCTTGGGTGGAAATAACGAAAATTCAAACTTGGATGAGCATCCCACAAGGAACACACAAAAGATCAAAGCAAAAAGAGAAATGATTAAACGATGTTTCGCTCTGGGTAACCAGCGTGGGCTCATCAGTAGTATCACTGGTCACCCTCCACTATACATCATTAAACACCATCATACACTTTCACTTCCAACCTTGAACCACTCACAAATAGGCATCGCTCCGCACTGGCACTTACTTATCCAAGTTACCTGATACGAATTCGTCCTGGCGTGTTAATATTTCCAGTAGGATTATGCTCCTAAGGCAATTAAAACAAAGAAGAAGTTAAAAAACCTCCAAATCAGTTACTTCAACCGAAAAGAAACTAAAAAACAAAAGATCAAAAGATCTTGGGTGGAAATAACGAAAATTCAAACTTGGATGAGCATCCCACAAGGGTAATATCACTGGTCACCCTCCACTATACATCATTAAACACCATCATACACTTTCACTTCCAACCTTGAACCACTCACAAATAGGCATCGTTCCGCACTGGCACTTACTTATCCAAGTTACCTGATACGAATTCGTCCTGGCGTGTTAATATTTCCAGTAGGATTATGCTCCTAAAGCAATTAAAACAAAGAAGAAGTTAAAAAACCTCCAAATCAGTTACTTCAACCGAAAATAAATTAAAAAACAAAAGATCAAAAGATCTTGGGTGGAAATAACGAAAATTCAAACTTGGATGAGCATCCCACAAGGAACACACAAAAGATCAAAGCAAAAAGAGAAATTAGTAAACGATGTTTCGCTCTGGGTAACCAGCGTGGGCTCATCAGTAGTTTCACTGGTCACCCTCCACTATACATCATTAAACACCATCATACACTTTGACTTCCAACCTTGAACCACTCACAAATAGGCATCGTTCCGCACTGGCACTTACTTATCCAAGTTACCTGATACGAATTCGTCCTGGCGTGTTAATATTTCCAGTAGGATTATGCTCCTAAGGCAATTAAAACAAAGAAGAAGTTAAAAAACCTCCAAATCAGTTACTTCAACCGAAAAGAAACTAAAAAACAAAAGATCAAAAGATCTTGGGTGGAAATAACGAAAATTCAAACTTGGATGAGCATCCCACAAGGAACACACAAAAGATCAAAGCAAAAAGAGAAATGATTAAACGATGTTTCGCTCTGGGTAACCAGCGTGGGCTCATCAGTAGTTTCACTGGTCACCCTCCACTATACATCATTAAACACCATCATACACTTTGACTTCCAACCTTGAACTACTCACAAATAGGCATCGTTCCGCACTGGCACTTACTTATCCAAGTTACCTGATACGAATTCGTCCTGGCGTGTTAATATTTCCAGTAGGATTATGCTCCTAAGGCAATTAAAACAAAGAAGAAGTTAAAAAAACCTCCAAATCAGTTACTTCAACCGAAAAGAAACTAAAAAACAAAAGATCAAAAGATCTTGGGTGGAAATAACGAAAATTCAAACTTGGATGAGCATCCCACAAGGAACACACAAAAGATCAAAGCAAAAAGAGAAATGATTAAACGATGTTTCGCTCTGGGTAACCAGCATGGGTTCATCAGTGTTCCTTGTGGGATTCTCATCCAAGTTTGAATTTTCGTTATTTCCACCCAAGATCTTTTGATCTTTTGTTTTTTAGTTTCTTTTCGGTTGAAGTAACTGATTTGGAGGTTTTTTAACTTCTTCTTAATCAAAACTTTGTTATAGTGCAATCAAAGGTTCCAAATTCCCAAAATAGTTCCTAACAAGTGTCAAACAATAAAAAAATTAATTAGATTATGAAACTTTTATACGAAATAACATTTCTTAATTGGACATAAAAACGGCGTGCAGAGTGACAAGTAGAATTTTATTGTTGTCTTATTATTTTATTACAAAGATCGTTGAAATATTTCTCATATATCGATTTACTAACTCGGTGTACACGGTTAATGATAATACTTTGGTTGTGATAATTTTCTAGATAGAAAAATCTAAAAAAATAATGAAAACCCTGTGGGTTGCGCCGGGTTTTGTTGAAGTGAAGTGCAGACTATACCGTTACAATGGAATTACCCTAATGCCATTTAAAATTCTGCCTGAAACTCCCTATCTTTTATAGTTCTTGTCATTACTTGTGGCCTTACTTTTTTTAAAGCACACAAAAAGTAGCGTCCTAATCTATTTTTTATATATTTCTCAAAAACTCATTGGATTTGGGCCCTGTTTGCTTTAGGTTCACAAACAAACTTTAATTAACGGGGGCTCAGATGACTTTACAAACGAAGAAGAGACGCAAGATGGCCAACAGAAAAGTGACAAAAATGAAAACTATAGCACAAACAATATGGTCGCCGTGACGCCAAACAGGGAAATATCGGTAAGTCCGAAAGATTAACTTTTCGATAAAATACGAACCAGTTATTATTAAACTATTATATTATATTTTACGGACAAAATATGATTTTTTTAATAAATTAAAATATAGAAAACCTTGTCAGTATGAACCACTTTTGTTTTTTAAATCTTTTTTTTACCTTTTGGCAATTTTGCAACTTTATGTATGACATTTTTTATTATTTACTTTTTTCTACTTTCTTGATTTTTTTTATTTTTGGATTTTTTAAAATGTTTTGACATCACCCCTTGATTGGGAATTTTTTCAGTTTTAAAACTTTACTTAAAGAACCCTGCACAAATTACATTGGAAATGGCTTTCGGCTAAATGTCATTATTTTTTTATATGTTGTAGTACTCGATCAACAAAGCACAAAAATAAAAACAACGAGATAGTGAGCAGGATTACTTTCTGAGATATGAAGCTTTAAAGTTAACGTGTTTTTAGGCTATATTTTTGGGCATGGTACATTTTTTTTCCACAACTTTGTTAATTACCGTCGAAATAAAATGATTCGAAGCTCCATTTCTTTGGAATGAAACACCCCTTCCACCCATATAAAAATGTTTTTATGCGGTTTCTTTGGTACCACCAGAAAGGTCACTGATTTGTAAGTTTTAAAAAAGAAAGGAAACGACCAGTTTTAAAAAAATGACCATTCTCATTTTCTTTAAAACAAACAGCCAGATTTTAAAAATTTTCACATATATATGTTATTAAAAATAATGCCACTTGGCTAAAGAAAAAGTTTTTAGCTTGAGTGGTACCATAAATGTCAAAAATTTTAGGCGCCTTTAATGTTTTTTAATATTTTTGATATTGGAGGAATACGAAAAGTGATTTTAGATATATTATAGGTAGGTTATAAAAACTTTTTGCGGACAAATCTAATCCAAAAGCTTAATACCAATTTAATGGTACCAATTGGTACCTGTATTTGACCAATCAAATTGCTCGTGTGGTATATGCTTTTAGGCTAACTTCGGGTCGCCGATAACGAATTTGATAGCATTTTTCCGGACACTATTACCGTTTTTCTACGAGAAAAAAAAAGTAGGCAAATTGCTTTTCCTACTTATATACGGAAAAGTGGTTTTTATGCATGCATTTGCGTGCAAAAAGTTAAAACTCTTAAGATATGTTTAATATGGCGGCATGCGGCGCCTTTGTATTTAAAAAAAATCAAGGTAGGCTTGAAAACGTCAAACTTTTGTTTAAAAAACGACTATGTTGGGAATTTGGAACCTTTGGTTGCACTAAAACAAAATTATGATTGTTTTCCACAAACCAAAACTACACTTTTTTGCACTCGACGCGCGTGTTAGCATCATCAGGAGACGATAAACAATGTTCCAATGTTCCAATTGTTTATCGTCTCCTGATGATGCTAACGTTGTTAGCGAAACGCGCGTCGAGTGATAAAAAGTGTAGTTTTGGTTTGTGGAAAACAATCATAATTTTGATTTAAAAAACGACGTCATTTGCGGTCAGATAATTTTACGCATTCTATTGGGAACACAGTGTAAACAACCGGAAAAATGTTATCATATTCGTTACCGGCAACCCCAAGTTAGCCTAAAAGTATATAACACACGAGCAATTTGATTGGTCAAATACCGGTACCACTGGATACCTATCGGTACCAACATATTCGTATCAAGCTTTTAAATTCAATTTGTCCAGAAAAAGTCTGTATAACCTACCTATAAGTTATTTTAAATCACTTTTCGTATTTCACCAATATTTCAAAAATATTAAAACGCATTTCCCCAATTAATGGTACCACTCAAGCGAAAATGACTTTTTTAGCTTACTAGCATTTTAATTTTTTTAAATATACAATCATTTTCTTTCGTTTTGAAAATGTACAAATCAGTGACTTTTCTGGTGGTACCAAAGAACCCTTAAAGAAATATTTTTACATTGATGGAAAGGGTATGGAAAAATATAGCTTTAAAACAAATCAGCTTTAAAGTTCCATATCTCAGAACGTAATCCTACTCCCTATCTCGGATTTTCTCTTTTTGTGCTTTGTTAATCGAGTACTACAACATATAAAAACATTATGACATTTATTTGTGCAGGGTTCTTTGCAAGTTTCTCGATTTTATCCATTGTTTTCGTTTTTTTTTAAATGTTTTCTCCTTATTTTAATTTTTTTTTATTATATACATTTTTTTGATTATTATCAATTCTTTCGATCTATTTCAGCGTTTTCGTTGTTTTTGTTTCATTTCTCAATTTTTTAAATATTTTTATCAGGCCCTTTGTGGATACTTTTTGATCTTTTTGACTAACAATTTTTTAATTTTTTCTAACTTTTTTTGATATTTTCATTTTTTCTATTTTCTAACTTTTCTTCAATTTTTTTTAAATTTTCTCGTCGTTTTTACCTTTCTTGATTTTTTTCAACTTTTTCAAAATCAATGGTTTTTTTTAGAGTATTTAGGGACTATTATACAACTATATAATAATAATTATAATTAGAGAAATTAAAATAAATTTCTATTATAGGTGGACGGCGAATGCCAAATCAACTCAAAAATTTTATCACTAATCGAGACTGAAATGAAGAGAGATATCAACAAACATTCACATTTTACCGAGTCGAGACCTCAGAGTTTAAGCTTTTACGAAGACGAAAAACTGCCCGAGGAACTATCAGGCAAGCATTTTATCTACGCCATTCCACCGTCACGTACAGGACATTTTTTCGGCATTTTTTTCTACTTTTTGTGTTTTTTTAAATATTTTAAAATTAATAAAATAGACCAAAACTTGGTAGGTTTAATGGTAATTTAGTAACAAAATCTTAAGTGCCTGTCACGTACAGGACACAGGAAAGAATGTTCTGTACGTGACGCACCTTTTAGATTTTGTTACTAAATTACCATTAACCTGCAGGGTTTCGGTTCATTTTATTATTTTCCCAACACATTAAACTATATGAAAAATATTTTATATACTACTTTTCTGGACAACAAGTATTTTTAAAAACACAAAAAGTAGAAAAAAAGCCGAAAAAATGTCCTGTACGTGACAGTGGAATGGCCCTTTATAAAACCAGGAATTTATTAGACTGTATTTAATAAAAATTTTCATCGTAAGAAGGATTCACCATAAAAACTGCAATTTGTTAAACCAATGGGTCAATTTTTTTTGACATGAAATCTAGAAATTTTTTTTTTGGAATGCCTTGTAGAAGGCCTTCTGAATTAAATGATTGCGGAAATGCACCGTTTTCGAGAAAAATTGAAATAATGAAAAAAACAGTATTAGTTTCTACTTGATTTCGTCAATGGAAATATAGAAATGAAAATGTGCGAAAATGCATTATTTTTGAGAAAAACTGAAGAAAAAGACAATGACGATTTTGGAATTTGAACATTCTCCTGAATCTATCATTGAAAATGTGCGGAAATGTGTCGTTTTTGAACTTCATGAAAATCTGGAGAAATGCATTATTTTTGAGAAAAAGTGAAAAAAGGCCACTTTTTGTAGAATTGTGCTAATGCATTTCCGCAGATTTTCATTTCCATATTTGCATTGAGTGACAATCTAGAGCCGTTTCAATTTTTTATGTCACATTTCTACAAAAACTTGTTTTTTTTTCACTTGAAAACGGTACGTTTCCGCAAATTTTTGTTTTTATATTTTTTTTTCAATATCACATTTCATGTAAACAAAAGTTGAAGTAATCCAACTTTTTATTCGAAATTTATAAGACCCGTTTTTAATCGAACCATTTTTAATAAAACCCGGAATTTGTCAAACCATTATTTTTCAAAATCGGAATTCGTAAAAGTCGTTGTTTATCAGAAAATTTTTGCTAAATTTATTGCGCGTTCGCCATTAATACATGAACCGGAGGCGTACACGCAGGTAGCGCGGCGGCGCGGCGTTTCTATGAATTTGTCGTTCTATGTGCGCACACTTGACTAAAAGTGTTCAATACTTTGTGTATAGATATCACTCTATGGTTCTTAACTGGAATGCAATGCGTTTACGCCTCCGGTTCATGAATTATTGGCAAATGCGCAATCAATTTAGAAAAAAAAAATTCTATTAAACAACGGGTTTTACGAATTGCGGTTTTGAAAAATAATGGTTTGACAAATTCCCGGTTTTATTAAAAATGAGTTTTACCAAAGACATTCAACTAAGGTTTTACAAATTACGAGTTTGATATTGAATGCGTTTGACGAACAATGGTTCGATTAAAAATGGGTCTTATAAATTTCGAATTTGTTATTGAATAGGTTTGAAGAAATAAGGTTCGAATAAAAAATTGGTTTAACGAATTGCAGTTTCTATATTAAATGATTTTATGATTGAACTTTCTTTCATTTAACGGGTTTGATTTGGCACATTCTGAAAAACCGCGGGCGTCTGAAAAAAGAAGTTTTTATTTTTTTTTATTTATTTTGGTATTACATTTAACATTTACATTTACATTTACAACGTAAAACGTAACCAAACCAGTTCTTGTTTAGTGTTTGATGCAATTTTGCTTCATGCCGCTCACTTCTATTTCCTTCCTCGTAGAAAAAAGTGAGAGGGTAATAGAATGGAAAATAGAAGGAGTGAAACTGTGAATCAGGCATTTCTGAAAACCCACAGATAAAAAAATGGTTCGAATACGCTAGCTGCGTACGGATACTGCAAGGGTGGTCGTAGAGATAGGTGGGACGGTAGTCGCTGTTGTACGACGTATCCGTCCTGAGCATGCGGACTGAGATACGATTACGATTAGGCACTCTCTATTTGTGCAATTTTAAGTGTGTAATTAAAACTAGGTATATAAATTCAACAACCACAGTTCACTCAACAACGTTCTCAACTAAAAAGCCAGTTAACTCATTTTTGTTTTAGTGTCCTTTGGCCTACTATCGGTGCCATATTACAGTGGCGGTCCCAGCCATTTGAAAAGGGGGGGGGGGCGGTTTCGATACGAAAAAAAAACTAGAATAAAAGTATAGCTTTTATTAAGAACATATCAATATGTGCAAAAGAAAACTTAGAAACTACAAACGAGGATTTGGCCCCAAATCTTGGGGGGAGGGGTACTCAGATTTTAAGTGGTTTATTTCATAGATTTTTAATTTTAAAAAATGTTTCCATGTTCCGAAAATTTTTCATAAAAGTAGATTAAAAATGAAAATTTTAAGTCAAATTAAACTACAAAAATGCATTTTTTGATTTCAAATTAAACTAAAATTGTAAATATATCAATGGTTTCAAAGCAAAAATTACACTACAGATGCCATTTTTAACACAAAATGAAACTAATACCGTAAATATCAAAGGTGTCATAGCTTCGCAATTTATGCCCTACTTTTGATTTCGTAAATGTTTTCGTAAAAAATTTAAATTCAGGGTGGGGGTAGTTACCTCCCTACTGCTTTGAAATCCGCGCTTCAGTAACTACGTATAATTTTTTCAGTTATAAAAAACATAGATAATAAACAAACCACCAATAAAACCTAATAGATATATACTTTTTTTTGAGGTCTAAAAAGCTTTTTAAGTTGAAACATTACCTTTTATATTGCATATCTTAAATATAAGATTTTTTGGGCAAAACTCGCTCAATGTCACATGCAGCAACTAAACCCGTCAGAAGAATTTCTTTCATAGTGTTTTTAAGTAATTATGTTTTCAATCTTCTGGAGGCATGAGGAGCTTCTTTCTGACGAAGCCTTACTTACTGGCAAACATCCAAGAATGTTTTTATTAACGGAAAAATATCGTCACACTTGTTCATTGCCTCGAAAACGTTATCAGGTGGTATGTTTTGATTTAAGCTTTTTTCTACTTCTGACCAATATTGTTTCCAAATAGTAAGTATCAATAAAAGTTCAAGAATTTGTGTTTTGGATTAATATAATATTTGGAAACGACATTAGTTAATTTTGCCTTAATTTTGTCTTCACATTGTATAAAGCTTGGTATGAATATGTTCAGGTCAAAAATACTTGTCTCGTTATTGAACCTTAATTTTATGTCCGAAATGATTTTGTCTAAAACTTTTTTATAAATAGAAACATAATACTGTTCTGTATTTCCAATATCGTGCTTTTCGCGGTAAGTACGTCATGCGTTTGTTTGTTCTTGGTGTGTCCAAAGACTTTAGGGTTACCACCAGCATCTTTGTCTACATTTTTCTGGAGCAAAAAAGGAAAGGGGGGGGCGATCGCCCCCCCCCACTCCGCCCCCCCCCTGGGACCGCCACTGATATTGACACCTAACTGACAGAGAGTCCATATTTTACCTGTAAATTTGGTTATAAAACTGGCAGCCACAGTAGGCTAACGGGCATTGAGACGATAGGAGTTAACTGGCTTTTTATTTGAAACGCTGTTTGGTTCAGTTGACATCATGAAACAATTGATTTGAGTTTGGTATGTGATAAAAAAATAGGGCAATTTCTGAAAAATAAGTAAAAAATACTTGTCTCGTTATTGAACCTTAATTTTATGTCCGAAATGATTTTGTCTAAAACTTGTTTATAAATAGAAACATAATACTGTTCTGTATTTCCAATATCGTGCTTTTCGCGCTAAGTACATCATGCGTTTTTGTTTGTTCTTGGTGTGTCCAAAGACTTTAGGGTTACCACCAGCATCTTTGTCTACATTTTTCTGGAGCACAAAAGGAAAAAGAAGGGGCGATCGCCCCCCCCCACTCCGCCCCTTTTCCTGGGACCGCCACTGATATTGACACCTAACTGACAGAGAGTCCATATTTTACCTGTAAATTTGGTTATAAAACTGGCAGCCACAGTAGGCTAACGGGCATTGAGACGATAGAAGTTAACTGGCTTTTTATTTGAGACGCTGTTGGTTCAGTTGACATCATGAAACAATTGATTTGAGTTTGGCATGTGATAAAAAAATAGGGCAATTTCTGAAAAACAAGTCAAAAATACTTGTCCCGTTATTGAACCTTAATTTTATGTCCGAAATGATTTTGTCTAAAACTTGTTTATAAATAGAAACATAATACTGTTCTGTATTTCCAATATCGTGCTTTTCGCGGTAAGTACGTCATGCGTTTGTTTGTTCTTGGTGTCTCCAAAGACTTTAGGGTTACCACCAGCATCTTTGTCTACATTTTTTTGGAGCAAAAAAGGAAAGGGGGGGCGATCGCCCCCCCCCCCTGGGACCGCCACTGATATTGACACCTAACTGACAGAGAGTCCATATTTTACCTGTAAATTTGGTTATAAAACTGGCAGCCACAGTAGGCTAACGAGCATTGAGACGATAGGAGTTAACTGGCTTTTTATTTGAAACGCTGTTGGTTTAGTTGACATCATGAAACAATTGATTTGAGTTTGGTATGTGATAAAAAAATAGGGCAATTTCTGAAAAATAAGTCAAAAATACTTGTCTCGTTATTGAACCTTGATTTTATAACCGAAATGATTTTGTCTAAAACTTGTTTATAAATAGAAACATAATACTGTTCTGTATTTCCAATATCGTGCTTTTCGCGGTAAGTACATCATGCGTTTTTGTTTGTTCTTGGTGTGTCCAAAGACTTTAGGGTTACCACCAGCATCTTTGTCTACATTTTTCTGGAGCAAAAAAGGAAAGGGGGAGCGATCGCCCCTCCCCACTCCGCCACCCCCCCCCCCCTAGGACCGCCACTGATATTGACACCTAACTGACAGAGAGTCCATATTTTACCTGTAAATTTGGTTATAAAACTGGCAGCCACAGTAGGCTAACGGGCATTGAGACGATAGGAGTTAACTGGCTTTTTATTTGAGACGCTGTTGGTTCAGTTGACATCATGAAACAATTGATTTGAGTTTGGCATGTGATAAAAAAATAGGGCAATTTCTGAAAAATAAGTCAAAAATACTTGTCCCGTTATTGAACCTTAATTTTATGTCCGAAATGATTTTGTCTAAAACTTGTTTATAAATAGAAACATAATACTGTTCTGTATTTCCAATATCGTGCTTTTCGCGGTAAGTACATCATGCGTTTTTGTTTGTTCTTGGTGTGTCCAAAGACTTTAGGGTTACCACCAGCATCTTTGTCTACATTTTTCTGGAACAAAAAAGGAAAGGGGGGGCGATCGCCCCCCCATTCCGCCCCCCCCCCTGGGACCGCCACTGATATTGACACCTAACTGACAGAGAGTCCATATTTTACCTGTAAATTTGGTTATAAAACTGGCAGCCACAGTAGGCTAACGGGCATTGAGACGATAGGAGTTAACTGGCTTTTTATTTGAGACGCTGTTGGTTCAGTTGACATCATGAAACAATTGATTTGAGTTTGGCATGTGATAAAAAAATAGGGCAATTTTTGAAAAATAAGTCAAAAATACTTGTTCCGTTATTGAACCTTAATTTTATGTCCGAAATGATTTTGTCCAAAACTTGTTTATAAATAGAACCATAATACTGTTCTGTATTTCCAATATCGTGCTTTTCGCGGTGAGTACGTCATGCGTTTGTTTGTTCTTGGTGTGTCCAAAGACTTTAGGGTTACCACCAGCATCTTTGTCTACATTTTTCTGAAGCAAAAAAGGAAAGGGGGGGGGCAATCGCCCCCCCCCCCCACTGCGCCCATCACCCCCTGGGACCGCCACTGATATTGACACCTAACTGACAGAAAGTCCATATTTTACCTGTCAATTTGGTTATAAAACTGGCAGCCACAGTAGGCTAACGGGCATTGAGACGGTAGGAGTTAACTGGCCTTTTATTTGAGACGCTGTTGGTTCAGTTAACATCATGAAACAATTGATTTGAGTTTGGCATGTGATAAAAAAAATAGGGCAATTTCTGAAAAATAAGTCAAAAATACTTGTCTCGTTATTGAACCTTGATTTTATGTCCGAAATGATTTTGTCTAAAACTTGTTTATAAATAGAAACATAATACTGTTCTGTATTTCCAATATCGTGCTTTTCGCGGTGAGTACGTCATGCGTTTGTTTATTCTTGGTGTGTCCAAAGGCTTTAGGGTTACCACCAGCATCTTTGTCTACATTTTTCTGGAGCAAAGGAGGAGGGGGGGCGAACGCCCCCTTTCCCCCCTTTCCCACCCCCTTGAGACCGCCACTGATATTGACACCTAACTGACAGAAAGTCCATATTTTACCTGTAAATTTGGTTATAAAACTGGCAGCCACAGTAGGCTAACGGGCATTGAGACGATAGGAGTTAACTGGCTTTTTATTTGAGACGCTGTTGGTTCAGTTGACATCATGAAACAATTGATTTGAGTTTTGCATATGATAAAAAAATACGGCAGTTTCTGAAAAATAAGTGTTAAAATTTCTAACAGGCCTATAAACCAGAAAATTTTGACCGTAATTTGTTCTGTGAGTTCTTTCAAAAAATAATTGTCGATTACGGGTATTCCTAGATGGAATACGAAATTGAATGGCAGCTAATAAGTTATATAAAGAATAAAACAAGAAGACTTCTCCTACCCTCGAAAGTTTTCATGCTACATAAGAGAAGTCTAGTATCACATGTTATATCTTTGTATAAAAAGTTTTGTTATTTTCTACACGATCCATGAATGTTACAGTTATGGTACGAAAACCAAATAATAGCTGCATATTTCAAAATGCTACATAATTATACAGCTATTCTAATAATCTCATGCCCTTAAGAGTAATATTGTTAATATGAGTATCAAAAGACAAATTTCTTTCAAATGTTACGCCAAGATCATTGAGCTGTGATTTTGAAATTTGGTATGAGGATAAGATTGGGCACTAGTTTATTTCAGTTCAATCAGATAAACAAAACACTTCAGTGCGAAGCAAATGTGGGTAGTTGTTGAGGACTTCAAAAATTTTTAATTTTATTTAATTAACTATGCATTTGTTTTTTACAAAATTTTTTTTCACTACTGTACTTTTTGAATGAGGTTAAACTTTAAACTAATAATAATTATTACTTTTTTACAAAAATGTACAAGAACTCCATCCACAAAACTTGTTGATTACATAAAATTATTTTGTTTAGACATCGCGTTGTCCTTGCCTCGTTTATCAGAAGATGACCTTAAAAGTTGTTTCTCACATAAAAAGAAATAGAACAACCTTTTCGTGCATGACCTTTAGAAATGTTTTATCACTTAATTTAATCGACATACTTCCCTCGTTTACCAAAGAAAATAAGAAAAATTATATATTACAGCCAACAAGGAAGAAAAATCGTTTTTTTATATTTTTAGGACTTTCTAAATAAAAAAGTTACACAGCAAATTATTTTTAAACGCAAATAACAAAACCATTTTTTTTTCTTTATTGTTCAGGGGTGCACAGGAAAGAAATATATTTGAAAAGGGAGTAGCCCGTGTTGTGTTGTAATTCTTTTTATGCTGTTTCCATTTTTTTATGAAGGTATCAAAAAAAATTGTGTTTAAAAGTCGCGGCTAAACCGTGCTTTTTTACGCTCGTTCTTTAAAACTACGCTTGTAAAAATGCACTATTTTAGCCACTAGTTGTGAAAACTACTATTTTCTTTTTAATAAAATATTAATTGGAAAAAAAATAATGAAGGTATTAAAAAATAGTGTTTAGAAGACGCGACTAAACTACTATATATTGTTTTTATTAAAAAATTAATTCCAAAAAATTTAATTTTCGTAGTTACAGCAGAAGTTGGTTGATGCATTTAAATTTTGCTAATTGCAATGCTTATTAAAATTGACTTTAACGTTTTGCAATTTTAGGCATTTTAGGTTTATTTCTTGATAACATTGGCATAATATCATAAGGGCACTGATAATATATTTGTTCCTTTCTACTTTTGAGGTTACTATATCAATGAATAAAATATGAATTAATGAAAATCTTTGTCAGGAAACCTTTTGTGCCCAGCGCAATGGCAAATGGGTGCTTTTCTGGAAAATTGATCACTTGCTGACTCAACACCTTCTCAACTAAACGGTTTTGGCGGATTTTGGTGTTACTTTCGCCGAACAATGCCTTCTTGAAACTTTCTTCTTATTATTTGCACAATTGTAGCCTTATTTCGTCCATAATGGTCTACTCAAATTCAAATTCAAAAGTTCTTTATTAGATTTAAGTTTGCAGTAACAATAATTCCTTAACATTCAAACACATAAATTCTAAAGAACTCGTCTGCGCAAAACATCATACAATTTTAGGAATAAAATTTATTTAAATGTACGAGCCATAAGTACGTCTGCTTAAAAACGACTAACTCGACGAACCGACTAACCACCGTCTAATTTTGCCAAAATTTGGAATTTTTCAAATCCGATTAGTAAAGTCGTTTATTTTCAGATAAGCGGATGACAACAACAAAACATGACAGTGACATTTCTTGAAAATTTATAATATATAAGGTGCCCGAGTTGCGATGCTTGATGCAACAACGTCTCAACTAAAAAGCCAGTTAACTCCTACCGCTTCAGTGCCCTTTAGCCTATGGTGGCTGCCCATTTTTAAAACCAAATTGACAAGTAAAATATAGCTTTTCTGTCAGTTTGGCGCCACCACATTTCAAAAAAGCAAAAATGTTTTATTAGCTAAACAAAAGCTTTTGATTGGTCTATTCTACTAGCTGATTATGAAAGAAGCAAGAAGGAACTGTCCCTCGAAAGGAAGACACACCGGTTTGACGAAAGTTATGAAATAAATAAAATTTAAAAAAACAATAACAAAATTAAAAACATTAAAAAAATACTTATTTTTAATAGCGCGTCATTGCACCGTTAGCTGCAATGATGTTTTGAAGTCTTCTGGGCATTGAATTGGCTAAATCTTCAAATAAGTTTGGATTATCAGCAATAACTTTCCTATATGCCCTTAAAATAATCTGGATAAAGGACTCTCACCTTTTCTTCGGCTGTAAATCGCCCATTAATTCTAAATAGAGCGTCTTGTCCTCTGGCCGATATCCAGCTCCAAACATTTACCGAAAATCTTCCCGCCCGGTCTTCGTTTCTAACAATATATCGTGCTTCGTATGGGGTTCTTGGCGGTCGATAAACCAGAAATGGTTTTGTATCGCTGTTGGACTTAAAGATCTTCTCATCTCTGAAAACCACCTGCTGACAAAATTCTTCGCCCCTCAGAGAATAATTCAACACAAAAATTAAACGACACTGCTTCTTTTCCTCACTTTGTTTAATTTTTTTTTGCCGCAATGCGACATCTCAGCCTCAAACGTTTAATCCTCCTGCCTAATGTTGTTATGGATCCAAGAAATTTTGATTCAATTTTTACGTCTTTCGCTTTGGCAAACGGATGATTTTCCAGAAAATTGATTGCTTCTTGGCTAGTAACTTTCGTCAAAACCGGTGCCTTCCTTTCGGTGGATAGTTCACTCCTCTTGCAGAATAGGCCAACCACCTTCTAGTTTTACCAAGATTTGAGCTTTATCAAATTCGGAAAGGTGCGGCGGCATTTTTTTTAAATTTGGATGACACTGACATGCAAAATATGATGTTGTCAGGAGTCTGTAACATTGTCACCTATAGGAAGATAATGCCGTACAACACCGTTCTCAACTATAAGAACGGTGTTGTGCCGTACTATAAAAATTTTAAAAATTAAACTGGCTGCTAACTTCTGCTGTACCAGTTTTATGTGGAGAGAAGTGTACCTATATGGGCCATTCTTATTCAAACAGGCAACTTGATGCAACACCGTCTCAACTAAAAAGCCAGTTAACTCCTACCTCCTCATTGCCCTTTAGCCTATGGTGGCTGCCCATTTTTATAACCAAATTCACAAGTAAAACATGGATTTTCTGTCAGTTTGGTGTCAATATGGCGCCGACAATAGACCAAAGGATATTATAACGAAAATTAGTTAACTGGCTTTTTAGTTGAGAAAGGTGTTGCTTGATGTCCCCGGAAGTTTTCTCAAAAGCTGTTGATTTTTTAGAAGTTTTTTTATTTATGTTATTTTCAGCACGCAAATGACCTCTAGCACGTGCACTGTTTTTTCTTAACTTCCGTCCATCCACACATTTTTTTAAAGCCCAAAATGTCACTAACATGGACTGTCCTATCCCACAATTTGATGTTCAAAAATAATCTTTAGACAGAAAAAACGACTTTTATTAGAAAATAATAGGGATAACCTTACTTTGTTATTTTTTATTTCTTTTATTTTTAAACGTTTTTGGAATTAAAAAAAAAACAATGGACAGAAAGTCGAGTTTATGAACATTAGGTCTTTAATAAGCCTTAAGAAAGGGCAAAAATTATGAATTTTAATGCAAAAAGTGGTAAAGTAAAGTTCAAGCCCACGAAAATATATCCCAAAAAGTAAAAAAAAAACAAACAAAATCTGGGGTAATTCGATTTACGTATTCGGAGGCGGAATCGCCCTCAGATCACTCCCGAATAGATTCGTGACGTCAATACTCTGGCTGGGGTCGATCTGAGATCAGTGTAGATCGAAAACGCTATAAAATTAACAAGAAATTTTAACTCATTAGGTAACCTAGAACTTTTGAGTCCGGAAGAAAAGAGACATATCAAAAAGCGAAGGGAATATCTGCAAATGGATACAGATGAAAGAAACGCCTACAATGTAATACAAGACTTATACAATTCAAGAGACAACGATGACATTATGAGTAGCACAAAAAAGAAAAAGAAGAAAAAGTATGGCGAGTCTGAAACAGGTAGGAATTTACAGAAAATACTCCTATTAGGTAGGTCATATGGTTTACAAATTCTATCTGACATAACGTCCTGTCAAAAACGTAGAGGCGAATAATCTTCTGATAACTAGGTATGATTTTGACAGCGAAAATTTTGCCTAAACACTTTTTGTTTTTTTTTTTGGCTTAGAAAAATTGAAATTATCAATTATCAGTAACTTTTGTCATTCATGGCCTATCTTAGAGCCAAATTTATAGTCCGACGTCGAAGGAAGCCTCAAGGCCTCCTTGACGAAGGTTTCCTTACAGGCGTCCTTTCATTTCTTATTTATAGTTCCTTCCTTCGGGAAGGAATATTTCAAGGTAGGGTTGCATCGGCAAAAATGATGGTGGGTTGTTGCAAATAAACTACTGATAACTTCATTGTTATAATTTTTGTGGTTAAAGTTTTGTTATTTTTAAAATTTTTGTTTTTTTTTGACAAAAAAAATTATTGAAAATAAAATTCAAAAGCAGGGCACTATAAAGGGGCCCACAGACGGCGTATTTGTTGGATGGTTATGTTCGACGAGAAAATCTGGTCGAGCGGAAAAGACGGATGCGAGTTGCACACAGACTTCGGTTTGGTTTTATTATATTAATAAATCGAACATATCCGATGGACAAAATCAGGCGAAGCAAGATATTTATATCGGTTTTGTACGCCAGCAAAAATTATAATTTTTCGCACACACACTTCGGTTTTGCGTCGTTTTTGCTCGACCAGATTTGCTCGTCGAACAAAAACGCAGTCTGTGGGCCCTTAACAACCTACAGTAGCCAGGAGAAGGTTTTCCTCGCTGAACAGATTCAAAGATATAAGAATAAGTTGAGCTCACGTATCAACAAAAAAATGTACGTAAGATAGTTTATTTTATTTGCGTCTTACTTCCTACTTCATAATTTTCATAACTATGAATCAATCCAACTTTATAAAGTGTACATACATACAATACAATACATTTTATTTATTTTTATTTACCTTACATAGGTGTTGAACTTGACAATTAAAAAAAAAAGAAATAATAAATAACTATAATATATATGTATATAAATAAAAATATAAAAAGAAAAATACAAATCTTTGACCGATTGAGGAAGGTTTTGCCAGACTTTAATAATGTTGTTTTTTACCGAATTTTGAATAAATGTGTAGTTTGTCTTTTCTGTTAGCAGGTTAGTTTTGTGTCGTACGTGTTACTTACATTACCTAGATACGTTCCAGTGCCATATCAATTAAGGCCAACATTGGGGACACTGGAAGAGACCCTGGTTGTTTGGGTGATTAAATTGATCTTCGATCATGTTTTAGTATAATGTGCAGTATGGTGTTTTTTGAAAATATATATATCTGGTCAGAAACTCCTTTTTTCTAAATGTGAGGATGTCCATTATAGTAAATTGTGTAAAGAGGGTATATTTTTGCATATGCACGTAGGTAGCTTTTGGTACCCAGGCACATTTTTACGGTCTCTCTGTGTCAGGCCTCGGTAGAAATAAGTTGATATTATAACAATAGGGAAATATAAAAATCCTTGCTAATTTTAAAAAAGTGTTTTATTTAAAATATAATAAACATATGCATTAATACAAGAATGAAGTTCTAACACTAAAGAACTCAAAGGGACTTTGCATGTCCCGTATGTATCCCTTTGGAAGACGACCACGATGATCAGGGACCTTCTTCTTCCACCCGATCAATAAATTCCAAAAAAACATCCATTATTTTCAGGATATCTTAAAAAGCAAACCACAAAATGACAGAAAACCAATTATCAAAACAAACTCAACAATATTTTCGTTTTTTTAACCTCACATTATTTGCCAAGGAAGGCCCAAGGTAGCTCTTTAGCTACCTTGATGTAACGATTCCTTCAACGGTGCCTTTCACCACTATAAATACCAAATTGGCCCGAAGGCCTCCTTGAAGGAACAAGGGAGCCTTGAAAGACGACTATAAATTTGGCCCTTAGGTAAGTAGGTTACAAGTTTTCGACAATTTTTTTCAGGTATAGGAGACAGCAGAGAAATGATGATACCTAAAGAAAAGAAGAAGACTAAGAGAAAGAAAAGAGATGGTTCACCTGCAATGTCTAGTGGAAGTAAAAGAAAGCATAAAAATAAAAGGTAAAAACGCTCTCGTTAGAAGGGGAACAAATGAATTTTAATTTTAATTCCGAGTTTAAACTCGGTATTCTGACTTACAATTTAGAATTCCGACTAATAATTCAGAATTCCAACTTACAACTCGGAATTCCGACTTTACACTCGGGGTTCCGACTAACAACGCAAAATTCTGACTTTGAACTATGAATTCTGACTTACAACTCTGAATTCCGACTCGGAATCATTGTTTTTCATTTGGTATTGTAAGCAGGAATTCCGAGTAGTATAAGTTGGAATTCTGAGTTGTAAGTCGGAAATCCGAGCATAAAGCCGTATTTTCGAGTCTAGTCGGAATTCCGAGTTTAAAGTCAGAATTAAAATATGTAAATATGTGTAAATGTATATAATACTTGTTCTGTTACAGTATAATATTAAAATATACATAAAACCAGAATAGGTGTAGAACTTGTAAATTTTTAATCTAATAATATCTAACTCTAAGATAAGTAAAACATAGAAATACATTACAAAGCACAATAGGTGTATACCACATAGAGTTACAATTATTATCACAAATATTATGTGAGAGTCATGTATTATTTTTGTTTATTAAATTTAAATAAAATTATATTATGAAGTAATATGTTCATTTTTTGTTTCGTCATCAAAAAATTCTTGGGTGCTATAGTAATTCTTGCCTAGAAATGTTTTCAGCTGTTTTTCAATTTTTTTTGCCTTTTGTCTGAATTCTAGAGGTAAAGAGTTCCAGATTTTTACTATATTAAAGGTAATATTCTTCTAAAGATAAGTGTAGTGTGGTACTTCTGTTTTAAGATTGTTTTTGTTTCTTGTGTTGTATTCATTAGTAGCTCTCTGATTTTCAAATAGGTCTAGGTTGTTTAATACAAACTTGATACTTTCCATGATATAGAGGTTATATATTGTATGTATTTTGTTATTTCTGAAATGGAGTTTGCAGGATTCTTTTTTAGACATTTTTAGAGTTACTCTTAAGCATTTTTTTAGAGTTTTAGGATTCTCTCTGCGCCTCCAGAGTTTCCCCAGAAAATAACTCCATATCGTACACGAGACTGTATGTTAGGCATGGTGAGTAACCAACACTCTCTCTTATGACTCGCAAATTATAGCAATATTTGCTCATGTTTGATGCAACCTTCTCAACGTGGCTTTCCCAGTTAAGTTTATTGTTAATGATAACTCCCAGAAACAAAGCATTTTCTTCAGCTCTCCTTTATAATCTACAATAAATTTTTCTTGATTTTTTGGCTTGAAGTGTACTAATTGTATTTTGTTTATATTTATTAGTAAGTTATTTTCTTCAAAGTAATTTTCTAGAGTGTTTAAATCTGATTTAATGTTTTTTTTGTTTCTTCTTCATCTAATTTATTGTATAGTACGGTCTTATCATCTGCAAATAATACTATATCATTTGATATTATGTTTATTATATCATTTGTGTAAATTATATATAGTAATGGAGCTAGCACCGAACCTTGAGGCACTCCTTCTTAACTTTTTTCGATCTGTTGTTGTTTCTTCCACACATTGTTTCCTGTCTTCTAAATATGACTTAAATAGATGTTGTTCGAAGTTTTTTATGCCACATAGGTTAAGTTTCTTATCATGGTTTTGTGTTCTACTCTGTCGAATGCTTTGGACAGGTCTATGCAAAGTGCCACTGTTGTTTTTTTCTTGTTTAAAGAAGTGATTATGTTTTCTATGGTTTGGTAAACTGCTCTTATTGTAGTTTTTCCTTTGCGAAAGCCATTCTGTTTATCAATAAAAATTGCTTTGTGGCCCTTTTACGCTTTCGATAATATAAATTACTACTCCCTTAATAAAAGAGTCTACCAGAAACAAAAGTCCAAGTTTATAAATGCATAGAAAGCAATACCTTTTACATGATACGAGAGGCCTAATCCTTGAATATCGAGAGAAAGATCATTATTTGACAGCCAATGCAAGTCAAATGCAAGTCAGACAATGGTTCCTTCGAAATTCACAAATTAGCACTCAGGATATTGATTCTGGGTTTTGTAGGAAATGATCGATAGATTGACAACAAATAAATACGCTCAAAACCAAATTTTTTACGGGGCATGCTCAGAAAAGCCGCAAACATCGCTTTCAAGCAAGCCGTTCTTTTTCCCAAAACTAGTAGACTTGTACGAAAGCTCTTTTAAAAACATGATTTGGGTGATGTTCGGCTGTGCTTGGCCGAGTGTCGGATATCTCTGTAGACTTGTTATTGGACTAAACCACTTCACTTTTATTAATATTATTTATTTCTTTTATTTAATTTTTAATTATCAGGTACTTTATTGTCAAAAAATTTTTTCTATTAAATAAAGCAGACTAAATCTAACAAATTCTAAAATTTCCATAGTCACTGATAATTTTCACAAAAGTTTTTATAAAAGAGTGATAATCAGTTAAAACATAGTTTTGCATAATATTTATCTTAAATTATAAAATAAAAACATTAATAAAAACACAATCATCACAAAAAATAAAGACAGGACAAGAGTTATTCTTTCTAAATTATTATGCTCTAATGTAGAAGATTGTCTTATATCTAACGGTACTTTGTTAAAGATGTTACGACCCTCACATATGAAATATTTTTGAACTAGGTTACTTTTTGGTATAGGAAGGGATAAGTCGAAATTGTGTCTCGTTATGTGTTGGGGTCTTCCTTATATTTCTTAAAAACCAAAGTAGCTGTCTCTAGGATGTATGTTATAGAGTTTATAGGATTCCCTTTGATGAATGTTTACAATGAATTTTACTGCTTTTTTCTAAAGAACATTGAGCAGATATTTACTAGCTACACCCCAAAAAGGGATTAGATAAATGAAACTCAAATCATGAGAAGTAAGCTGTTCTTGCCATATCCACTCCCAACTCTGTCCTAATACACCTAATAACAAACCACCCAAAAGACAGTTTCTTCCTCAAATCCAAAATGTAGTATTCAAACCTCAATTGGCTATCTATTAGCACGACTAAACATTTTGTCACAATTTGACCCTGTAAAAGCTGCTCTCCCAGATTCACACCAATAATGTCGCATTTGAAGCCCACAATAATAGTTTTTGAAATATTGAGACACAAAAGATTAGAATCGCACCACCTCTTAATTTTCAAAATAGATCGATCACATCCTACGAGAACCAGAAGCAGTACCCAGTAAGGTTTAAAGCATGATGCAGGATATAAGCTGTATCTATACAGAAAAATAACATAAGACATAAAATAAGACAAAGCTTAAAATTAAATAAGAGTTGAGCTTATGACAAACCTGTTGAAAATGAACGTGCGCAATCGCGAGTGTCAGAGATAACTAATCAGCTGACCATGACGAGTTGCTAAGGTCTGCCTCTCTTGGCCAATATACTTATTTCGTATTTTATGTTACATGTTAATTCCTATTTGTAATTTTATTTAATGTAATGTAGTTTTTCTGAAAAAACCTAGCTTTACTTAATGTTGACACCATTTTTAGGGATGACGAGTACCAACAAAAAACCGACATCACCTTGGCATTGGAAGACCTTCAAGATGACGTTTTTGACAACGCGCCCGGAGACGAACTGACAGTTGGCCGAACGGAAAAAATGAGAAAAAGTCCGCGAAGGTCGGACAAAATTTACGTGCAGAAGAAGATGAAATTCGAGGCGACCAGCAGGCCGCATCACAATGGCAATCCGCTCAGCAGACAGTCCGCGCAGGATTTTGACGAAAATTTGGGCGATAAAAGGTTTGCTAATCTGCAAAATGCATATCCGAATACCAAAAATATGGTGTTAGTTTTCGGTGCACACTTAGGTATAATGTCATCAGGGGTCTGATTTTCGAATCCATACGAAAATATCCGCATACGTATACTGAATAATCAACAATTTTTATGTCAGTCTCTTTCTATACCGTGTGAAATGAGAGGCGAAAGATAAGCCGGTATGTGTGGACCGCGTTCGAATTCGACTGGTTTAACGCAATATTGCACGAGTGGGTGGAGGCATTCGTGTTGTTTCGCATGAAGAACCGGTTATTCTTGCACGTACATGAATCAGCATATCGGCATATCTTTTGCCTCCTTTTCTATACGGTATAGGAAGAGACGGAAGTAGTCGCATGCGAATAATTTCGTATGGTTTCGAAAATACAACCCCAGAACTTGGTTATGATGTACTGTTTGTAATTTAGTGCAATACATTAATCGGATAAGCATGCCTCTATTAGAGACACAGAGATTGAAGGAAACGAAAAATTAAATTCCCTTGCTAAGGCAGGTACATAATATGCGTTCTTAGGGCCAGTTGGATTAACTAAGGCCACCATCCGCGGGGAAATATTCGAGGCTTGAAAAAAATGGGGGCACTGACGCTCAGTTCCTAAAACAACTCTCTTCTGGATAATCCCGACACACTCAGAGGACAGCGATTTGTACATTCTGTGGGGAAGAGGAATCACCAGTACCTACACATCCTATGTAACTGGGTATAATGAGAATAAGGGCAAAACTATTTAGCCTAGGGACAAAATAGGTATGAACCACAATAGATACCGTCGCAGTGGAAGGAGCACCATAGACCCACTTTATTTGAATTGATTGATTAACTCTGTGTTTCAGACTTCCATTATCTATATTTTATTTATACACGAAGTTTCGATCAGTACAATCTCTGATCGTCTTCAGATGCAAACTACAATCTATTTCTAAAGATACGTACTTATATACTTTCAAATATTTGGAATTTCAACACTTGGTTTACTGAAAATACCCTGACTCTGCCCAATAAAGACAGCTTCAAGGAATTTCCGTTTCTTCCAGTGTGACTCCCTGTGCAAAGCCTTTGCTTCTGTCCACTTCATTCGGTGTTATTTTGACCGTGCATGTTCGGCGATTCTTGATTTCGTTGTTTCGCCTCTTTGGGTATTCGTGGTCTTTTGGTTTCGCCTATATATGATTCCCACTACAAGGAACTTGGTAAATGCATTCTTTATTTTGTTTATTCTCCGGTTTTTGTTTGGTAAGAAAGCTTTGAATTGTGCTATTAGATTTAAAAACTGTTTTAATATTAAAATTGAAATTAATTAATATGAAAATTATTCAAACTCTTGCAGGCAAGACCCCTTCATATGTAGAAAATTCCAACCATTTTGTTAATATTCTTAAATATTTTATTTTAGGACCCAAGGATAGATTTGTCAGTTTTGATGTCGAAAGTCTATACACCAATGTCCCGATAAAGGAATCGCTAGATATTATTAGACAGAGACTGGTAGATGATGAATCTCTTTGTGAACGTACCAGCCTGCCGCTGGAAGGGGTGAAGGAGTTGTTGGAGTGCTGTCTACATAACTCTTATTTTCAGGTTAAAGATAGGTTTCATGCTCAGGATGACGGTCTGCCAATGGGTTCATCGCTTTCGCCAGTGGTGGCTAATATTTACATGGAGTGGTTCGAATCACACGCGGTTGATACCGCAACATATAAACCTAAGCTCTGGCTAAGATATGTTGATGATACTTTTTTTGTCTGGACCGGGAATGACCAACAACTTTCAGAAGTTCTTTACCACCTAAATTTTTTGGAGTTGGAGAAAAATTGTCAAATTCCTTTTCTTGATGTACTTGTCAAACGAGTAGGAAGCGACATCAGAACAACAGTCTATCGTAAACCCACTCTCACAGGACAATAATTAAATAAATGTTCAAATCACTCTGCTACAACCAAACGAGGCATAATAAGAACTTATGACTTGAAAATCGAAATAAGAAACATTAAGCAGGATCTGCAGCAGAATGGTTACAGCCTTAAACTTATCACAGATACTGTTTCTAAATTTCAGAAAACAGGACAGGACTTAAAATTCCATACATTAAAGGAGTATCAGAGAAAATTCAAAGAATAGCGAACAACTTTAATATTAAAACAGCTAAATCTAATAACACAATGCGAAGCCTTCTTAGTAAAACAAAACCAGAGAACAAACAAAATAAGGAATGCATTTACCAAGTTTCTCGTGAGACACAATGCGAAGCCTTCTTAGTAAAACAAAACCAGAGAACAAACAAAATAAGGAATGCATTTACCAAGTTTCTCGTGAGTGTGGTGAATCATACATAGACGAAACAAATAGACCACTATCTGTTAGGCTTAAGGAACATTAGACCAATGCCCAAAGAGGTGAAACAACAAAATCAGTAATCGCCGAACATACATAGTCAAAACAATACCGAATGAAGTGGACAGTAGAAGCAAAGGTTTTGCACAGGCTGTCACACTGGAAGAAACGAAAATACCTTAAAGCTGCCTTTATTGGGCAAAATTAGGGTATTTTCAGTAAACCAGCCAGAAGCCAACTTCTTAAACTTCACGGTTAAGTGTTTTCCCATAGTATATGAGTACATAGCCTTAGGAATAGATTGTAGTTTGCACCTGAAGATGATCAGAGATTGTACTGATCGAACTGTCGTGTATAAATAAAATATAGACAACGAAAGTCCGAAATACAGAGTTAATTTCACGAATGCTTCAGTTGTTTAATTTCCAAGTACTTCATTATTTTAATTTTCAGATTTTCCTACTCTTACCCCTTGCAGTGTGCAATCGGCCTGCAAAAGTGTTGGACAAGATTTTCGAATCTGGTTCACGGCCTACTGGGAGGACTCGCCCTGTGCCACTGGCTCTACATCATTAGCAACGTGAAACGACAAGACCAATCTTTTCTTTTGCATTACGCTTATTTCAGTGATATTTACGTGGGACTCTTTTTTGCGCTATGCGTCCTGTGTTTGCTGTCTGTTTTTGATAGGTAAGTACACAACTTAAGAGTGTATTTGAACGAAACACTGAGTTGGGAGTGTCATGTTCCATACCTTAGGTCAAAGCTATTCAGTACTTGTGGGTTTAAAACCTCAAAAATCTTGCAGGAAACACTTTAAAAAATTTAAGCATATTAACAACTCCAGCACTCTACTTCCTTCAACGTACTCTTTGTAAAAAAAAATCCAGTCTTTTCTTTAGACAGAAGCAATTATTCAGTAAATATGATACAAGAACCAGACATGAATCAGAATTGGCTGTTCCCCGTCACAACTCCACTTTTTTGAGAAAGGAGCTTTTTATCAAGCTATAAGAGGATATAGACATCTACCTTCCGAAATAAAACAAATTTCCAACATTTTTCACTTTAAAAAAGCAGCGAAATCATATGATCTAGAAAATGTTTTTTTTTTAAGTTTATTATGTATGCACAATTGTTTCTATTGACGTTGCTGGTTTTTATTATATAGACATCTACCTTCCGAAATAAAACAAATTTCCAACATTTTTCACTTTAAAAAAGGAGCGAAATCATATGATCTAGAAAATTTTTTATTTAAAAACCCCAATTGTGAAGTTAGAGGTTCAAAAAGTGACGTCAGAGTCAATTTCAAAAAAGGACATAAAACTAGTGATACATTACGTCAACTTCAAAGTAAAAGGGCAGTCTAACAAAAATAATATGGCCGATCCAATATGGCCGCTGTAGGGTAAACAAATCGTTTTTTGGCAAAGTGAAAAAAGACTCAGATTAAACAAAGTGATTTTTTTTATAGAGTAATCCTTTCTGAATCGGCGAAAAACAAGCATTTTTCCGAAATTTTAACAATAAACTCAAAATTCGCAATTAAACGTGCAAATGTCCCACTACCTACCTTTGTCGCACCCGTGTAATTACAGATAATGTCATCTCTCTCAAATCAAATAGCGCAACTGCCTCTCGTCAAGCCGATCTGGCCCGATCTTTAGGCTGAACTGAGAGAGACAATGCCTATCCACACTATGCAAGTTCGAGAGAGATAAAAGTATATGACATTGCCTCTTTAAACTGCGAATTTTGAGTTTATTTTTAACATTTTGGCAAACTTTTCATTTTTCCCCGATCCAGAAGGGATTATTCTATTCGGAAATCAATTTAACTGTGGTGACCTGATTTTTTTGCAAAATTTTACGTCATTGCATTTGTTTTCCATGGCAACGCGGAGAGTTTATTTATGTTAATCCACAGTGCGACACGAGAGCTTTTTTAGCACAGGGTCAAAAATTTGGGGTTAGGTTACTTATTTTGACTTCGCATTCCGCGCCGCTAAAGCACATAAGTTTTTTTTACTTTCGCTTTTTTCGTAAAGTGTGTGCGGTCTGGCACGCGTCCGTGTAAGTCATGATGCGTTGCTGTAGCCCGAACTTGCCTTACTATCATTACCGCCGCTGTACCGTACCACGGCGCAAATAACCCTCTAAGTCCATGTGACCGAGTGTTTATTTTGTACAGTACAGTACATGTGCCCCTTGATGTGCTTAAAGACTCCGAAAATATCCAATGGATATCAATATATTCCCTAATACTAAATACTAATAGTAATACTAAAATAAAAGAAAACCTCTTACTGCAGAATTACTTGTTAAAAAAACGCTACCCAACTAGATATTAAAGTAACTGGGTGTAATGTTTAAGGTTGCATTTACAAGTGCATTTATAATTGAATTGGAAACACTCCTGCTAGCTGCTATCACTGGTTTTAGGACAACAGGTTAACTTAGCAAGAGTCTCTCCAACCTCTAAATGGAGCTTTACTGACCTGTTTTGTTAATACTCAAGTATCCGTGTGTTTTTGAAACTGAGGTTGGGATCTAAAATCTATCCTTTGCCCTCTAAGATTTCACTAATAAACTTGCACATAAGTATGACTCAATAATTTAAATAAAAAAAAAATTATTGGATCAAAATAAAAACAAAATTATGTGAGGTTATAGGCGTTGTGTTTTGTTGTTTCTATGCGAATTCATAGTAATTCCAGCGAGCCAGTAAAGTTCTCTTGGTTCTTTGATAAACTCGGGATAATGCCCGCGCAGCGATAGGCGGGCGACCGCACACGCGGAGTCGTTCCATATTCGTTTCAGAACAATGTTTTCGAAAACATATTTTTGAAAGATAAACATAACCTCGAATGATTTTCTGTCAGAAAACGTAAAAATACTCTTCTGCCCCACTGCGGCCCTTGTTGACAAAACACCTGCAGTTGCCATGGTATCGGGGGCCTTAGGATAGTTGGGGGCTTTAGGTTAGAGGGCGCTTGAATTATTTTGATTTCCCAATAAAAGTCTTTTTGTTTAATCTGAATCCTTTTTCACTTTCCTAAAATTTTCACTTTTATTAGCATTACGTCTTATGGAAAATCGCTGTGTTTACTCTACAGCCACCATTTTTAAAGGGCCTCACGTGATTAACGGCTGACTTTTTTTTAGACAGCTCTATTGGTTTGGCTAAAGTATCGCAAACTTCTTGATGTTTCTGAGTTTTTCTTCAGAGTAGCGTTTTTTCGCCAAAAAGAAAAAAAAACACGTGTCAAATATTTTTTCGCCTGGAATGCGAATCCGCTGTTGCTGAAAAACGTGCATGGACAAAGCCTGCATTAGTTTGACAGTTCGTCATATCAGAATTACAAGGTTCTATCTACAACATTTTCACATTTTAACTTTTTTGTAAAAATGAATGTATAATTATGAGCTTTATCAAACAAAAAATAAATCGGAAAAAACCGGTGGGTAGTTTCAGATTTATTAAGAAAATTACAGAGTTCCAAGTGGATGATTTTAAATTATTTTAGAATTACAAAGTTCTATCGACCAAAATATTTTTTGTCGCGATTTTGATTATACTTTTTTCCTCTGACAGTCCTAACTATTAAATTATCTTTTTGTCCGTTTTTAAATAAAAATGTCCCCCCCCCCTTTTTTTTACGTTTTCTATGATGCAGCGGACGCATCGAGCGTCTGACGCAAGTAATCGTTTCCTTTGGCCCGTCTGCGTTTCGTGCACAGAAAAAAAATTGGGTTCGGTCTGTCTGGCAGTAGTTTGTCTATGGTTTCGTGCCGTATAAGTCAGACGCAGTCCGTCAGCCGCATGCGTCCGCCGAATCATAGGAACCGTAACTTTAAGTAAGTATTCTTTTTTGCAAACTAGTGCATTTAAAAGCCCTAAGAATTTATTTTTTTTATTAAACTTGTATTCATTCATTTAATTTTCTTAAATTAATGCAAATAAAATTATTTTGTTTGAAAACCAATTTTATACAAAAAAAGTTAAATTAACACAAACGAAACACAAATTATTTTATACTTTTTAGTCCGTTTTAAAAACTTTATTAAAACTTATTTTTTATTTAATTAATTACTTTCTGCTTCTTAGTGTATTTTTTTTTGTTTGGGGAATACTGAGTAAATTTAAATCTAAAAACTGCAGCTTTGGTTCAAAAGTTACGAATTTTCAAATATATCAACCACTCTCACCCCTTCAATCACCCACACCCATCATCATAGCTTTCTTATCCATTATAAGGACATATTTAGTAAAACTCAAATCTGAAAACTGCATATTCATAGCATTAATGGTTCAAAATTTATGGTTTTTTAAATATATCAACCCCCTACTACTCCCTAGAGCACACAACAATATCGTTTTTTTGTTATAAAATTAGAAAAAAAACTTAGGGAAACTTAAATCTAAAGACTGCATATCCGTAGCAGATATGATTTAAAAGTTATGATTTTTTTAATTTTTAAATAAATTAACCCCCACTCACCTTCTTAACTACCCCCCACCAACGCAGTTTTTATTGTAATATTATAATGTGACTGGAATTACATAAGTTTACCAAATTTTATTAAACTCGGTTAACGAGAAGTTAAAACTTTTAAATGTACTAAAGTTCTATCTAACAGTTTCTTAATATAAAAATTATTTTGA
This sequence comes from Oxystoma pomonae, assembly GCA_963921995.1. Lineage (NCBI taxonomy): Eukaryota > Metazoa > Arthropoda > Insecta > Coleoptera > Brentidae > Oxystoma > Oxystoma pomonae. The sequence continues at coordinate 20,812,236 of OY998167.1, read as the reverse complement.
GAATTACAAAGTTCTATCCCAATTTTCCGTGTCAAACATTGACAGTGTCCTGTGGAAAAAAATAGATCAGACCAACTTTTTTAAAATCTTCGAAATTAAGTCAAATTAAATTATTAGTTCAAAATATTTAAACAAAACAGATGGCATAGTTCTAGAGCACGATTTTTTAAAAATGCAACTGCCAAAAGTTGCAAGGCAGGTAGATAGAACCTTGTAATTCTAAGGTGACGAGTTGATATTATGTTAGGTTAGATATCGGACACATCCAATGGAGCGAAATAGGCGACTTCGTGAGTCAAAGGAAGCGATCGCTGGTTGTTCTAGTTTACATCACCTGTTTCGTCATTCACCTATCTGCGTCACCATACGATGACGCCATATCGCTCATATCGTATAATGACAATAATAGAAGTACGGTTGCTATCACCACCCCCACCACCACCACTCATGCCAATGATATATTACAGGTAATTTCAAAATGATAGACTTAGCTAAAAATATAATACAATGATATACCCTGGCTTTGTATTTTCTGAACGATTTTGGGGATTTTGAATGGAAGATTTTGTGACTATGTGGGATTGATGGCTCTTTAGTCACACAATCACGTGTTACCAGGTGTTTTGTTCGCATCCGTGTAGAAGAAGTTGATATGACGTCTTCTTTCAAGATGGTGGCCAAAAATCATAAAAGATACAACTTTCGCAAGCGGGGCATAATTATACTCGATTCCATATAATTCGAGAACGGGGATTCCAAAAAATTCACTTTTAAAGTCATCAGACAAAACAAGATTTTTGCCATTTTCTCTTCAAAAAATCTTAATAATTCGAGGTTTTGTCAGTCCAACTTCAAATGTACCTCACACTATTAGGCATATACAGACCGCTTCAGCCTACTGCGAACATAGGCCGGAAGAAGTCCAATTTGCCAGTGTACGTACATGCAGGGACACCGCACATCAGTGAAGCAACCAATACTCAGGCTTGCGATCACCAATTGCGTGACTTTCCTTTGGTATTTAGTACGCCTCTAACCACGGTGCTGTGTGGAGCGTAGTCAATGAAACCGGAATTTGGTCAATAAATACGTAAATTTTTATAACGTTATTTTCTTATTTTTTGTCACTGATAAATAAGAGCGTTTTATTGTCAACTGCTCAGATTTATCACTGACAACGTGCTACAATGAAAATAATAAGGAGAAACAAAATAAAAGCAAGTTCTCAAAATAAAATAATACATTCTAAAAACCAAAAAGATTCTCCCGGTCTTATCCGAGCCTATTGTAAAAACCCCTTCTAACGTTTTCAAGCATGTTAGGGGTGATAGTTTGAAAAGCTTCTTCAATTTTAATTCAAAGTTCTTCCAAATTATTAGCCCTTTCATGCCCGTCAACCTTATTTTTGATATAACTCCACAAATAGAAGTCATTAAAAGCAAGACCGTGTGATCAAGCTGGTAGTTCCCCGTGTACTTATAACCTTATAACAAGGCCAACATTGTGAGCGGGACAACCATCTTGGTGTAACCATGTTTCACCAAATCTCACACCTAATAACTGCCTAGCAGTTGGAATAATATGCTGCTGCAGTAGATCCAAGTATCTAGGACCATTCAAATTGCCGTTAATAAAAAATGGCCCAATTACGTATTCCACTACAATACCCCCCCCCCAAACATTTAGTTTTTGGGGATACTGTGTTCTTACGTCAAAATACAAATGCAAATTTTCCCTCGACCAATATCGAACGTGTGTTGGGTTATGACAATTCAATAATGGAAAAGTGCTTTCATCTGTGAAAAGAACAGATCTCACAAAATTTTCATCACGATTAGCCCTTTCAATCATTGTTTCGCAAAATTCCATGCGTTTTTGACGCTTTGTAAGAATGATAACCATTCTTTTTGAGAACACGTAAGACAGTGGCTGAAGACGTATCAACTGCTTCGGCAATTTGCTGGCTAGTTAACTTTCGATTTTCCTCCACTGCTGCGCAAATCATCACATCTCGTACTTCCTGCTCGTCATTCAAAACAGTGGATTTTTTATGGTTTCTTGGGGCTACACAACAAAACTTTTCAAAATTCTGGACAAACCTATAAATCGTTGATTTATAGGTTTATGAATATAATATAATAATATAGTATTTATGAAGTTGGACTGACAAAACCTCGAATTACTAAAAATTTTTGACAAAAAATCTTGTTTTTTGCTATTTTCAAGATTATTTAAGGTCGGATGACCTTGAAAGTTAATTTTTTGGAACCCTCGTTATCGAATTATATGGAATCGGGTATAATCATGCCCCGGTTGCGAAAGTTGTATTTTTTATGATTTTTGGCCGCCACCTTGAAAGATGACGTCATATCAACCCCTCCTACACGGATGCGAACAAAACACCCGGTAACACTCGATTGTGTGACTAAAGAGCTATCAATCCCACATAGTCACAAAACTCCTTCATTCAAAATCTCAGGGACTTACAGATGCCCCTTCACTATACGGAAAATTATGACGTATTCCCATGAGATGGTCAATGCAGCACTCAAATATTTCTGTCCTTCAGTGTTGCACTCACTAATAGCGTTTTCCTTGTGATTCACTGGTGCGCACTAAATGTGTCCTTTAAAAAAAAAATAAAAATAGACATACACTGAGGGCTCACCGGTTCAACAAAAGGAAATCGCTGAGACATTCTGGACACGAGGTAAATGAAACTCGCTACCAACTGGTTCGCGAAGCGTCTTGCACCGTTTCCATTGGCCCCGAACCAGCTCTTGGATAAAACATGGTTAACACTACTCACCAGTGGGATAATTGCCAAGGACTGGCATATTCCCAGGAGTTTGTAACAGAACCAGGCAAGAAATCCGGACAATGGTTGATCTATATACTGGTCTAAGCGAGGACACCGAATGTAGATTCTGTATGGCAGGTCTCTTTAGAAGGCTAAAAATGCTCAAGGGAAGAATAATCTCAAAAGCGAGCCTCAATGGACCCACTTTTGGTCGCACTGGAGAGTGCGACACAAATGAATCAATCAATCAATCAAAACCTGTCTCAATGGAATATGCTATTAGATGAACTATCAAAACAGTGGGGAGAAAGCGGCATTGCGAAATTTGGATAAAAGTTTCGCAAAAAAAAGCATAGTCCACTTTAATATTTTTAGGAGGTGGAGAATTCAACCGTCCTCTACGAAGCGGCCAACGATACGAAACCAGTGGCAAGCGAACCTCCCAATAGCATCTCGCCGTATGACCTGCGAATATGGAACAACCTGTCGACGGCCCGCTCGGTTCTAGCCGTTCTAGGTTGGCTTATAGTAGGTCTAGGACCGTCCGAGGATCTGCTACTCGGACACTTGAAAAATTTGGAGCAGTACCTTCCCACTCACAGGATGTCTACTTACTAGAAAAATAAATAATCTGTCTATTTGTCATTGAATAAAAGTCATTTGCAAAATCAGATCATTTTAGAACAACTGGGGCCAAAATAAGACTGTCACTTTATAAAAAAGTATTTTTTTTAGTATTACACAGAACACGGCATTACACAGTCTTCACCGTTTTGACTACAAAAAATTGATGGTACCTTCTGGCGAAAAAAAAGTAGGACACGGAATTAAAATATGGGTAAATATAACACCCTATATTAATTAATTAAAATTTACATTGTTAGTCATTTGTGTTAACCTCTCGTTATTTACCTTGATACATTTGACACTTGTGTTTGTCCTAATAGTAAATAAATCAAAGGAGAATTTTTTAGAATAATTTATTAGAAATTTTTTAAAATCCTATGTTAGGATCTAATAGAGTTGCAAAATTCAGCTTATAACTTGAGTTACGAAAAATAACTGGTCTATAAGAAGAGGTGCGAACCATTTTGGAGTTAATAATAATACATTACCACGCTGGGAAAAGCGCTGTAACTGTAAAACAATAGCACAGAGAAAAAACAAGAATGCAATAAACGGCAATAAAAAACACAACTTTATGCAAATAAATAAAAACAATAATTTTATTACTTAATGGGCTCGCCATTCTTGTCTAAAATAAGCTGAAAATATTGCTCTTCTTCTGAGATGATATCTACGGCACTTTCAATAGATTCATTCAAGTCGTCTGAATTTCTGGGGAACCAATTTCGCTGATAAATTATCTTCACAATCCGTCCCCAAACATTTTCCATGGGATTTAAATCCGGGCTGTTGGATGGCCAAGGTAGAGTTTCAATATTGTTCTCTCGAAACCAAGTGTTCACTACATTCGCCGTGTGCACAGGGCACAGATGAACTCATTATTTTCATGCAAGGTCGAAACAGATGGATACATAATATTACGAAGAATTTCGATGTATCGTTCACTGGTAAATCTACCGTCTATTCTCCAGCAAACACCCATACCTCTCGCACTAAACCATCCCCACATGTTGACGGAAAAATGTCCTGGTCTCTTGATGTTGTGTGTGTATTCTGGATCATACCTTGAATTTGGTCGACGATAAACAAACTCCGACTATCTGATTATGACTGGAAAATTTTTTCGTCCGTAAAGACTACTTTCTCCCAAAAATCATTCCCTTCTAAAAGATGATTGGCCGCAAAAATTACTCGAGCCTGTTTCTACTCTGTATGGGAGCATGTGGTAAAAGGATTCTGGGAGTCGTCCGACTTGCTCCATTGAACTAATTTTGTTTCGTCCTGATGCTTCCTTTCTCTTTGTGGTATTGTTTTCGGTCATAGTTCGCCGCTCTTCTTATAGACCAGTTCTCTTCTGTAAGTCGAGTTATAATTTGAATTTTCGTAAATTCTGAAACTTGAGGCATATCTGAACGTATAGGGTGACATACTAAAAAAAGCAAATATATATTTTACATGTCCTACTTTTTTTTGCCAGATCTGTACCTGTCAATTTATCTTTAAAAAAAAAAACATCACAAATTTTAAGCAGACAGACTACACATGGGCTGTGAAGATTTTTTTTAAAGTTTGGAGGAGTCTGTCAGAATTGCCAGACTCTGGGAGTTTTTGGACGGCATTCCCTTGTTATTGTCACTGTTCTTAGAGAGGGTCTATCTTAACAAAAACATGCTCCTGATAATCCATTAATCTCAGTAGCCTCTTTTGGAGTATAAGGAGTCTATCAATCAATCATCATGTCCGTGCAGATAGAGGAGAATTTCTTTCTTGTTCACCAACCGAAGAGGAGAGCCGTTTCATTAAAAAATCTATATGAGCCTTATAATAGCTCAGGTTTTTGTCTAAAGGCATTCTAAGAAATTTCGTAACTTTCATACTTCTGTTTGAAGTTCCGTTACACTTTACTAATACAAGTGTTTTCCAAAGAAATTTTCTTTGGTGTTTGCACCACAATTACTTCGTTTATACGCACCTAAAAGCGCTTTTATATAAGGACAGTTTTAAATAAATTTTCTTTCTCAGAGGTTTTAAACGTCCTTCATTAAATGTCATTAAATATGTCAGTTTAAAGAAAAAAAAAATAAAACAACTTAATTAACAACAGATTTTTTGGAAAACCAAGGTTAAGTATTTCTTTAGCTTGGAAAAAATGCGCTAAAGCGTTTTTAACGACCCTAAAATGGGTTTTTAACCGATAAACCGCTTTCTAAAATCGCTTTAAAATAAAATCGATTTAGTGCTTAAATCACTTTTATATAAATGGTGTTTATACGACAACATTTTTAAACCATCCTTATATAAAAGCTCTTTAAGAGGCCCGTATTTTTTTATAATTAACTCTGTTTTTCGGACATCCATTGTCTATATTTTATTGACACACGATGTTTCGATGAGTACAATCTCTGATCGTCTTCAGGTGCAAGCTACATTCTATTCCTAAGGCTAGGTACTTATATACTCTGGGAAATCCCTCAACCGTGAAGCTTAAGAAATTGGCTCCGCCCAAGGTTGATGACGAATCCCTTTATGAACGTACCAGCCTGCCACTGGAGAGAGTGATGGAGTTGTTGGAGTGCTGTCTACATAACTCTTATTTTGAGGTGAAAGATTTATGCTCAGGATGACGGTCCGCCAAGAGGTTCATCGCTTTCGCCAGTGGTGGCCAATATTTACATGGAGGGGTTCGAATCACACGCGGTTGATACCGCAACATATAAACCTAAGCTCTGGCTAAAATATGTTGATGATACTTTTATTGTCTGTCCCGGGAATGACCAACAAATTTCAGAATTTCTTCACCTCCTAAAGAACATAAGGCCCACCATTAAATTTACAAAGGAGTTGGAGCAAAATTATCAAATTCCTTCTCTTGATGTACACTTGATTTAAAAAAAAAACTCATACATGCATTTTTTCCTATGCCACAAAATTTAGCTTTCCATTAGTGTATACTATTATTAGGCACCACTAGCTTAGTAACAGTGACAGCTTAAAATTCAGTGTGACATCATTAAAAATGCCAAAGATATCAACATTTACAAAAGTTCAAATTATCACTCGAGTTACAGAAGACGGCTGGTCTATAAGAAGAGCAGCCACCCATTTTGGAGTTGATAAAATGACGATAATGCGATGGAAAAAGCGCTGGATTGAAAATAATTCTACGGATAGGAAAGATAGATCAGGACGACCAAAAGTAAGTTCTGAAGTGCAAGATGAGAGTATTATTGACCATCTCAGACAAAATCCTTTTTCAACGTCGGTTGAAGCAGCTAATGTAACATTATTTCCGGGTTCTTTAGCAACAGTAAATAGAAGAGTAACGAAATCAGAAGTCTTTTGTCGAGTTGCTGCAAAGAAGCCTTTTCTAACAGAAGAACAAAAACAGGCCAGAGTGATTTTTGCACTGAACAACCTTCTTCGTGATAATGACTTCTGGGAGAGGGTGGTTTTCACTGACGAAAAAATTTTTCAACCATCTTCAAGCAGCAAGAGAATTTTAGTTTATCGTCCACCAAATTCTACATTTGAACCCGAATATACAAACCAAATTAAAAAAGCTGGACATTTTTCTGTAAACGTGTGGGGCTGGTTTAGTGCTAGAGGTTTGAGTTTTTTTTTGGAGAATTGAAAGAAGATTCAATAGTGAACGATATATAGAAATCCTTGAAAACGTTATGCTGCCATCTGTATAGGCTTTACATGAAAATAATGACTTCGTTTATCAGCAGGACAACTGTCCAGTACACACGGCTAATGTTGCTCGCCAATGGTTTCAGAATAATAATATAGAAACACTTCCTTGGCCAGGCAACAGCCCTGACCTTAACCCAATGGAAAATATATGGGGTCGAATCGTTAAAATAATATGCTAAAGGAATTGGAGACCACGAAATGGTGAAGAGTTAAGCGATGCTATTTATCGCGCATTGGATCAGCTCTCAGAAGACCATCAGTATTTTCAAAATTTAACCTTTTCAATACCCAGACGTTTGCAGCTTGTAATAGAGAAAAATGGTGATCCTATTAAATACTAAATTATTTATTTTAGTTCTTTTTTAAGTTAAAATAATTAGTATTAAGTTTACCATCGTTTTTGTCCTATTCGTCAAATTGTTTTCAATCCAGCGCTGTTTCCATCGTATTATTCTTATTTTATCAACTCCAAAATGGGTTACCGCCCTCTTTATAGAACAGCCTTCGTCCGTTACTCGAGTGATAATTTGATATTGTTCAATAAAGACTTGCCTTTAATTTAAGTAAAAAAATATTTTCAGTTTTAGAGACCTTATTTAAACAATATGACAAATTGTTGTACTTTTGAAGTTTTTAGGCATTTTAGCTAGTACAACACCGTTCTCAACTAAAAAGCCAGTTAACTCATTTTCGTTTTAGTATCCTTTGGCCTATGATCGGTGCCATATTGACACCAAACTGACAGAAAATCCATGTTTTACTTGTCAATTTGGTTATAAAAATGGCAGCCACAATAGGCTAAAGGGCACTGAGACGATAGGAGTTAACAGGCTTTTTAGTTAAGAACGGTGTTGGTCCGTATATATTAAACACTTTTAGAAAGGTCAATTTTGTGACTGCATGTATGCGTTTTTTTTAAATCAAATGTACTCAACTTAAACGTAAAGTAAAAAGTAGAAAGCGACAGAACAACAGTCTATCGTAAACCAACTCACACAGGACAATATTTAAATCAGGGTTCAAATCATTCTGCAACAACCAAACGAGGCATAATAAGAACTTTGTATAACAGAGCCGTTCAAATTTGTAACAACTCTCATAAGAAATATGAAGAAGGATCTGCAGCAGAATGGTTTCAGCCTTAAACTTATAACTATTTTTAAATTTCATCAAACATGACAGAGATTACAAGACCAAAACCAGGCAAATGCATGCACACTTCCATACATTAAAGGAGTACCAGAGAAAATTCGAAGAGTAGCGAAAAACTTTAATAATAAATAAAAATAGTTTTTAAATCTAATAATACAATTCGAAGCCTTAGTAAAACAAAACCGGAGTGAGTGTAGTGAATCATACATATTCGAAACAAAAAGACCACTATCTCTTAGGCTTAAAGAACATTAGACGAATACCCCAAGAGGTGAAACAACGAAATCAGAAATCGCCGAACCTGCATGGTCAAAACAACACCGAATGAAGTGGACCGAAGCAAAGGGTTTGCACAAGGAGTCACACTGGAAGAAACGAAAATTCAGAGTTAATTTCAAACACATAATTGTCTCAAACTTTCAAACAATAATTTTATTTATTGATGAGCTGGTATTATTAGTATGAATCAATGCGTTCGACATGTTGGACATTTACTTCCTCTGATTCGATTCATTAACATTACGCATTAGTTTTCCTTGACGCCCCTTCCATTTTTAGGGGAACTGTATCCCGTGCAAAATGCCGCTTTTAATTGTGATTCTTCCAGCTTAACAATACTAGCACTTCTACAAATTTATAAAGACAAAATGTAATCAAATTTCGCTTATAGTCTTATTTTGGACCCCCAGATCTTCAAACATGATTCTGGTAGGTTTTTATTCAATGGTTTTACTTGTCATGGTTCATACGTCGCGGTTCACACTACGATACCTTTTACGTGATTTTTTTGGAAAGTATACAATGAGCTTCAGGCTACTGCGAACATAGGGGGGAACTAGTCCAATTAACTCTCGTCGTGCCATAAGACCGAGGTGGGGTCGAAGCACGCTGCACTGTTATCTTTTTGAAATTTATTTTGTTTTTGTTATCTTTCTTTATTTCTGCCTTGCTCAAGAAACAGATCGGTAAGTTCTTAAGTGAAATAATACATTTTTAAAACTAAAAATGGATGTATACGAAGTTGTCGAAAAAGTGCAGATGGTCAAATGGTACTATCAAGGCAGATCATTGAGACTTATTCAAGAACTTGTTTTGGATAATTTTGGAAATCGCCCAGAACCTAGTTTATCAACGATTCATAGGATTGTGCAGAATTTTGAAAAGTTTGGTTACGTAGCGCCAAGGAACTATAAAAAACCCACTGTTTTGAAGGACAAGCAGTGGAGGAAAATCTAAAGTTAACTAGCCACCAAATTGCCGAAGCAGTTGATACGTCTTCAGCCACTGTCTTACGTGTTCTCAAAAAGAATGGTTCTAACTCTTACAAAGCGTCCAAAACGCATCAAATTTTTCCGGAGGACAACTATCGTCGTATGGAATTTTGCGAAACAATGATGGAAAGGGCTAATCGTGATGAAAACTTTCAGAGATCTATTCTTTTCACAGATGAAAGCACCTTTCCATTATTGAATCGTCATAACTCAACACACGTTCGATATTAGTCGAGGGAAAATTTGCATTTGTATTTTGACGTAAAAAGACAGTATCCCCAAAAACTAAATGTTTGGGAGGGTATTGTAACCATGGTCGTCCCGCTCACAATGTTGGTCTTGCTAGGGAATATCCTGATAATATATTTCCTAATCGAGTTATAAGTACACGGGGAACTATTTTATGGCCAGCTCGATCACCCGATCTTGCTCCTAATAGCTTCTATCTGTGGAGTTATATAAAAAATAAAGTTTACGGGCATGAAAGGGCTAATAATTTGGAAGATCTTCGGATTAAAATTGAAGAAGCTTTTCAAACTATCACCCCTTACTTGCTTAGAAACGTTAGAAGGGGTTTTTTTGGAACATTTGCGATAATTTTTTTTGACTGGGAGAATCTTTTTTGTTTTTAAAATGTATTATTTTATTTTGAGAACTTGCTTTTATTTTATTTCTCCTTATTATTTTCATTGTAACACGTTGTTAGTGATAAATCTGAGCAGTTGAAAATAAAACACTCTAATTTATTAGTGACAAAAAACAAGAAAATTACATTATCAAAATTTGATTATTTATTGACCAAATTCCAGTTTCATCGACTACGCTCCACATCGCACCGTAGTTAGAGGCGTACTAAAGGCAAGCTGCGAACGGCGAACTCAAGCGTGAGTGTTGAATGCTCCCCTGATAGGTGTGCGGTGTACGTGCGTGGACACTGGCAAATTGGACTAGTTCCGCCATATGTTCGCCGTAGTCTGAAGCTGTCTGTATAAGCTATAACAATATTGGTTTGAAACTTAGTACGAGAGTTACAAAGTTTTTTACTTTTTGTTTTCCTAACTGAACTTAATTTTTTTTCAGGGTGGGTGGTATTTCGGCTAACAACTGTCTAATTGAAAAGTTTCAGAAAAAAAATCACATAATTAGGTATATTCTACTGACGGGCAATGCCATTTTGTGTTAAATAATCGCTTGTTTTAAAAGAAAATCTATAAAAATGTATTTGTGATACTACTAAAAAATATGTTTTATCAAAGACTGTATACTTATTTGTTGAGTTAAAAATAAAAGATTAATCATTTATCAAGTAATCAATTCCAAGCCCCTATAACATTCTTCAAAACATCGTTAATAGTTTTGATGGCTGCTGATTGAATGTGATACTCTCCGCCTCCTCCAAACTGTCGCTCAATTTTTCAAACTGAAATGGTCCTACTCCGGGTAGTTTTAATGCAATAAAAAAGGACGATAGAAACTTTTCTCCAACATTCGTACTACCTTCCTATATTGCTAATCAATCTAGTGTCGGATAGTTAACAAAAAGAACAAACGATTTAAATTTTAAATCAAATTTCTCAAAAGATCATAGGTGCCTGTAACAAACAACAATAGATCATAGGTGCCTATGGTAAATGACAATATAACATAGATGGCCATGTTAAAAGAGTACGTTAGTGCAACACCTGCTTAACTAAAATGCCAGTTAACTCTTTTTCGATTTAGTATCCTTTAGCCTACTATAGCGGTCATATTGACAGCCAACTGACAGAAAATCCATGTTTTACCTGTCAATTTGGTTATAAAAATGGCGGCAATCTTTGGCTAAAGGGCACTGAAGAGATAAGAGTTAACTGGCCTTTTAGTTGAGAACGGTGTTGGCAAGTGTTGCGTTGCAACGCCTTCTAGATAACTACCGGGATCGAAATTTAGTCGAGAAGGACTACACAGAAATCCATTCATATGGAGACAATGTGAGTCTTTTTGAGTTAGTGACGTGTCTTAGGGCTACATCCGGGGATAGAAAGATATAGTTAGAAAAGTTATTATACTCTGTGACGTGGCGTAAGCTTTCGGTCCGTGTATAATAATAGGATGGGATATTTGGGGGGAGTTAGTGCCAAATTATGTTTTTATACCCATTGACGTGCCTTAGGGCTACATCCGGGACTAGAAAGATATAGTTTGAAAAGTTATTGTACTCTGTGACGCGCGTTAGCTTTCGGTCCGTGTATAATAATAGGATGGGATATTTGGGGAGAGTTAGTGCCAAATTATGTTTTTGTACTCAGTGACGTACTTTAGGGCTACATCCGGGACTAGAAAGATATAGTTTGAAAAGTTATTGTACTCTGTGACGTGGCATAAGCTTTCGGTCCGTGTATATTAATAGGATGGGATATTTGGGAAGAGTTAGTGCCAAATTATGTTTTTGTACCCAGTGACGTGTCTTAGGGCTACATCCGGGGCTAGAAAGATATAGTTTGAAAAGTTATTGTACTCTATGACGTGGCGTAAGCTTTCGGTCCGTGTATAATAATAGCATGGGATATTTGGGGAGAGTTAGTGCCAAATTATGTTTTTATACCCATTGACGTACCTTAGGGCTACATCCGGGACTAGAAAGATATAGTTTGAAAAGTTATTGTACTCTGTGACGTCGCGTTAGCTTTCGGTCCGTGTATAATAATAGGATGGGATATTTGGGGAGAGTTAGTGCCAAATTATGTTTTTGTACCCAGTGACGTGCCTTAGGGCTACATCCGGGACTAGAAAGATATAGTTTGAAAAGTTATTGTACTCTGTTACGTGGCGTAAACTTTCGGTCCGTGTATATTAATAGGATGGGATATTTGGGGAGAGTTAGTGCCAAATTATGTTTTTGTACTCAGTGACGTACTTTAGGGCTACATCCGGGACTAGAAAGATATAGTTTGAAAAGTTATTGTACTCTGTGACGTGGCGTAAGCTTTCGGTCCGTGTATATTAATGGGATGGGATATTTGGGAAGAGTTAGTGCCAAATTATGTTTTTGTACCCAGTGACGTGTCTTAGGGCTACATCCGGGGCTAGAAAGATATAGTTTGAAAAGTTATTGTACTCTATGACGTGGCGTAAGCTTTCGGTCCGTGTATAATAATAGGATGGGATATTTGGGTAGAGTTAGTGCCAAATTATGTTTTTGTACCCATTGACGTGCCTTAGGGCTACATCCGGGACTAGAAAGATATAGTTTGAAAAGTTATTGTACTCTGTGACGTGGCGTAAGCTTTCGGTCCGTTTATAATAATAGGATGGCATATTTGGGGGATTTAGTTCCAGACTATGTTTTTGTACCCAGTGACGTGCCTTAGGGCTACATCCGGCGCTACAAAGATATAGTTTGAAAAGTTATTGTACTCTGTGACGTGGCGTAAGCTTTCGGTCCGTGTATAATAATAGGAGGGGATATTTGGCGGATTTAGTTTCAGACTATGTTTTTGTACCCAGTGACGTGCCTTAGGGCTACATCCGGGTTTACAAAGATATAGTTTGAAAAGTTATTGTACTCTGTGACGTGGCGTAAGCTTTCGGTCCATGTATAATAATAGGATGGGATATTTGGGGGATTTAGTTCCAGACTATGTTTTTGTACCCAGTGACGTACCTTAGGGCTACATCCGGGGCTAGAAAGATATAGTTTGAAAAGTTATTGTACTCTGTGACGTGGCGTAAACTTTCGGTCCGTGTATATTAATAGGATGGGATATTTGGGGAGAGTTAGTGCCAAATTATGTTTTTGTACTCAGTGACGTACCTTAGGGCTACATCCGGGGCTAGAAAGATATAGTTTGAAAAGTTATTGTACTCTGTGACGTAGCGTAAGCTTTCGGTCCGTGTATAATAATAGGATGGGATATTTGGGAGAATTAGTTCCAGACTATGTTTTTGTACCCAGTGACGTACCTTAGGGCTACATCCGGGGCTAGAAAGATATAGTTTGAAAAGTTATTGTACTCTGTGACGTGGCGTAAACTTTCGGTCCGTGTATATTAATAGGATGGGATATTTGGGGAGAGTTAGTGCCAAATTATGTTTTTGTACCCATTGACGTGCCTTAGGGCTACATCCGGGACTAGAAAGATATAGTTTGAAAAGTTATTGTACTCTGTGACGTAGCGTAAGCTTTCGGTCCGTGTATAATAATAGGATGGGATATTTGGGAGAATTAGTTCCAGACTATGTTTTTGTATCCAGTGACGTGCCTTAGGGCTACATCCGTGTCTAGAAAGATATAGTTTGAAAAGTTATTGTACTCTGTGACGTGGCGTAAGCTTTCGGTCCGTTTATAATAATAGGATGGGATATTTGGGGGATTTAGTTCCAGACTATGTTTTTGTACCCAGTGACGTGCCTTAGGGCTACATCCGGGGCTACAAAGATATAGTTTGAAAAGTTATTGTACTCTGTGACGTGGCGTAAGCTTTCGGTCCGTGTATAATAATAGGAGGGGATATTTGGCGGATTTAGTTCCAGACTATGTTTTTGTACCCAGTGACGTGCCTTAGGGCTACATCCGGGGTTACAAAGATATAGTTTGAAAAGTTATTGTACTCTGTGACGTGGCGTAAGCTTTCGGTCCGTGTATATCAATAGGATGGGATATTTGGGGAGAGTTAGTGCCAAATTATGTTTTTGTACCCAGTGTCGTGCCTTAGGGCTACATCCGGGGCTAGAAAGATATAGTTTGAAAAGTTATTGTACTCTGTGACGTGGCGTAAGCTTTCGGTCCGTTTATAATAATAGGATGGAATATTTGGGGGATTTAGTTCCAGACTATGTTTTTGTACCCAGTGACGTGCCTTAGGGCTACATCCGGGGCTAGAAAGATATAGTTTGAAAAGTTATTGTACTCTGTGACGTGGCGTAAGCTTTCGGACCGTGTATAATAATAGGATGGGATATTTGGGGGATTTAGTTCCAGACTATGTTTTTGTACCCAGTGACGTGCCTTAGGGCTACATCCGGGGCTAGAAAGATATAATTTGAAAAGTTATTGTACTATGTGACGTGGCGTAAGCTTTCGGTCCGTGTATAATAATAGGATGGGATATTTGGGAAGAGTTAGTGCCAAATTATGTTTTTGTACCCCTTAGGGTTACATCCGGGACTAGAAAGATATAGTTTAAAAAGTTATTGTACTCTGTGACGTGGCGTAAGCTTTCGGTCCGTTTATAATAATAGGATAGGATATTTGGGGGATTTAGTTCCAGACTATGTTTTTGTACCCAGTGACGTGCCTTAGGGCTACATCCGGGGCTAGAAAGATATAGTTTGAAAAGTTGTTGTACTCTGTGACGTCGCGTTAGCTTTCGGTTCGTGTATAATAATAGGATGGGATATTTGGGGAGAGTTAGTGCCAAATTATGTTTTTGTACCCAGTGACGTGCCTTAGGGCTACATCCGGGACTAGAAAGATATAGTTTGAAAAGTTATTGTACTCTGTGACGTAGCATAAGCTTTCGGTCCGTGTATAATATTAGGATAAAAAAAAATAATCATTTTGCAGTTGAGAGCCAGAAAGTTTACAACATCAAGTAATTAAGAATTTTGTTTTATAGTGACAACTTAACCGAAAGAATGAATCAGGGTTCTGGGGAGACAAGTTGTATGTGAGTTTTCAACTCTAATCTCTATGTTCATCCTGAATTGATTTACATGATCTTGACATATATTTTATAAATCTGACGCTTCTCATCCTCATCAAAGCTATTAAATTCTAGTTTTCTTACTCTAGTATTTTAATCATGTGCGTATCGAGTAGGCTTGGACATTATCATAAACTGTTCATTATAAATTATTATACAAACAGAAAGCTTTAAATTTATGATGTACTAATTTATTAATTTTTCTAATAAATCTTTAAAACATATAAACGTTAGTTTTTGTTTGTCTTGTACACAATACAACTAGGGTCATGGCCAGGTTTTTATGGTACGAGGAGCAGAAAGTTTTGTCCGTCGATGCAATGATTTTGGGTTCTTGTAAAATGGAGTTGTCCAGATGAAGCAGATGAAGACGTGGATTAACAAGTCAGTAGCGTGTAATAGTATGTGTTTAAAAAAAAATAATAAAAAATTAAAAAAAATATTGAAAAAAGATTATTGAAAAAAAATAATAAAATAAAAGAATAAAAAAATTATAAAAAAAAGAAAATAAAAAAAACAATATAATAAAAAAAAAATTTAATAAAAATTGATGGAAAAGAAAGTGCGAGTGTATGTGGTTGCATGCTACTGACTTCCTCTCAAGAAAGACAGGCAGGGGTCGGATTCGTTTCAAAACACCACCTTATTTTCATCGAAGGTTTTTAAATTAGATTCAACCCAAAGGTACGCCAAAGTTTTAGCTTACTTCTGCGCCTCCTCGTCCCCAGATCTCTCCAATCCGAAGATAATGATGTTTTGTAGAAGGGTATGCCGTGGAACGACAAACCTCCATGTTTTACCAGATATTTAACCGAACGATGAACTTTGTTGCCAGATTTTATCGTAGATAAGGGAGCAAACTTAGTTGCATAAAAGTTTTTTCTGTGTTTGCCAGCTTTTTTGTCGAAATCATACCATAAACCATCTTCTTTCGATGGCAATCTCCCATTTATTCGCTAAATCTTGCCATTGTTTCGCTCGGAAGACAACGTGAAGATAGTGCAAGAATCTAAATTATTTGTAAGGGAAAGAGTTCAAGTTGGCCGGGATGATTCTTCTGGTGTCGGTCTGGGGCCTGATTCTTGAATCCCAATAGAAAGGAAGATCCTTCAAGAGGAGAACATGCTTTTTCTTGAAACCTCTTCGAATTTTAGATCGGAAAAGATACAACTTATGCGCATGCGTGTCTAAAGGCGCAATTACACAGACGAGTTTTCCTTTGATGTTGAAATGCCGACAAACATTTACGCGAGCCTCATGAGCAAAATGTTCAAAGAAAAGATCGTACAAAAAAGCTCACGGAAATTTTGGAGAGAATGATAGAGCAAAATTTGTTTGAAGAAATGTTGGTATAGAAATTTCTTAAAAATTCAAAATATATATTTTTATCTGAATTAATTGAACTTAATAGTAGGGCAGATTTTGGGATTTCTCGTAAAAGTTTAATGGCTGGAATTGTCCTTTTAACTGAAGCTTTAGGGTTATTAGCTAATTACAAAAAAAAATATATGCATACAGGCGCACAAGGGGGCAGGGGGGGAGTTTTAAATTTGTCATTTCTAATGTTTCACTTTATAATTTATTTTTCAAAAAACTACTTAACACATTTAAATGAAAATAAGTCGATTGGAAGGTAATACTTAACCACAAAGCATGTATTAAGTTTAAGTCTTCGACATTAGTCCCGGAGGTAACAACAAAATTATAAAGTTTTGATTTAAAAATAAAAACTAAAAATTTAATTTTTCAAATCTAACTTTACTGTAGCTTAACAATTTTAATAAATAAATTAGAATACAATTAATATAATTTTAATTAAATAACCAAAGTATACTACATAAAAATGGTATAAAAATCTTCAAAGGATTTGTTTTCATATTTTAAAAAAATATATTTTTTGTCTTGAGACCATCACATTTTCCTTATTTTTATGCAATTGGTTCTCATTTTAAAACAATTTTTTCCTGTTGAAACAAAACCTACTTTTCACCGGAAATATTTTTTTGTGCTTCCCGTTAGTTGTCCAAAATAAAAATTAGCCACAACATTGACCTTAATGACCTTGTGGTTGTCTACATGTCGCCAAACTAGAAAAATAGAAAAACATTTTTTTTTTTTAAAAAAAACACCATTTTTAAACTCTCCATATTCTAAATGCATTTTTGCTAGGTGATTCTGGTTTTGTCTATAAACTCGTTACCTCTAAGGCAGGAGCTTTCAAATAATGTATAAAATAATATACGGTTCTATGAAAAAAAAATGAGTTTTACAGGGTTAAATTCCAAGAAAATTGAATTTATAGGGATTCTGCGTTGTTCTTATGTTAAATAGATTTTACGGTAGGCAGCTGCTACCGCAAAATATTTACCGCGATTTTTTTTACAGCGACATCATATACAGCGCAAAAAATTTACCGCGAATGGAGCTACTAGCGAGATAATTTACAGCGCAAGCAAATACAGCGCAATGCACTTATCGCGAAATATTTTAAGAGCGCCTGCAATTATTGCGGCAAAAAAACGCGCATATATATATTATAGCGCAAGACTTCTACTGCCAAGAAAGTTACCGCGCTCATTAAGATACCGAACACTACCAGGTATCGCGAAAAATTAAAAAAAATATATATATTTTTTCATGCTTTGTAGGCGTGTTATTTAATTTTAAGGCCAGAATTAGAACGCTAGCAAAACTTTTTTTAAACTATTTTGATCCTAAATATTTAAATCCATATTACAACGTTGACATAAGATGCCGTTGTTAATGATCTAAACACTCAAGGTTGTAGGAAGATAAAGAAAAAAGAGCAATTAGTTTTCTTTCTGCTGAAAAATTTGGTTTTTTTAAAATAGAAACGGTTTTTTGTTTATATGAAATTGTTTTATTTAATTTTTTCATATTATAATATTAAAGCTTTAAAAAAAAACGAGTGGCGTCAAACTTTTGATATTTTACTTTCTAAATAAAAAAGGCAACCAAAAAAATTTAGTAACTCAAAAGAAGCTATGTCATAACATCCACAATTAGAGCTATCGATGCCGTTGCTCAAAGTAGCAATTAGATTCTTGATAGTTGTAGACAATGCTTGGTTTACAAGTGAAAGGTTTTGGACTTCCATTATTTTAATTTGTAATTTTTCACAACGTCTCGACTGAAAATATTACATCAGTTGAAACGTTGTGTACGTGTACAAAAAAAGACAATGGAGGTCCGAAACCTTTCACTTGTAAATTAGGTAGGTACTTATCGAAACACAAAAAAAGTAATCTATATTTCTCATTTTTTAACATTTTTTGTTCCAAAACAAAAACATATATAATATTACACAACCGTTTTATTACCCATTATTTAATACTGAAAAAAAACAAGCAATAATTTTGATCTTATTAGGACTATCTGCGTGCTCCCAAATAAGAGAAGAAAAGTTGGACAGAATTTTAAGATGTACTAAAAATATAGGGTTTTCTGAGAAAAACTTGAATAGAGTACCTATATATGTATGTATATGTAATACACTCACTCTTATATCGTTATAGAACACATACAGGGTTCCTAAGATTTTCCTTAGGGATAGGATTTCAATAAATCAAACAGAAATGGCATAGAAAGTTCTGCGCGCACAAAAGAAACAGGTATATTGAGCAATGGTGCCAGTTTGTTATTATCTCCGGATTGCTTTCATGAGAAAAAATTGTCGCCACTCTCACACCATGAGATGATCGAGGAAATCTAATTAAAAATTAGATGTTTTCAGGTCCAAACCACAGCTTTTTCTTGCTTAAAGGAGGCGGCAGGGTCCATTATTTACGATACTGAGCAATAAACTCGTGAGGTTGTTAACATTAGAAAGAAATATCTTCGCTTTTAATTAAATTTCTTTCCATTCTGGTCTACTAGTGACATCTATCCGGAAACGGCCAAACCATGCAGCTAGCACTAGCAGCCAAAGAAATCAATAAACGGCGCTGTTTTTCCTGCAGAGCTTTTTGCTTGCGATATTATTGATTTTAAATAAAGCCTACACTACATTTGATATTTTCGAGGTGTTTTATGACATAATCTCGAAACATGTAGCGAACCAATTTTTCAAAACTAGCGGGAGGGTAAAAGCGAAAAATAAGGGGCTGCCAATATTCGTAACACCCAAAAACGGATGAACAGATTTATTTTGCTCTGTTTCTTTACAAAAAACATTTTTTTTACGAAAAACTTGAGCTCTGCCACTTTTTTTATTTTTTTCTTCAACTTTTTCGAAATTTTCGTCATACCGTAGAAAAAAATTATTTCCCCCATGGTCATACTCTACTTTTATTCGAAAAAATTTAGAAACAGAGACGGGATCAGTTTTCCTAAAACGGGGGATCTTGGTTTCGAGTGAGAAGATAAAGGGCGAAGCAGGCAAAAAATTTTCAATTAAATTAGCCGAACGCAAAAATGTTAGAAAAACAAAGCACGAAATAAAAATGTTTTTTTCAAAAATTACGTAATTTCGGGAACGCAAAGAAATAGGTCTAAAGAGTATAATTTTTAAGAAAAAAATATCAATTTTCTCGCCCTCCTCCACTGGGACTACAGAAGCCGTGCACAAATTACGTAATGGTCATAGGGAGGAGGGGGGTTACAAAACGTTACGTAGGGGGAGGGGGGTTTTCGACAGCGTTTGCATTTGTGTGAAACTAAGAAAATTTGGAATGAAAATAAGTGAAGTTTTTTTTTTGGGGGGGGGGGTAGTGGTCTTGAAATCGTTACGTAATATTAAGGGAATGGCGTGCCCCACATCTGACTGTTCCTCCTTTTTGATTTCGAATCAAAGTGCAAAACCCGGGTTGGACGTTCGAAGGCGTCAACTCGTCCTATTTTCTTGATAAAGTTTCTACGGAAATATCTCAGTCGATTTCTCCGGCCGTGTATGAACGCTTTAGGTTAGGCATTTGCATGTATCTCAGTCCCCAGCCCGTAAACAGTGCGTAAGGACAATGGTTACAAAATGAAAAGCCGAAAAATATTTTTTTTACGATATCTTTCATCAGTTTGGTATTAAAGTCGAGCAAAAACAATTTTTATTCCAGTCCTAAAGGTATGAAAATGAAAAACATTAGAAAACAACAACCTGGAATGGATTTACTACGTGTAAGATGTAGTGACAACATCGCCCCATGCCCATCCTTTTCTGCCTAATGTGCTTTTCCGTTTGTCTGCGTCTTGTACTCGGCTGCTTGGCCCCCTAAAGATTTGCTTAGGAACCATGGGCTCGCTGCAAAAAATATTTTTTGCATTTAAGGAAGGAACTAAAATAGCACTTTTCGGATACCTGGCAGTTGAAGCTACAATCCTATGACTCCCTGATGATTCCTAATAAGGATGAAACAGGTCTGTAGGTGCCTGGATTCTCCATTAGACATTGGAGGTCTGGTCGTAATGAAGTGAGAAACAAAAACGCTTTGTCCACGAGTGTTACTTTCATTTTTATTTGCGGACACGAGATTCATTTTGTTGTTTTTTAAATACCTTCACTTATGTTTGTTTTGCTTCTTTGTGAAAACGGGTTCAAAATATGGTGTTTTTCTGGACAAAATAGGGGGTGTTTTATTGGGTAACGAATAGCTTGGGATATTAAATAAGGTAAATTAATCCTTGTAAAAACGGTTACTTGGGGAAATTATAAACGAACTTTGATGATTTTTTAGACCACCCCAAACACAAATAATGAAGCTATTATGTGCCAAATTTTTGGTGTATTCACCTGAACCCTATAAAAAAAATTAATTTTAGAGCATTTTCTTCTAAAATATGGTATATTTTGAGAAAAAAAGCAGTTTTTCAGTGGTATTTATAATGAATAGACACTTAAACATCTATGAGATACTATAACGGGCCAAGTGCAGCAAAATGTGTAACGAAAATAACTTTGAAAAACAAAGAATAAAATTCAAAATCGCGGGTGGCTTTGACACTGCTTGGGCCACCGGCCATAAACCAAAAATCTACTGCGCATGCACTAACAAATGATTGATTTTATTTAATTGAATTTATTTATTATGGATAAAACATCTCCAACCGCAAGTTTAACCTTACTCGAGGTATACCACAAGGTAAACCCGTTACACGAGGGCATGGCCCCAAGTGCCGAACCCACTTCCGGAGAAAACTCGGCATGGTCGAAAAGTTTACATTTTTGACGTATGGTTATGTTTATGTTATCTCCCCATTACAGCATAAATTTTACAATTATAACTTTTATCATCTCTTCTTTAAATCTACCAGTAATTTCTAAAACTAATAAAGATTACATGAGTTAATGTGGAATTAGATTGAGGTTAACATTAAGTTATCAATAAGTTAGAAAAATAATATCATAATTTGCTATTGATCACAGATTTAAATTGATTAAAGCCTAAGTTAAATACATCTATATCACTATGATTATTAAGGAACCTAAATGATATATCAAACGGATTGTTTGCTCCATAGTTAGTGGAATGATATTTTATATGAAATAGATCATAAAATCTTAAAGTCCTTTGAGGAATATTAAATTTAATTCGATTTAGAAGTTCTGGACATTGAATTTGATTATTTAAAAGTTTATAAACGAACACAGAATCAAAGACGTATCCAGGTCTGTCATAAAGGGATTTTAAGTTTAATCGGTTCATTACTAATTGCTTGTCAAAATTAATCTTTGGAATTCCTAGTTATTACGGAAAACACTAGACCACACTTTTTCAATTTTTTTTACGGTAGTGTCCACTTTTTAATAGAGTTTCCAAAAGTAAACAATTTATTAAACATAAACCTACATTTTTGCTGTCAAATGGTTGTCAGTTGCTTTCATTAATGACGCAATCAACGCGCCTGCCCAACACCGCCTGCCCATTATAGTCCTGGTCTATGGATTTTTTCCAGCCCAACTTGATTGGGAGAGTTTTTATCGGTACGCATTTTTCGCGGGAAAAGCAAGGGAAGGGCCGTTATATTAGACAATTAAATTAAATATTTCAACGCATCGGTAGCGGTATACGTATCGCGTTCGAAATAAAGCCAAAATACACTACATTTTGGACTTGTTTATGCGATGTTTCGAACGATGCCCACATTTTTGGAAGGTACAATGACAGAACTGCTAACAGCAATCGATGCGTGCGTTGGGATGGACGTAACGATACGTTCTTCACTCCGTACGCATCGATTGCTGTCAGCTTTTGTGTCATCGCACCCGTCAAAAAAGCGGGCATTGTTCGAAACATGGCATGAGCAAGTCAAAAATGTATTGTATTTTGGCTTTATTTCAACGCATCGGTATCGGTATACGTAACGCGCGCATTCGAAATAAAGTAAAAATACACTTATTTTTGACTTGTTTATACGATGTTTCGAACGATGCCCGCTTTTTTGAAGGGTGCGCTGACAGAACTGCTAAGTGAAATCGTTGCGTATGTTCGTGGGTCTGTAACGATACGTACATGCTTCCGTATACGCAACGAGATTCTGTAATCACACCCGTCAAAGAAGCAGGCATCGTTCGACTTTGTTTCGAACGCGTTAGGTATACCGATACCGATGCGTTAAAATATTTACTTTAAGTGTCTAATAACTTTGTGTCTTTTCTGTATGGGTAAGTGATTTTTGAAAATTTGTTTTGAAATTTAGTACCCCCTCCCTCCAGCAAACACAAATCGTAGGCACTGAATCGGGCCAATGTCGACAACGTCGGCAGTGTGTTGGCATCGGCGACTCACTTCAGTTTTCGGTCAATAATCGGAAACTGACGGAGGTCCACATTACTACAGTCGACTTTATGCCGACACCACTTTAGGACCGACCATGGTCCGATTGGAACTTTGTTTAATCGGTCGAAAATCGGCAACTGACGATGGCCCGATTTACTATAGTCGACTTTATGCTGAAGCCCACTTTATTTGCTTTAGGGCCGACGACGATCCGATTGGAACTTTGTTTAATCGGTCGAAAATCCGCAACTGACGATGGCCCGATTTACTATAGTCGACTTTATGCCGACGACCACTTTATCCGCTTTAGGGCCGACGATGGTCCGATTACGTCACCTTAAAATTTTTAAACTGCATAATAGTTTTTTTCTAGTATGTAGAGATGGCGCTAATGTCACTTCGTTCCCTGTACAGTGGAAGATAATATTATATATATAATGAGCAAAGATATTTCAAAACTATAATGCGGACTTGACAAGATGGTGGTACTTCTCTACAAGAATCACCTCTTCTGCCACTTAAACCAGCCCGACTGGTTAAGCACCCGCATTATCGAAACTTTGTGGTTTGCCAATGTCGGGCCGCTTTAAGCTACCACCGACGGACCTTCGTCAATCGCCGACGTTGGACCGCTTTAGGAAACCAATGTCGGACTTGAATAGTTTACCGATGTCGGGCCGAGACCAGCTTGTCTACGGCGACGGTATGCCGATATCAGCAAAAAGTAAAATTTACCATTGATCCGACGACGGGCCACAGTCTAACGCTGCATCGGCAAACATACATTGGGCCTACATCGCAAAGCGGACAAAAAATACTGCTGGTCCGATGTCGGCAATCGACATCGGACCGACGAAGGCCTGAGGGAACCGTGTTTGCTGGGCCCATAGGTGTAAATATTTAGACGTGTGGGGGATACTATTTTAGAGGTTAGTAAATGTCACTGTTAATTTTTAATAGAGTGGGATGGGCCATGACCACTCAAGAATACGAAGTGCGTTCCACGTGGGATCATTCGACACAAATCTGTGTCGTTCCCTGCTCAAGAATTAGGGCCCTGGGCTATATCCCCGTCACGTTCGACATTTCGTTGAATATGAATCTGGATCCAAAGTCTATGCCACTCTTGACTGCCGCTTGGAGCAACAAATAAATATTTACATTTAAAGGCGCATTTACACAGGCAAACTTTCCTTTGATGTTGAAATGTCAACAAACATTTACATGAGCCTCTTAAGCCAAATGTTCAAAGAAATGTTCGAGCAAAATCTCGTACAAAAAAACACACGTAAATTTTGTAGAGAATGTTGAGCAAAATTTGTTTGAAGAATTGGGGGTATAAAAATTTCTTTACAAATTCAAAATATATATTGTTATCGAAATTCATTGAACTTAACTGAAAATAGAAAAACAAAGTTTTGAAATAAGGTATTTTTAATCAAGTGCTTTCCGACGGAAAAACGATTTGATGCCGAAATTCACATTTTACCTTCGATTAATCTGATTTTTATAGGGGATATGCCAGTATACTTGTAACTTTTTTGGGGTTGTAAAAAAAACGAGAATAAAACAAATAATAATTAGCACTTATTTATTGTTGTTGCCTGTAAAATATAATGATAAAAATTTACGTTTAAAAGAATATCCCTTTATTTTACTTCCTAGTTTAGTCTTTTACAATAATAATTAAGTCAAATTAAAAAACCTGTATACATTTTATTAAATCTCAAATATATGAACAAAAGCACGATCGGTTTAAATAATAATCGTTTATTACCGACTTTTACAACCCTACGAACCCGACCCTTGTCTAAAAAATATAATTTAGCAGTAATTTAGTAGACTGTGTCGCCGATCTATCATCCCGCGAGTAATATCCCTGGAATAATAACATCTCACCTTGTTTATAATAACAAATATATTGCTGACGCTGTACATTGAAGTTTATATATGCACCCGATTAGTCTAATTAGGTATCATTATACTTTACAAGTTTAACTGGTCACTTTAGTCATAAGACAATTTTGTAGTTTTTCTAATAAAAAAGTTTTTTAAAAGCTACGTCACCGGAGTTCGTATTTAATTGGCGCTGCGAACAGGATAGTGCAGTTTCGTCCTTTATCGGTTTTCCGTTGTACGAAAGTGGCTTTTAAGTCTTAGTGCGCTATCCGAACCCGAACTTTACGTCCTGAACGAAGTAGTGAAGTTTCTTGAAAGAAAGTGCTCTTTACGACGTCGAACGTAAAGAAGTGTTGTAGAATAAAGCCTGGAGTTGAAGCTGTGACGTCTACCGTGTTGTACGAGTCCTGCCGAAGCCAAAGCCTACCCAACGACACACCCCTACTGAGCCCGGTGTCATAGGCAGAAAAGCTAAAGTCAACCCCCATTTATAGGATTCCTTTTGGTGGCGTAACCTCTACAGAACAAGCCCTATGGATTTATCCTCGATTGCTATGTAAGTTTTGATTTTCTTGATGCCTAAGCGATTAAAGAACATTTTAGAAAAGAACAAAACAAAACTAGGATTAGGAGCAGAAAACAAGAAATTAGGAAACGTTAAAGCTGAAATTGATAATTATCTATCAAGTTTGAAAAAACCCTCTTTAAATTTAAATTTTGAGCAAATAAGTAGTTTGCAAAGTAGTCTAAGAAATTTAAGTGGTCAGTCGACATCGAGACTAGACACTGAACAACAATTAGAAATCATAGAAGAAAGTGTAGAAGAAAGCACTAAAAATAATTTTGAAAATAAAATTTTTGAAAATTTTGATTTTTTAAATATTGAAAATTCGAACACTAGTTTTAACAGTAGTTTAAGTAGTGATAGTAGTAATCAATTAGATAGCACTTTACAAAACGAAGAACTTTCTAATACAATGGAAAACCTAAGATTTTACACGTCATTGTTGCCTACTTTCGACGGCAGTCAATCCCACTTAGAAAGTTTTTTGATTTCTGTACAGGAATATTACGATCTTTATTTTGGTCATTCTAATGAACAAAAAAAATTGGTCCTGTCTGCCATAAAATCGAAATTGGTAGGCAAAGCTCAAAACTTTCTATTAGAAAGACCAGATTTAGACACTTTTGAAAAAATTAAGCTAGCTTTAAGACAAAAATTTGGTGACCCAATTAACCACGAAATTTTAATGCAAGAGCTTCAGTACATTAAAATTAACGAAAACGAAGACATTTTGCACTTTATCGATAGACTTAAGGCCTTTTGCCAAAGAATTTTCGGAAAAATTCAGTGCGAAGTAGAAGATAACGCACAAAAATTACTGCTCATATCTCAAGTAGAAAAAGTATCTGTTTTACTTTTGACCGCAAATTCTTCCGAATCTTTAAGGACGCTTCTTATGCTTAAAACGCCCGCAACTTTAGACGATGCTTACAAGTATGTAATGAGTAATAACATAGTAGAGGCACAAGTCAATTTTACAAGTAACAATTCGAATTTGCACAAAAGAAATAATTCGTTTTTAAAACCTACCACTAATTTTAGACAAACTCAAAATTTTAATCGCAACCCCCAAACTAATCAAATGAGACCAAAACTACCCCAACAACGTTTCAACCCATCCATGCAACCTTTTTCAAACCCTCAGTTTACCAGACAATTTAATTTTAATCCACCTTTTAACTCTCAGTTCGGACAACCGAATTTCAACTTTAATCAACCCAGACCTTTTCAAAATCAACCTCAAAATTCTCAAAATTTAGGAAGACCAACAAATGTCTTCGCCCCACAAAATAAACCTATTTCTGACAAACCAACCCCTATGTCGACATCAACAATTGGTCCGTCAAGACAACACTCTCAAAGACCCCCATACACTGGACCCCAAAGATTTTTTAAACCTTCGGGATTCCTAACAAATGTAGAAACATACCCCGAACAGACTTACGAACAAACCTACGAGGAAACCTATGAAAACCAACCTTATAATTGCTATAACGAAGAAAATTCTGAATATTTTTACGACCCTCACTTTTACAACGAGGAACCCACTAGCCAGCAAGAAAACCCCTCTCACGAATTTATTTCACAAACAAACGCCGCAGGCGAAAATTTTCAGAAAACGGTCTCGAAGCCCTACGTTAACTTAAATAATGTTGCTCGACAAATCGAACTACCGTATTTTTATTTACCAGAAAAACAATTAACAATTCTTATTGATTCAGGAGCCTCAGACTCCATAATCTCCCCAAAAATAGCCAAAATGTACCCAAATAATATATTTCTTGAACCTTTCGAAGTAACCGCCTGCAGAAATACATACAATGAAAATCAAAATTTAAAATTAAATTTATTACAAGAACTAGGAATAAATGAAACTTTTAAAATGCGTGTTTTAAACTGGCATAAAGACTTTGACGCATTAATAGGCTCAAAAGAACTTAAAAATTTAAACGGTATGCTCGACTTCGAAAATAGAGTATTAACTTTAAACAAAATTAAAATTCCTTTTTCGTTAGCTTACAACGAACCTTTAAAGCAGCCGATTCAAAATTTTCATGTCAATTCTTTGACAGTTCCTGTCAAATACAAAAAAGGCAAAGAAAATGTCGTCGCTGACGCACTCTCCAGACTAGACATCAACATCCATGAAACGAATGAGTCCATATCTATATCCCCTAACGTCGATCACTCTGTTGCCGACTTAACCGATTTTAATCTCTCCGATTACGTCATTAACGAACTTTACAAAGACACACAGACTAACATAGACCGCCTTAATGAAACGACAAATCCTTCTCAACCAATACAAACCAACAAAGGTCAAAATGATAACGACTCTGACGTCACCGTTCACTCCAACAATGACACAAATGGCAAACACCTACCGATATCAGAATTGCCCTTAAATTACGCAACTAATCGACTAATAATCGATTACGGAAAAGAATATAAACATTTTCATACAAGCCCGTTTAAGAAAAATCATCACTTCGTGCGCATAAACAAGGACGAACAACAGCAATACATTCATAAAATCCTAAAAGAAATTGTAAAACCTGATACCTTATTTACAGTTTACATCCCAAATAACGAACTTAAACTTGAATTTCGAAGAATAGTTAGCTCAATTTTAAATCCTAGCGCAAAACTCATTTTTTCAAACACTTATGTGACAGATGTCATTAATACCGAACAGCAAACCGAAATAATAGCAAATTACCACAAATCTAACCATAACGGCATAACCGAAACATACAATCATTTAAAACAAAAATATTACTGGCCTAAACTAAGAGACTCTATTACAAATTTTATAAACACTTGTGAAATATGCCTACAGAACAAGTACGAAAGACACCCATATAAAATCGCATATGAAGGACCCTTATTAGCCGAAAAACCCTTTAAAACTCTCCATTTAGACGTTTTTCGATTTTCAAACTGTCAATTTTTAACTATTATTGATTCTTTTTTTAAATACGCACAAGCTTACTTTATCCCCGACAGAAACGCCGTCACAATTCTTAGCAAATTAAGACATTATTTCTCCCACCATAACACCTGTCAAAAAATTGTTACAGATAAAGGAACAGAGTTTGACAATAACCTTCTTAAAGAATTCTGTCAACTATTTTGTATTGAACTACATTATACAACTCCCGCTAACTCGTCTTCAAATAGCCCCATCGAACGATTGCACTCAACTTTGTTAGAAAAATTACGTATCTTAAAAATGCAAAATCCCGAGGAAACACCCCAAAACATAATGACGTCAGCCATCTTAATATATAACCAAAGTATACACTCTACTACTGGTTGTTCCCCCTTCTCAATTTTATACGGCCCTTATGTCAACGAACCAAACATAAACAACGACCTCACTCTTTTTGAGCAATATAACGAACAACGAAAAAAAGAACTACTACCTTTCCACAATCAAATTTTCAAAAAGGCGTATCAAAAACAATTACAGAACACACAAAAACAAAATAAAAACACCGAAGAGCCCCCTGAAATTCAAAAAGACCAAAATATTTACAGAAAAAACACCCTTCGAAATAAAATGAACCCCCAATTTATTCCAACAAAAGTAACAAAAGTCAATAAAAATATTATAACTGGTATCTCAAAAACTAAACCGATTAACACACACGTCAGAAAAATAAAAAGACTCAGGAAACAACCTAAATCATTGCAGGTTCCTGACCCTGTCCCTCCTGACATTGACGAATCTCAACCAGGCCCTTCAGGTCAACAGATTGGACAATAACGGATTCTACACCGAAGAAATATCTCCTACTTTAATCGTAAGCCATTACCACACTATATACATACCTTTTAATATGACTAAAATTAAAATCTCTCTAAGCCAACTTTTTACCACCAATTCCCTATTTTTATCCCCTTTAGTCGATCAAGTTAATAATACATTGTCAAAAATACAGTTTCAATTCCTTGAATCATCCTTAAACGATACGTACAATTCTTACGCAAAATTAATTTCTTTAGAAAA
Source organism: Oxystoma pomonae (assembly GCA_963921995.1). Taxonomy (NCBI): domain Eukaryota; kingdom Metazoa; phylum Arthropoda; class Insecta; order Coleoptera; family Brentidae; genus Oxystoma; species Oxystoma pomonae. The sequence continues at coordinate 20,782,800 of OY998167.1, read as the reverse complement.
CAATGACTTTAGAAAGAAACGTGGGTTATTCAACCTACTAGGAAGCGGTATTAAATTTGTCACAGGAAACCTGGACAACACTGACTTAGACACAATTACCCAGAACTTACAAATACTAAAACAGAATCAAATTAACATGATGCACAAGATAAATGACCTTAGTTCATTCGCTGGGAATATTATAAACAAATTCCAGGAAAATGTTAACATTATAAATAAAAACGCAAAATGCATTCGTTTCGAAATTTTAAAATTAAATAATGAAGTAGCGTTGATGCTCAGCATGCAAAACCAAATTTTACAAATCTCAAAATTAAACAAATTTTTGGAAAAAATGCTTAGAATGATATCCTTTGCGCATCTGCAAACTCTGGATTTAGAAATATTGAATGTCAAGGAAATTAGGGAAATTTGGCAATATTTGACAGCTCATTATCCAAAAAAATTCTCTATGGCCACTAAAACACCTGTCAGAATTAACTCTCATATGTAAAACAGGCCTTATTATGTTAAAAGATATGTCAATCATTGTAGTTAAGATACCAATTTTCGAAAAATATTCTTGTAGTCTTAAGATAGTTTATCCAATACCTAATAATGAATCGAAAATATTGATTAGCCCTAGTAAGTACTATTGTAACAATTTATGTTATCAGCAATGCTCTGAAATCAACTCAAATTGGATTTGTTTTAACCCTATTGCACATAGTTGCCTTTTACCAAAAAATTGTCTTTTTGCCACAGTAAGAAATAACTTTCAAATTCACACTTTAACTTATAAAAGTGGTTTGCTTTTCTGTACAAAAAATCCTGAAACCATTTACGAAAATTGCTTTCAGTTTCAGAAAACTACACTTCAAAGCTGTTATCTTATCAACAGCCAGTGTGACGTAATAATTAACCAAAATAAATATTCCTTATCAATAAATAACATTTCTGTTTCATTGCCAAAAATAATAAACCTTCCTGAAACAAACCTATCTATTAATTTGCAAATAAGGCATTTAGAAAATCCGCAAAAAATACAGGAAGACCTGATGGATCCTTTAGTCCTACAGGAACTTAATTTTGAAAGCCAAGATTACATTATCTTAACGTTGTGTTTGGCAGTAATTTTAATTTTTATTTTTATCTTCTATTTTTGGCGAAAGCAAAGAATCTCAAAAACAAAAAATATTCCCTTAAGGGTTCTCCAAAAACTTATCAACGAGGACGTTGACGAAACTAAGGGTGGAGGAGTAATATCCCTGGAATAATAACATCTCACCTTGTTTATAATAACAAATATATTGCTGACGCTGTACATTGAAGTTTATATATGCACCCGATTAGTCTAATTAGGTATCATTATACTTTACAAGTTTAACTGGTCACTTTAGTCATAAGACAATTTTGTAGTTTTTCTAATAAAAAAGTTTTTTAAAAGCTACGTCACCGGAGTTCGTATTTAATTCGCGTTTTGGATTTCGCAGGTAGTAGGCCGGCCACCCTTTTGAATTGCAATGTTGCCCTTTGCATATTGTTGGTTCAGTGTCAGTAATCGACCTTGATTATTACATTAAATTGACAGTAAATATCTATATCTTCAGCATTTTCATGAACCTTTTGCTTTTTTAAGCAACCCTTGGGACCTTAAACTAACTAGGTAAATCTGGTGTGAGGAATTAAAAAACAACAATAAAAGCTAAAGGTAAAGTAAAGTTACAAAAATAAGTTTAAAAAAAATCCCCCTCCCCACCACTCCTCATAGTCGTGAAGCGCGGAAAGAAAAATTTTCCTGGGTTTTTTTTGACTTTAGGAAAAAAACCCTTGGAAATAAAAAAAACTCGCAAGAAAATCCCAAAAAAAATCGCGGGCAAAAAAATCCGGGAAAAACCCTAAGAAAAAAAAATTATAAGTAACCCTAATCCACGTGACAACTGATAGTAGAGCCAATAATAATGTTTCGCTTGCCGTCGGCTTTTTTTCACAAAAATTTTAAATAAAAGTTGGTGTTCCATTTTTTTAAAGAATTGAGATCACTGATCACTGATGTGAACTTTTATTTATTCTCATCTTTAAAAATATGTTTCCAAAATAGATAGCAATAATTTGCTCAAAAATTTACCCGAACAAAATGTTCAAAGAAAAGCTCACAAAAATGTTCACGCAAAAAATTTTAGATCTTTTGCACGAGCTTTTGTTTGAGCATGTTCATCTGTGTAATTGCGCCTTAAGGTCGTAGTTACAATCTGGGGAATGGTTCTTAGCAACACTCTACGGAAAATCAATTTAACTATGTCGACCTGATTTTTTTACAAAATTTTACGTCATTGAATTTGTTTTCCATGGCAACGCGAAGACTTTATTTAAGTTTATCCACAGTGGGACACTGAGATTTTTTGGGGTTGGGTTACTTATTTTGACTTTTCGCTCTCTACGCCGCTAAAAAACAAGTAAAACACTAAAATAAAAGAAATAGTATATTTCCTAACAAGTGCTGAAAGTGCTACTTTTCCGCACGCGATTGCAGTTGGCCGAACGACGCGTAGCGGAATCCGGCCATGCAATCAAGAGCGGAAAAGAAAATTTCAGCACGTGTTAGGAACGCTATTTTTTCTACTAGCGTGAGGAAGACGTGTTTTTTTATTTTTTAATAAACAATACATTACTACAAGATTATACTTGCTACTCGCTACTTATTATAAATATTAATGGTAAACGTACAATTTGTCGCATTCTGCAGATTAATAGCGGATTGCAGTAGTTTTTTTGTTGTGGAAATATTGATGTAAGGTACTAATTTTAGACATTTTCACAAGTGCCACTTTCAGAACTAAAATGCGTGGGGAAAAGTGGTGTTTTCCGCACGATAGTAGGAAAACTATTTATTGCAGAATTACCTGCTAAAAAAACGCTACCCAACTACATATTAAAGTAACTGGGTGTAATGTAACAGGTTAACTTTAAAGCATGCAGGTTTAAAAATCGGCTACTGGCGCTAGTCTTTCTAACCTCTAAATGGAGCTTTACTGACCTGTTTTGTTAGTACTCAAGTATCCGTGTGTTTTTGAAACTGAGGTTCTAAAATCTATCCTTTACACTCCAAGATTTTACTAGTACACTTGCACATAACTATGCCGCAATAATTTAAATTAAAGAAAAATGGTTGAATCAAAATAAAAACAAAATTATGTGGGGTTATGGGCGCCGAGTGTTTCTATGCGAATTCCTAGTAATCCCAGCGAACCAGTAAAGTTTTCTTGGTTCTTTGATAGACTCGGGGTAATGCCCGCGGAGTCCTAGCCTTTTTCGGAGGGCGACCGCACACGCGGAGTGGTTTCATATTTTTTTAGAACAATGTTTTTGAAAGATAAACATAACCTCGAATGGTTTTCTGTCAGAAAACATAAAAATACTCTTTTGTCCCACTGTCGCCCGATTTAAAGTTTGTTGACAAAACACCTGCAGTTACCATGGAATCGTATAAATTCTGCGATCTATCGGCCAACACTTGAACTGCGTGTGTCTCCCAAATTCAATGAAGTCTAAACGTTTATGTTTGATTGATCGGTTTTCTTTTCCGGAGTGCACAGGCTTTTAGAAAAAAGTTTTTATTTTCGCTAAAGCCAGGAAATATATAAAGGAAAAATGTAATCCAAAGGAAATTGTGAGTATTTCTCTATTTTTTTTTGTAAATCGTGTTTGTTCTTCTAAACCGCAATTATTTTGAGGGTTTTGGGATAGATGACAGCACCAGAGCTTTTATTTTGAAGAAAAATTAATTGAGAATTTTGAAAAATCCTTTAGATATTTTTGTTAAGCATTTAAAAATGATCACCCCTGCAAAATTTCAGCTATTTCTGATGTTTAGTTTTCCCTGTGCAAAAGATTAAAAAATTAAAGAACAATGCGTTGCCAGTTGTACTTTTTTTTACTTAAAATCTTATAAACATCAATTTAGTTAGGCTGACGACGTTTGAATAGGTTTTCTTCCTGCATTCCGATGTATCTCCTCTTTTTCGTTCGGAAATAATAATCAATAATTTCCATGATACCCCCGTTTGTCCAACCGAACCCTGATTGAATGTGATACTCTCCGCCTCCTCCAAACTGCCCACTTTGGACGGCGCTTAATTTTTCAAAAACCACCTTATTTTCATCGAAGGCTTTTAAATTAGATTCAACCCAACGGTACGCCAAAGTTTTAGCTAACTCCTGCGCCTCCTCATCCCCAGATCTCTCCAATCCGAAGATAATGATGTTTTGGTGCGGAGCCCAGGCGTTTGGAAAGTCCCACTGAAGACCCGACGGGTACATGGTGGAGGGTATGCCGTGGAACGACAAACCTCCATGTTTTACCAGATATTGGACCGCGCGATGACCTTTGTCGATTTTAAGTTCCTCAGGCACCGCGTTTGCCCATAAGGGAGCAAAATTACTTGCATAAAAGTGTCTTCTGTGTTTGCCAGCTTTTTTGTCGTAATCATACCATATACCGTCTTCTTCGTGATACAACACCTTTTCGATGGCAATCTCCCATTGGTCGGCTAAATCTTGCCATTGTTTCGCACTGGTTGGCTCTCGAAAGACAACGTAAAAATGGTGCATGAATCTAAATGATTTGTAAAGGAAAGAGTTCAAGTCGACCGGGATGATTCTTCTGGTTTGAGTCTGGGCTATATCCCCGTCAGGTTCGTCCATTTCGTTAAATATCCATCTGGAACTAAAATCGATGCCACTCTCGGCGGCCGCTTTGATATCGGTGTAACACTCGTGTTCTAGTCCGGTGGTCTGGTGCACTGAACACGTTTCCAGATCCTCAAGATATGACTCGGGTCTTGGAGTGTCACTTTCCGCGTCGAAATGAGCAAGATGATAAGTCGCACCGTCTTTATTAATTCGGACCACGCGTTTGGATAGCCACCAATTGAGTTCTTTTTCCAATGTATGTATGTTCTCTTTAAGAAACACGTAGTCCTTGCTGTATTTGACGTAGTCCTTCATTAGTAGTGTTAGAACTGGCGGTTGGGATCTATTCAAGTAGTAAATTCTTCCTCCGTTTGGTATGAATCCGTAAGTGCTGACCATACGGATAAAATTGTCTATCATGCCTTTCGCTGTTTCCATCATGCCACTTAGGAGCAATCCTTTGACGACCCAGTACGAATCCCAGTAGTAGTACTCCTTAAATCGACCTCCTGGTACTATAAAAGCGTTTTTTATAGGAATAATGGAAAACATTTCGGGTCTTTCAAACACACGTTGAGATATTTTCCTAGTGAGCTGGGGCCATATTGCTATTAGTTTCTTCAGGAACTCTCTGACCTTTTTGTCTTCAATTTCTTTCACGAATTTCGGTTCGGGATGAAAATCTCTGGGAAAAAAATCCTCCATTTCACCAACAGTTTCAAAGTTTTCAAAAACAAAGTTTCTTATTTGTTCAGAGGTCGGGTTCTGGTCGGTTTGCCTCATAAATATATCAAAATTATTTAGGGTTTGATTCAAGGGGTGCCTCATGGACATGTCCACGAACGTTTTGGAATCGTTAAATATTCCTGCCGTTTGAACGATGTGTAACAGCTTCCCATAACAGTAGACTGGACTTTTACAAGATTCTTTTCCAATATTATCAGCAGCGACACTTGTGTTGATCAGTAAAAATACAACAGAATGCAGTATATAGAAAGTAGAACCCATAATTTTCTCATTAAAATATTTTTAAAATTTGTTGACCCTTATGGTTTGTAATGAAAACTACGTGTTAATTACAGCAAAAAAATAACATTTCATTATCTTGTTTAATAGTTGCGGTAAATGATAATTCACTGGAAATTTTGAGATGGTTCCGTTTTTTTTTAAAAAAATTTGTTGACCTTTATGTTTTGATATTGACAACTAAGTGTTAATCATAGTTTGACCATGACACACGTCTGTAAGATCACCTTAACAATGCAAATTTTTTTGGTTTCATACAACCTTAGTCGATCGGAGGCATCGCCTTAGAACATTGAACTATAGAAGGAGCTTTTTTTCAGACCTAGGGCAGGGTGTTTGAGTTCAACATCTTCATCCCATTGTTGTCATGTTAACCTAATACGTTTGCCCCTATTTTTAATATTATTTAAAATACGTTCAATAATTTTTAGTTCCGTTTAATTAAATGGTCTAGATATAATAATAAAAATTTATGTTTCTATAAAAAAAAACCTAAAAAGGTTTTCAAGTAGGATGCACACTTGATTTAAAAAAAAAACGCATACATGCAGTCACAAAATTGACCCAACACCGTACTTGAGAACCGTGAGGTTGAGAACGGTGTTGATTGACCTTTCTAAAAGTGTAAAATATATACGGACTACCAACTAAAATGTCTAAAAACTTCAAAAGTACGACAATTTGATATATTGTTTAAAAAAGGTCTCTAAAACTGAAAATATTTTTTTACTTAAATTAAAGGCAACCTTATTTTTATATTAAATTTTGCATAATACTAAAAATTCAGCAAAAATAATATTTTAGTAAAGTCTTTATTGAACAATGTCAAATTATCACTCGAGTAACGGACGAAGGCTGTTTGAAAAGAGGGTAACCCATTTTGGAGTTGATAAAATAACAATAATACGATGGAAACAGCGCTGGATTGAAAACAATTCGACGAACAGAAAACTTGGATTAAGACAAAAACGATGGTAAACTTAATACTAATTATTTTAACTTAAAAAAGAACTAAAATAAATAATTTAGTATTTAATAGGATCACCATTGTTCTCTATTACAAGCTGCAAACGTCTGGCCATTGAAAAGGTTAAATTTTGAAAATACTGATGGTCTTCTGAGAGCTGATCCAATGCGCGATAAATAGCATCGCTTAACTCTTCAGCATTTCGTGGTCTCCAATTCCTTTGGTATATTATTTTAACGATTCGACCCCATATATTTTCCATTGGGTTAAGGTCAGGGCTGTTGGCTGGCCAAGGAAGTGTTTCTATATTATTATTCTGAAACCATTGGCGAACAACATTAGCCGTGTGTACTGGACAGTTGTCCTGCTGATAAACGAAGTCATTATTTTCATGTAAAGCCTGTACAGATGGCAGCATAAAATTGTCAAGGATTTCAATATAACGTTTACTATGGAATCTTCCTTCGATTCTCAAAAAAAAACCCAAAACTCTAGCACTAAACCAGCCCCACATGTTTACTGAAAAATATCCAGCTTTTTTAATTTGATTTGTATATTCGGATTCAAATCTAGAATTTGGTGGACGATAAACTAAAATTGTCCTGCTGCTTAAAGATGATTGAAAAATTTTTTCGTCAGTGAAAACCACCCTCTCCCAGAAGTCATTATCACGAAGGTTGTTCAGTGCAAAAATCACTCTGTCCTGTTTTTGTTCTTCTGTTAGAAAAGGCTTCTTTGCAGCAACTCGACAAGAGACTTCTGATGTTGTTACTCTTCTATTTACTGTTGCTAAAAAACCCGGAAATAATGTTACATTAGCTGTTTCAACCGACGTTGAAAAAGGTTTTTGTCTGAGATAGTCAATAAGTCTCTCATTTCAGAACTTACTTTTGTAGCTTATTCTTTTGACTGCACTTTTACTGCACCATTGTGCACTGAGTGTATCTCCGTTCTTCTTTAACTTGTATTAAAATAAAGGATACAGGGTCATTCCATATCAAATCAACCAAAAAATCACAAAAATTTTACGCGACCAATTCCAATTTTGATGATTTTTGGTATATATTTTCTTCTTACCATAAAAGTTGAAAATGCAAATTTTTAGATTTTTTTGATTCGTAGTTTTTTTTTTAATTTTTCAAAATAAAAAAGTCAGCATTTTGACCTTAACAAGAATGTACAAAACTAGCAATATCTCGAGAACCACTTACACTAAGAAAGTAATAAATGGCTCATTTTAAAGTCATTTTGAAGCTCTTTTTTATGAAATATCACAACATAATTTTAACAAAAAAAAATTGAAAATAAAAAATTGAAAAAAAAAATTGAAAAATTCAAAAAGGCCATTTTTAATTTTTTTGAAAAAAATATATAATTTTGGTCAAAGTGTTACCTAATTATCCACAAAATTTTATGATGGAGAAATGATGGGTTCAATGTCAAAAAAAATATCAAAAATATTAAGTACATTAAAAATCATGCATTTAAAAAAATAAACATATTTTAGGAGCACCAATAGTGCACTGGATATTAAAATAAATAAATTTGTTGGATGGATACAGGTTTTAAAAAATACCCAGAGGCTTTATCTACAAATTATTTTATTTTAAACTCGCAAAAGAAATAAACAAACTTTTCTACTTCGTTGATAAAAATTAGACAGAAAACACTAAGACTAACTATATACCTTAAATTTATTTTTTTAACTTTCTTTTAAGAATTTCTGATGAATCTGACATTTCTTTTTTGCTGACATTGTAAGTTCTGCCAGTAGCAGTGTTGGGTTCATCTTTTTTTATAAGACTTTCTGGTTTAATAATTAAAATATCTTGAGGGGTTGGGTAAAAAAATGATGAGGCAGGTCCTCGTGGATGAAGAAAGCTTACTTTCAGTTCTCCGCTCTCATTATTTTTCCCCAAGACACAAGCCAGCCACCAAGCACTGTCATATTCTACAGTGACAAACCCTGACTCGATATTTTGCAAAATAATGCTTCCACCTTTAAAAAGATTATGTGTTTCGACCTCTAAGCATGTAGAAAACTGTTTTGCCAAAAACGTGCTTTCTGTAAGAGGAATTACAGCATGAATTTTTTGTGTCCCCGGTATTGTTAAGACTTCCGCAAATCTTTTATTCAAAATTATTTCATGATTTGTATAATCTGCTTCTGTGCAATATTTAAAATCAATGCCAGATATGTTTTCTTCACACCAAGTAAACAATTGTAGAGGTGTCATTATTTGATTGTCATAGGGCCTCTGCAAACTGGCTTTGGCAGCAAGTCTTTTAACAGTTCCTCCCAAGCCATCGCAGGCACTTTTGCCATGCGAGGTGGCAAAATAATGCCACTCTGCTTCAACACCAAAATCTTTTTTATGCAGGCATATATTCAGAAAATTCTTTTTGTTTTTGTACTGCGCAGCACATCCATCCGAAAAATAAAAAATTTTGTTAAGTCCTGGTATTTTGATTTTTAAATCAGGCATTAATTTTTTTAAAAATAAATGAAATGCAATTGTATTATGTGTCAAGCTTTCCGAAATAAACACATAATTCAGGTTGTGCAGTTTACCATCACTTAGAAAATAAATGGCAAAAGGGTGGAGGGTTGCCTGGCTGTTATTCCAATGATAAGACTGGACTTCATCTTGCATAACAAAGGAATAATTTTCCGCAAAGTCGCAAGTGATCAAAGACTCTCCAGGTTTAAGGTTAATTTTTATTTCATTGTATCTATCTTTTTGCATTTTTGCAATAAAAGAATGTGATTTAAGTTTTACAAGATCATCAGTAAATTCCTGGACAAAATCATCACTTTTCTTAACAACGGTTTCCATAGTACACCTATCTACTGAGACCCACTTTTTAAATGAGACCTCATCAATTAATTCTTCCTCAAATTTTTCTATTAACGTATTTTTAAACTGTTCTACTCCAGGACATTGCTTGCATCTATTGCTTAAAAAACAGTCCACTGAAGGTGGATTACACATTAGTTTATAAAGGCAATCATGATAAGATATTGCAAGAGGGCTGTTATTTTCATCATATAGCTTATTTAATTTGGAGCCATTGAGCATTAGTTTTATATTTTGATGTATAGTACATACACATACAGTATGAGTCCCACTTTTTCCTGCCAGTATACAGTTTTTGGGTCGCAGTTCACAAAATTTTGAAAACCCAATTTTTTCATTGGGGTACTCAGTTTTAAACAATGCATAAATTTCTTTTAAATTAGCTAAGACTAATTTTTTTTGTACATATTCTTTTTCAGCTCCATATTTTCTGATAACAACATAATCTTTTTTACCTGGCATGGTCCTGCTAATGTCATCCCTTTGGTAAAAATCTACCACTATTTGGGCCACTCTATCACTAAGGGTCTTTCCCGGTTTGGGGTTAGGAGAACATAATATCCCATTGTCCTTAACTAACTGTTTTACAGCTCTGGCCAAATATTGAAAAACTCCAAATTCTTCTTCAATCTTCTTTCTACTCCAACTTTGAGGTAAACATGATAAAACTAGTATTTTCTCACTCCTCTTTTCGGTTTTTAAAAATTTGTCCTTTAACTGCTTAATCATTTCACTTTCGTCACTCTGGCATTCCTTTACTAGCGTTGAATCTGATTCCTTTGTAAATGCTTTCGCAATTGTATGCTGTACAATATCAATTTTTTCTTTGTATACATTTTTTCTTTTAATCGGCGACACACCAAGAAGCTCCAATGACTTGTTTAAAAGAGTAAATGATTCAGCAGGATCTTGAAAATCTGGATCATTTTCTGGAACTTGACTGGGTCTAAAAAAATTTAAAATGTTAGTTTTTTATAAGAACTTAAAAAGGGGGTAACAGCTGACCCAAAATGTGTACATAATGCCAAGAAATTTGTACATAATGTCTGTATTCTCAAAATGCCATGCAAAATAATGCCATGCAAAATAATGCCATGAGATTTTTCCACTCCGTACTTGACGCAATTGGTTTAGTTTATTAATTTTATATTAAAAAATACTATTTGTTACTTACCCTGCCTCATCTTCTTCAGATGCCTTAAACTCCTTTGAAAGCTTTAGTCTACAACCATCACAGATTTTCATTCCCATTTTGACATTTTTGTAACTGCACATCCACTTGGTCACATTTCTTAATTTCCCAAAATGCTTGATTTTTAACTCTAGTGGATCACAGCACTTTACTTTATATTTAGTCCATCCACTTGCCTCACCCATAGTTGAAACTTTTAAAATTACACAGAGATGACTTCTGATAAACCTTCAGTCGAACTATTATGTATCGATTATTTGGAGCTGTATCAGGAAGATACTTGCCAAAAATTTAAAATCAATTTATGCAGGAATTTTCATGTCAGCAAATCCCCACAATGTACCTAAACAGACCAATAAAATGAAGGAGGTGTGTCCTTAATGTTAAACAGGAATAAACAGGCAGTATTTCACAAAAGTATTGGCAGGTTTATACAGGCATATTTTCCTAAGAATTGGAACATCCAGTAGTACGTCTCCGGTGGAAAAGAGGTTTTGTAAGTAAATATTACAATGGGGGGCAATGTTAATCTGATTACTGATACAGAATGAAACGTAGGATATAATTTTTTATTAAATAAAATATTGTTAAATATTTTTATAATATCGCTTTAAACCCCATTATATTCTTCTAATTACCAAAATGCATTGTCTATTTATAGGCGATTTTTCATGCATGTGACATTTTTAATAAATTTTTTCACATTGAACCCATGATTTGTCCATCTCAAAATTTTGTGAATAATTTAATAACACTTTAAAGAAAATAATATAATTTTTTGAAAAAAATTAAAAATGGCCTTTTGTGAAATTTTTCAAAGAAAAAAATCAAAAATTTTTTTTTTATTTTTTTTTTCAATATATGTTATGCAATATTCTCATATGAAAGGTCTTTATAAGAGCTTTAAAATGAACCTTCACCTACTTTTCTATTATAAGTGGTTCTTTGGATATTCCTAATTTTGTGCGCACATGTTAAGGACAAATAAGTGACTTTTTCGATTTTCAAAAATTAATTCAAAATAAACAACTGGTCAAAAAAGTCTGAAATTTTGGATTTTCCAGTTTTTTGGTAGGAAAAACATGTATACTAAAAATCATCAACATCGGAGATGGTGTGGTAAAATACCCTGGTTGACTTGATATGGACTGACCCTACAGGTACCCGTTAGCCGCACTGGTGCAATCAAAAGAATACGTCCTGATCCATCTTTCCTATCCGTAGAATTATTTTCAATCAAGCGCTTTTTCCATCGAATTATTGTCATTTTATCAACTCCAAAATGGGTGGCCGCTCTCCTTATAGACCAGCCGTCTTCTATAACTCGAGTGATAATTTGAATTTTTGTAAATGTTGATATCTGTGGAATTTTAAGCTGTCAGGCATACTATGCTGGTGGTGCCTTATAATAGGATACACTAATGGAAAGCTAAATTTTGTGGCATAGGAAAAAATGCATGTATGAGTTTTTTTTAAATCAAGTGTACAGAACTGGCAAAAAAAAGTAGGACATGTAATAGTACATTATAAACCTAGGGAGTAAAGTGGTACATTTAATTCCGAGGCAAAAAGTTTATAGCCCGACCGAACAGAGGGCTATAATTTGTCGAGGGATTAAGCATCACTTTACTCCTGAGGTTTATATACTATTTTATGCACTTTAGAATAAGCAGAGAAGTAAAAAAAATAACTATATTTTTTTATTTATTTTTCAAAAAATCGCACTCTGTAGACCATAAAGGTATTTAGTTAAACGTCTTTGCTATTAGACAAAACTTCTTTTTTTCTTTATGTCAAACGATAACATCCAGTATGCCGAAACGCAGAAACATATGCGTCGCTATGTCAATAAATTTTACTTTATTTCCCTAGGGAATAAATGACCCACTTTATTCCCGCAAAAATGGAATTAAATGGGTGCATTTATTCCCGGAAGTGCATAAAATATATATTTGCTTAGTATGTCACCCTATACGTTCAGATATTTATTGGTTTGGCCACCATTCGTCAACATTTTAAAAATAAATAAAATTTTCTCCAATCATCGTCAGATAGTCGAAGAATTTTGGTTCATCGTCCACCAAATTCAAGGTATTCAAGGAGCAGGAAATTTTTTCGTCAATGTTTGCTGGAGAATAGAAGATATATTTACCAGTGAACGATACACCGAAATTCTTCGTAATATTATGTATCCAGCTGTTTCGACCTTGCATAGAAATAATGAGTTCATCTACCAACAAGATAACTGCCATGTGCACACGGCGAATGTAGTGAACACTTGGTTTCGAGAGAACAATATTGAAACTCTACCTTGGCCATCCAACAGCCCGGATTTAAATCCCATGGAAAACGTTTGGGGACGGATTGTAAAGATAATTTATCAGCGAAATTGGTTCCCCAGAAATTCAGACGAGTTGAATGAAGCCATTGAAAGAGCCGTAGATATCATCTCAGAAGAAGAGCAATATTTTCAAAATTTAAGTTTTTCGATGCGGACTCGTCTGCAGCTTGTTTTAGACAAGAACGGCGAGCCCATTAAGTATTAAAATTATTGTTTTTATTTATTTGCAAAAAGTTTTTTTTATCGCCGTTTATTGTATTCTTGTTTTTTCTCTGTGGTATTGTTTTTGTTACAGCGCTTTGCCCAGCGTGGTAATGTATTTTTATTAACTCCAAAATGGTTCACCGCTCTGCTTATAGACCAGTTATTTTTCGTAACTCAAGTTATAAGTTGAATTTTGCAACTTTATTAGATCCTAACATAGGATTTTAATTTATTTAAATTTTGATTTATTTACTATTATGACAAACACAAGTGTCAAATGTATCAAGGTAAATAACGAGAGGTTAATAACTAACAAATAACTAGCAATGTATGTATATTTCAATTCCTTGTCCTACTTTTTTTTCGCCTATAAAAATAAGAAAAAGGTGCTATGGAAATACCTATTCACACTGAAATTAATGACAAGCCGGCAACACAGATTTCCCGCCTTTGTTTACCAAGAATGGCTAAATATGACGAACTCCAACCTAATATTTAGTTAATATTTTAATTTAACGTACCTGTAAATCGAAATACTGCGGTCCCCTGGCTTCTATTTCAACTTGCATATAATAATACACTTCGGAACCATTTTTCGCCACAAACTTTTCACAAAAATATCAAAAAAACACTATTGACAAGTGCTGAAACTTTCACTTTCAAAACAATAATGACATTCCAGGAAAAATCAAGAAACCGCAACAAACAATTAATGTTGCCACGTTGACTACAAAAGAAGATGTTTAAGGAAAACACATGTTAAATTTTCAAAAAACGTTGAAAGTTTTAAATAGCTTTTTCAACATATATCTTAAACCTCATTAATTAATTAATAAATAAGCGTCAAAACTTAATCCAAATTTAATAGGGTTTTTCTTGCATAATTTTGTTATTAAAATTAGCAACACAGACTTCTTTCTCCACTTTCCCCACTGTAGATTTGCACTCAAACAACCAGTGTCACCAGACAGACCAGACTCCTTCTAGTAGTTCAATCTTCTAAGCATACAACACCGTCTAATGACGGTGGTAGAGAGAAGAGGATTATACAGGATTGGCCATTTAAAAGGGTTCACCTGGATTTTTTCAAAAACTGTAAAGAATTGGAGAAAATGTTGTTTGTTGAGGGCCTTTGCTTGTGTTGGGTTGGAGATTGCCAGATACAAGCATTAACCCGGCCCAAGGGGACCCAGAGCTCCCTGCTCTGAATCCCACTTGGTTAATTCTCAACGGGTGCGTCCAAATCGCGGGAATGGACCCGACTGAATAAGCCAGTGACTAAATCCTGTTGGGGAACGTTATACCGCACTCCCTTGAAACGAAACTCTTTGGGGTCGGTGTGCCGGAGATAGGGAGCGCCCAACTCTGGCTCGCTCTCGACTTCTCTGAGTGGTGGATCGGGGACGGGTGTGGGGGCCTTGGCTTGAACGCCCGCGGCGGGCCGCGTGGATGTGGCACCACAATAAAAACCTTCCTCAGGGAACCAGGCGCACCCTGTTGTATATAGCCCCCTCGCCGAAGTGCTGGGGAGGTGATTCAAGCCGGTTTACTCGTGTTTGAGGGAACTTTAGAAGGACCCTCCGACGACCAGGAGGTAACACAGGGAACCGAACAGGTACCCAGTGGAACCACTAAAAATAAGGATCAACAAGGAACTGTTCAAGAACCCAGTAAATCTTCTTCAACACAAGAGGCCCAACAGAGAACTGCACAAGTACCCATTGAACACTTTACAAACGCATCGGGGCGCCTACGGACGCCGCTGATGTAAACAAATTTGCCAAAGAGCTCAGGAAGCTCCAGGTCAAAATCTCCAGAAGGACCCTCCGACGACCAGGAGGTAACACAGGGAACCGAGCAGGTACCCAGTGGAGCCTCTAAAGATAAGGATCAACAAGGAACTGTTCAAAAACCCAGTAGATCTTCTTCAACAAGAAACCCGACAGGGAACTGCACAAGTACCCATTGGACACTACAAACGCATCAGGGGCGTTGGGAATCTCTGGAGACTCAGAGAGTTGATGGTGCATCGAGGACGAATAATCATCCTTGCATATCCTGCTGGAGTGTCCGGCTCTGGGCAGGTCAAGAGAGTCGCACCTTGGGAACCATCTGTTTGGCCCCAGCCGATGTAAAACGGTTGCAGCCCAGAAAAATTTATTCTTTTGTAAAAGAGGCAGGCTTCCTGGACTAAACCATGGAAAGTGGGCGTGCAACGAGCCCAGCAAGGTGGCACTTCTACATTCATTCATCCCCTTTGAAGGATAAAGTTTACCCTTAAGTGGATCGAGTGATACCTTGTTTTGAAGGTCTCCTGACTGTCTTGACAATCGCGTAAAATTTTGAAAATCTATCGATTCGTTTTTGAGATATTCACTTCACAGTTGCATGAACAAATGCAAAAATATTTTTTTTAAATAAATCTTTTTTTTAATTTTTTGAGAAATCCCGGCACACGTCGACTTTGCTTTTGTTACAGTACATTTTATCATTGCATTTTTTCTTCTAGGATACATTCGTACGAGATGTGAGATTTACCTGCACAATTTGAGCTTACTTTGAAAGTAAATATCTCAAAACAAGGTATTACTCGATGCACTTTCCTTATTCAAAATATAGGGGTAAAGTTTACTCCTCAAAGGGGATGCGTGCTATAAAAATTTTCAAGCCAAAAAGTGTCCCCTTTACAAACCAAATCGATGTATCTACTATACAGTTTTTGAAAAAATCCAGGGGAACCCTTTTAAATGGCTAACCCTGTATAACTATATTTATAACTTTGAGATACCATAACATACCAAGGATTACAAAATGTGTAACAATAAAAACTTTGGAAAACAAAGAAGATAATTTCAAAATAGCGGTTGACTCTGGGCAAGGGCAAAGGCGAAAAATCTACTGCTCATGCGTGACGCAATTCACTTATGCTCAGAAGAGTCTTTGCCTATGCATTTTTTCCAGGCCAATTTGATTGGGAGAGTTGATTATTATCGGTACAGCTTCTTGTCGGAAAATGCAAGGATAAGGGCCGTTATATACAGTATCCAATATCCAAAATTTATACACATTGATTGTGTCAAGGAGAATTTTCAGTCTGGCGTTTATTTTTTTGTTTCTCCCTAGATTCCTGGACATCTGGACAGGGCCTCATTCAGAAAATTTTCAATTTTGTTTAGTTTAAATTTTATCATGAGTATTAATTATAATAGAGGGTTTATTAACCATTTTTTTGCCATTTTGTTATTGTTATCGTAAGACAGTTGATATGGCAAGGGCCGCAAGTGTTGATTCAATACAAAAATGTAAATAGTGCGAACTCTACATCATAGAAGAAGGTGCTGGTTATGAAATCTCAAATAAACGAAGCTCAGACATGGTTTGACGCACAGGCATGGTGGACGCACGCATTGGTCATTTTTAGGAGCACATTTAATTAGGCATACAGCCGCAAGAGTCGCAAAATCGATACAAATCCGTTTCGAGGCAATTTCCTGTAATATTAGGAAGTAATTTGTTATTTCAAATCTAAAAACGGTATATTTGTAGCAGCCTTAATTGTTATGAATTTACATCAACACCCTCACCAAGATTAAATTTATCTGCTTTGGATCAAAACTTATGAATTTTTACATATATCAACCCCCACAACCACCCCCAAATTATTTTTTTTCAAAATTAGAAAGTTTATTATCACAAGCTTTTATTTAACTTCACCTCTATGTCATACATACATAGTAGTTCGGGTCAAACTTCTAGACGTCCGATTGAATTCAAAGGACCCCGCACCCGGTTATACAGGATTATATGGGAAGTTTTTTTTCGGTGGGATTCGCTATAATTTATGATATGTTGTAAAACGACTCGGTCAATTTTAATAAAACTTTACCTGATTACTTCTATATCTATCCTCCACCATGTAAAAAAAAACAAATAAATTTCATATGTCTTTCTCTCTTTAAAATAGTATATACTCTCTAATATAAAAATCTAAAAAAATATAATGAAAAATGCAAAATAATCTACAGTGTCCGTCAAGAGAAAATCGTTTTATTCTATTTAACTGATTAAATATTAATAATTGCATTTCATTTAGACGGACATTATTTTTTTAATGTTACTTAACTAAAAAACAAAAACAAATATAGGTAAACAAGTTAATTAGTTTACGAATCTTAAACAAAGTAGATTCGTGGAGGTTGAGTTTTAATACTGCATTAAGTGCAGTATTTCAGTTTAATTAAGTGGATTAAATAAAAAAAGCTTTTCTATTGACGGACCCTGTAGAAACAGAATTAAATTAAGTTGTTTACCTGCATTTTTATACGTTTTTTTTTTAAACTAACTTTAACAAAAGAACAATGATCTCTAAATGTGCTGCATTTCTATTTATTTAATTGGTTAAAATAAAACAAGCTATTCTCTTGACGGACCCTGTAGATTATTTTGCATTTTAAACATATTTTTTTTAGACTTTTATATTAATAGAGAATAGAATAGGTACTTCTCTTTATTCGTCTCGACCTAAGTCTTAAAATAGTCTAAAATATAAAAATTAATATCTCTAGATACGCCTAATTTTGTCCGATTTCAATACTACGGGGGTTTTTCGGGATAAGGAATTCGAATTTTGGATCAGATTTTAAAAATTTAATATGGTGGATTCAAGATGGAAGATTTTTGTTCATGTTTTGCTGACCAATTTTAACTGTCTTATACACATCCCATTGTCTTTAAGTTTGGTATGCATTTATAGTTCCGGTACCAATACAATAATATGCTATTATTGGGCACCGCCCTCCCCCCCCTACGAGGGAAGTGGAGGGGGGAAAACACCTTAGTTTGTCCGATGTCAACCAAAATTTATATAAGAGACTTTTTTGGGGATAAGGAATACGAAATTTTGATTAGATTTTGAAAATTTAATATGGCGGATTCAAGATGAACGATTTTTGGTCATGTTTTTCTAATCAATTTTAACTGACTTATACACATCCGACTATCTTCAAATTTGGTATGCGTTTAAGGTATAAAAAAAGGTTTCTGTCTGTTTTTACCCAAAATTAAAGAGAAATAGCGGAAAATAGTAATATTGAAAAAAACTAATCTATTCTTGCCTAAAAATCAAGCCATTTCCGTCAGTTTTCACCAAGTATTTACGAAAAAATCATTTAAAAACCTCGTCAAAATATCAAACTGTCAAAGTTTAAAATGTCGCAACAATGCGCACATCGCTATGGAAACCATTGTTATTTTATTTACCAGCCGCCTTGATTTATAGTGTAAAGATGGTGTGTTGCTAGAAGCGCTCTTCGTTCGAGATTTTTAAAAGTATTTTTCTGTTTCTCTTGGATTTTTTGATGAAGGTATTGAAAAAATAGTGTTAACAACGCGCGGCTAAATTGTGCGCGGGTAAATTTTTTTTACTTGCGTCTTTAAATACTTCGCTTTGCTCGTTATTTAAACCAACGCTAGTAAAAAAAGCACTATTTTAGTCACTAGTTGTGAAAACTACTATTTTGCATCGGTAAACAAAAAAGCCATGCTTAAGTTATC
Organism: Oxystoma pomonae; assembly: GCA_963921995.1. Lineage (NCBI taxonomy): Eukaryota > Metazoa > Arthropoda > Insecta > Coleoptera > Brentidae > Oxystoma > Oxystoma pomonae. The sequence continues at coordinate 20,763,988 of OY998167.1, read as the reverse complement.
TGCAGACAGTTGCTAAAATCAAGTTTTTGATGAAGGTATAAAACAAAATTTTTTTGGCAAACTATGTTCCCCTGAGGAGATCCACCAATGTCAGGATGAAATGGATCGCCACTAATCTTATTAGATTACGCGCACATTAACTAAAAGGAATAAAACCAATTCAAGAACATGTGTATTTGTAAAGGTTGCTCAATAATTAATACCAAAAGTATCAGAATTTTAAGACCTTGACTAGCTTGACATAACATTTTAATGGGTGGACATTTTAAAGAACTGAAGAGAAGGGAATTTTTTAAGGATATCGCCGATGCAGCGTGCATACCGCGTTTAATAATATAGTGCGCGCTATATTCCCAACATAATAGGTGTTAAACGTCTTATATTTTATGATAAAAGAGTGCATTTTAAAATTTAAAGTAAAAACTACCCAATACATTGTGATTAAAGAAAGGTTTACTCGATATATTTAAAGGTAGGTGAGTTAAAAAATTTGTTTGATAATGCTAATGCGATCTCCCCCACCCCTTTTTTTTCGAGAATTTATTTAAAAATCGCAGGATTTTTATAAAAAGAGTAAAATTTTACATAGGTCCTGCCAAGAATTTTGTACACCTCCTGTTGGATTGGTTCGCTCTCTTAGGTTTTAAGGTCTTGGTTCACAATATCACAATACACCCTAAGAAAACAAATAATTTAAAAAAAAGTGCGACGCGCCGACGGGGTTCGAACCCACAACCCATAGGCTGAGAGACCAAAGCTATATCCACTGTACCATGCGCTTATTAAGAAACAGGTTGAAACCGCGGAATATAAGCATTTTGGCGGATTCTTATTGTCGACTTAATCAGAGAATTTTCGCGTTTGGTGGAAGTAGACACTTCACTTGGGATGGTTTTCTGTGCATGCATATCGATGTACTTAATATTGTACCATAATTGGTATATACTTTGCATATGATAAAGATGTTCTAATAGTAACCTTCTTTATTGGTATATCCTTAGCATATGCCAAGAAAATACTTAGAAGCTTCTTTTGATGTTCTTTTATGGTACCAAAATAGCATGTGCGCTAAACTGATCAAAAAATGTTTTAAAATTGATATATTCTTTGCATGTGTTAAAGATGTACTCAAAAGGACCTGCTCAAATGATACATTCGTAGCATTTGCTATGGATATCCTTAATAGCATATACATACTTAAATAGTATGTAGCAAGCATATGCTAAAGTTGTACTCAAAATGACATCCTCAAAAGAAGGTTTAACGCATATGCTAGGCTTGTTTTTTTTTGCATATGCTAGGCATGTAAATGTTCTTTCATTGCTATGTGAGAAAGACTCATCTCCGATACGAAAAACGTATTGTAAAATGGTGCTACTTGGGCACACAGGGACCGTTATAATTTTTTTAAAAGGGTGGCGGGGCGGTTTAGTAGATGTTGAATTGGATGTAAAAAAAATAATATTTATAAGTAAGAGGGCGAATGTTGTCAAAAGTATCCGCAGTGTACTAATAGTAGATTTCACAACTAGTGGCTAAAATAGTGCTTTTTTTACAAGCGTTGGTTTAAATAACGAACGCAGCGAGGTATTTAAAAACGCGAGTAAAAAAAAGCACAGTTTAGCCGCGAGTTGTTAATACTATTTTTTCCTCCTGTTTTTGGCAAACATACACAACTTTTCACTTTGAAAAACGGCAATTTAAGAAACGTATTTTGATGTTGTTCACCTGCATGATGACAAAATATTATATAACAGTAAGAAATACACACTATAGTTATTTTGCTATGTGCATGACTTGAAGAAATCAAGCAAACCAGAAAATTAGAAAAATTTAAAAGGTATCCTTGAACGATACCTATTTAAGTGACTTGTTAAAAATTAATATCTTATTTTAGTTCCAGTAGAGTTGGTTTAAAATAAATGGTGCCATGCACGTATTATAGCCCTCCATACAACCTCCAAAAAATCTTCGGAAATAACAAAAAATAGTTTTAGTTTAAACTATAATTATTCATCTAATGTGAACCCCGGGTTTTGTTAACTGCTAAGGTTCGTAAGTTTCTATTTTTTTAAAAGATAACCCTCTTTTGACCCTATTCCCAGCTCCCACCCCCATCAAAATCTAATTAGCTCATCGCCTGGTGCCTAAGAATTTTTTGACAAGAATTGAAAAAATCGGTTTAGAGGCTTTGAGTTTTCGCGTGTTCTAGAGAGACAGACAGACAACCACCATCACAAAATTTTGTATTTATTTTAGAAATTACTGACTAATAATTTGGATTTAATTGCAGTTTTATTTAAAACAAAAATTTAAAAAAAACAACTTCTGACCTTAAAAAATATCAGCTGGGCGAGGCTAGCTGCCACTACTAGCCCCAGAAAGCCGTTAAATCCGGGGAATTGACTTTGGGGGAGAGGGGGGGGGGGTTAAGACTAAATAATAAAAAAAACTTAAATTTGAAGTAAAAATGTGGCCATAACCAGGCTTCTCGGGGAGGGGGGGTATAATCCCAAAACCCCTTCCCCAGTGCGCCAGTGCGTTTATGCCGTGCATTTAAAGTCGAAAGAAAAGTCAATCCTAAAAAATTGTTGGATTGGATTGTCTCAAATCGCAAGCGTTTATACCGTAGATTAGGGCAAAATTAATCTTAATCCGGGCAGTCAATCTCCGGTATGAACGTAGTATTTAAGAAGATTTTGAATATTGTTTATGGTGACTGAACCAAACAGCTCAATGAAACACAAGTTGTTAGGATTAGAAATATAAAATATGATAACACCAATATTTTCTCCAGCACTCGAGCGCATTCGCGCTCTCGTGCTTCGGAAAAAATTATCGACAATTTGCTATACACTCGGAATATTACCTATGGAAATAAAAAAAAAGATCCAAATAGCCTCTATGCTATGTCTAAATAACCTTTTTTGAAAAAAAAATCAAGGATAGTTTTCAGTATTTATTTACATATTGCCAAATTTGGTCAAAAATTAGCATTAATTTTATTATTAGATAAACACATTTTGGCCCGGTTATTACGCCACTTTTAGTGCATCGACCTCCATTCGATTCAATAATTTTACGATAAAATTACACACTTTACTACAAACCGCAATACACAGAATAAGTTCAGAGTATTTTCATTGTTTGCCTTTTTTATTTCAAGCTTTTATTTAACTTCACCTCTATGATCGAAACGTCGTGTATAAATAAAATATAGACAATGGAAGTTCGAAACACAGAGTTAGTTCCAGTGTGTTAGGATTTTTTTTTCACAGACTCAAAAAGTGATCTGTGATAATTCATAAAACTAATGCAAAGTCATGGGCTTTCCAAACCTTATAAAATTATTTGTGTCCTATCGTCCCTCTACTTAAACCACCACTCTGAGTTAAAACAAATCATATTTGAGTTCTGATCCCATTTTTTTGCTCAGTGCAGTTTACCTTGTTTGTAATATCCTTGGTGCCTCTATGAATGAATGTATGTTTGTATATTCGGATCTCAGACTAATTAATCTGAGGTTCGGGTCAAATCTTGCAACTCAATTTTGACAAATTTCTGGATATCCGATTAAATTTTTAATTTGGTATGCAATTATAGTTCCCGTGACAATACAATAATATGGTATTATTAAGCACCCCCCGAGGGGAGTGGAGGGGAAAAAAGCCTAAGTTTGTCCAATTTCAATCAAAATTGGTATACGGGGGTTTTTGGGGATAAGAAATACTAATTTTTGATCAGATTTTGAAAATTTAATATGTCGGATTCAAGATGGACGATTTTTGGTCATGTTTTGCTAACCAATTTTAACTGACTTATACACATCCGATTGTCTTCAAATTTGCTATGGTATTATCAGCCACGAGGGGTGGCTCGTTCGTCATTTTGTGTACACCAAAAGGCATTTTTTAGCAGACCTCTTACAAATCTAAAATTAAAAAATAATTGTGTATAAAAACAAGCTTTTTAACTACAAGCTTTTATGAAATATAAAGTGCACTAAAATGTAGAAAATAATTTTTAGCATTCTGATATCATAATAATAAAAGCGATGGGCGCAAATTAACACTAGCAATGTCCATCCACATATCAGAGAAATGTTAGGGTAGCATGGGTCGAGTTGGGTTGGATTTACTTACCCTTGCATTTCTTTGCTTTATAGTGAATTCAGATTCTGGCAAAAAATAATAATAAAATCAATAACATAAATTTATCGAGTCAACATAGCCAAACTTCCTATAATGCGCCCATCGCTTTTATTATTATGATATCAGAATGCTAAAAATTATTTTCTACTTTTTAGTGCACTTTATATTTTATAAAGGCTTGTATTTGAAAAGTTTTTTTATATAAAATTATTTGAAACAATTAATCTGTTTTTTAACCTTCGACGCGAATTCGTGTCGTGCGCATGTAGCTCTCGAATCAGGGAACCGATTTCGATGAGGTTTTTTCGGTTTGGAACCAATTCTTCAAGGAGTCTTCTAACTATGTTTAATAAAAATAGGCTAGGTAGTTTTAGAGATAATACTTTCTAAACACAGATGGGATAAAAGGAATTTAACAAGTATGATGTCAAACTTAGATTAAAAAGCGACAAGATACCTGACACTTACGGAGACTTCGGTTATATTATTATATGAAACAATGTTTACCTTTCTGTTGTTTACAGTAAACACACCAGTGGCGTACCTACTTAAATATATATTTACACATGGATTATATTCTTAAAATTTTACTATAATATGAAATCTGCAAAATAATTTAAAAAAACATGCAAAAAATAATTCTGCCAATTTGAGCTTTGGAAGCTTCCTAACTTAGGGTATAGTCCAATTTTTTGATGAGCGGATTGACGTCATTTTTGGGATCTCTATTTGATACACTGTTTTAGACAGCGACAATAAAAATGTAAAAAAAGTCATGTCGTTGATTGTTTCAAATGTTGACAACAAATAAATACGTTTTCATAGGGAAAAATAACGTCAGTCCGCTCATTAAAAAATTGTACTATATATAGAGACATCTAGGACAGACAAAAAGATTCAAATATCAATTCGGAAGGCGTGCGCAGACGGCAACGGCCCAGCGGCAGTTTAACTCAACCTTAATATTCTGATAAGAGGTAGGAATTCAATATTCTTACAAACCTGAACGCATGTGAATTAACTTTTATTGTTGTTTGCTAGTTGGTTTAAGGATTTGTTTTATAGTCTTTATAAAAAAACCTTCGAAAATATCTCATTTGCGCATTAACTAGTTCATCATTTATCGTCTTTATAAAAAAAACCTATAAAAAATCCTCATAAAAACGTTCGAAAATATCTCATTTGATGCATTGGGCATTTTTAGCAAATGTATTTTTAATTTTGAAAATTAACAAAAAAAACATGTTTGTTGATATTTTAATCTAAGGATCTACTAATTTAAGTATATTTCATAAACTTTTTTTTATTTTCTGTGTACCTACCGGCATGTACCACCACTGACTGATTTCACTTGCCCTTTCTTTGTTTTCAAAACATTGGACGATTTGTTCCAAAATATCACTTATGCACTGAAATATACTCCTACTGGTAAAAAAACACACTATAAACGTTTTTTGACAAAATGTGGTTTTAAAACGACTTACGAACTGCTTAAAACATCCTGAAATTTTAAAATAAATAACACGAAAAAGCTTATGTCAATAAAAATATCATCCGACTGTCTGCGCTCTGCCGACTTTCCCCTCCCACAAGCCAATCAGGACCTAATGTGGTTGAGACAGAATTATCTGTCCTTATCGTTCTAACGTCGTTTAAAAGGATAGAAAAATAATCGATATTTCTCACCTTTGACACACTGTGATTTTATTTGTAAATATACACTGATTATTATTTGCCAAGGAGTTTTCGTTGGACCAGATATCTTGTCTCTTTTTAATCTAAGATGTCAAATATAATCGGTAGAAAAATTCGTAGAGGTTGTAATAAGGAGTTGTAAAAAAAATAATTTTTACTTGTTCTAAAAATATTGGCTAATAATAATTTGTTTGCTTAAAGTTATAGATATGTACATATGCTATAACACATGATAAACTATAAAAAAAAAATTGTATACCGGGTGTCCTAAGGTGAGTAACCTATTAGAATATTTTGAAAACTATATAATGGAAACTTTCAAAACTTTCTATGCTAACATAAGTTCATGTAAACTATCTTTATGAAATACTCTTATATTTGCAGTGTTGCCATTTGCAGTGTTGCCATTTGCAGGAAAACTCTATGTTCAACTGTTTTTAAAATATTGACAGGTGAAAATTGACATTTTTTAACTTTGACAGCCCGCAACATCGAAACGGTTAAGGATAAAGCAAAATGGTTTTTACATTCTTATCTTGGTTTTTCACAAGCTATCATCTATACTATTTTTAACCCAGGGTTAGACTAACCCTGGGACATTTATTCTAATTGGTTACTCACATTGGGACACCCGGTATATTGTCTGTAGTATTTTAACACTAGGGAAAAAACGAGGAAGTATAAATTACCAGAAAAATTCGGAGAAAATGAAAAAAGAAATAAGCAAAACCTTAATCCAAATCAGAACAACTATGTTCTTTCTTCACTTAAATTTGGTTGATCAAACCAACATATGGCGGTCATTTTTAGAAAAAGAAATTAATCAATACCTGTAATTATTAATGAAGACCACAGGGGAAAAACGATCTAAGTCACATCTTGAAAAATGAGTTAACCGTCCTATCCTCTACTTTCTATAATCGAAAACTGATGCAAGTCCGAGTAATTGTCATTTAAAAAGTGGGTGCTTTATAGAAAACCAAGTCGACATCGCTGTATGAAATACCGATTCAAGTCCAAGCGCCAATGAAACTTTTTGTTAATAACACCCTCACACATAATGTCATTAACTACTTTTAATAGTTAGTCAATCGGAAAACGTAGAAGAAAATTAATTCTTGTTCATTCTACATTTCTAAAAATTTTACAGGAACCCTGCCTTTTGAACTGGACTTGGACCGTTCTTCCACATTTTTTTTTTATTTAGGAAATATTTTGAGATTTAAAAAAAAAAAAACCTATCTCTGTTTAATGTGCCTTATTATAACTTTGATATTAAAGGTTCAACAAAAAAATTATTTCAATAACCATTAAACTTCAGTTTCAAACTTAAAATGGATGTTTCTCAAAAAAATTGTTTTGTGACTTAGATCGTTTTTCCCCTGTGGTCTTCAAATACATCTCTAGGTAATTATCCAATTTCTAGAATTTTTTATCTGTGTGTTTGTTTCAGCATAACTCAAATACTACTTATCGATTTTGATGGAAGTCAACTCACACTAGTGCGTTCCAACAAAACGGCGGGCAAATCTGCGGGTATTCAGATAGTTTTACATAATTTAGATCTTCAGTACACAATACAATACCTAACTTTACTTTACTTTGTATACCACGGTATTTATTTTAGGCCATGATTATCGTTTAGCACCAAAATGCGGCCTTAAAAATATTTAATTCGTAGTTACGTAAGTGAGTTTATCGTTACATAATATTCCGTAAAATATTCAGATAAATATATCCTCACAAGGTTCAATGGTTGCTTGCAGTCAGTAAAAATTAACAATAAAATGTTTTCGAAAATCTTAATTTTCTAGTGCTCTGCCTAAAGGAGAATCCACACAGAACGAACCGGCTAATACAAAAGCTAGGATGAAAAATCTGGGACCCACAAAAAAGCCGAATTTACAAAAAACGAAACACGATTGAACAGAAAATAACACGTCCGAAACGAAATATGAACGAAAGTAAAACACCCAGAAAAGAATGGATACGAATATATTTTACAGAATTTTTTAATTTACTCGATCCTTAAAAGACACGAGGGTTGAGGGATGTAAAAGGGGTAAATTATTATAAAATCACAACTTACTTCGACTCTTCCCTGCCGTAGGCCTGGCAACATAGCAATTGAATTCGTAGCTATCGTTTCAAATCATTTTCGGACAGATTGGCGTTCATGAATTTTGTGCTTCGGCATTATTATGTTCCTATTAAATTCGAGATTAAATTATTTTTGTTATATTTTGTAGCGATTGGATTTTCCCGTCATTTCATTTTCGAGAGAATTTTTTTCGTACCAATTATTTTCTTTTCTTTTAAATTCTGACTACTTATGCTTCTGCCAAATTTGGTTTCGGGTTTTTTATACGGACCCAAATCATTGATTAAAGGAAAAATAAACCCAAATTTTTGGCGCGAGCTCAAGTTTTTCTCTGAACATTTTCTTCGGGTAAATGTTCGAGACAATATTCGGGCAAATTTTTGCAATCTTTTTTGGAAACATATTTTTAAAGATGAGTAAAAAATCTTTTTAAAAAGAGATTTAGCGAGGATATAACAAATAACAAAATCAATGAATAGCGAGCTTTCCCTCAAAAAAGGTAATGGTAACCGTAGATCCGGATTTCGCACTTACGGTGCTAGGAATTAAGAGATGAAATGATGATGAAAGAATGTGACACACGATTCATGTAAAAGAAAACCATCTGTCAAATTGCAGAATCTTACATCACTGATCTCACTTCTTTAAAAAAATGGAAAACCAAAAATTCTTTTTTTTTAATTTTTATAAAAAAAAACCTCGACGGCCAGCGAAAGATTATTATTAGCTGTCAGAGGTACTAAATAAGTTTGTAATTCTTCTCACAACTTTTAATAGTTTACTATGGAAATAATAAAATTATATTCTACTTCTATCACTTTTTTGGTTTGTTTCATTAAAAAAGGAAACAAAATATATGCTTCGAAGTAAATACTTATTAAAATGCAGTTATTTTTTAAGGACCCTGACGGGAGGTTTAAAAAAATTTTAAAACTTTAAATTTAAAAAACTTACTTTTTTTACCTTCTCCTCACCCTCAGCACCGTAGTAGCGCCATTAATTAATTATTATTTCCTCTCTATCCTTTTTTGACAACCCCAGAAGTTACAAATAAACTAGCCGTTCCTGGGTTACATATGGGGTAAAAATTAAATTTCTGCATCAAATAGTTTTTCCGGCGGAGAGCACATTATTAAAAATGGCTATTTTATTAAAACGTAAAAATTTCACTTTTAGTTTTTTTTCGGTTAAGTTAAAATATATATTTAGAATTTTTAATAAATTTCTTTTTTTCAATTAAATTTTGACCGAACATGTTCGGCGAGCATTTTCACAAGCTTTTGCGCAAGCTTTTCCTCGAACATTTTGCCACATAGGCTCGCGTAAATGTTTGTCGGCATTTCGAACACCAAAGGAAAGGTCGTCTGTGTAAATGCCCTTTAAGAGATATGGATGGGACAAAGAATGCTCAACTACTTATAGTAGTGGGTTTCAGAAAAATTTGAGTTTTGCATTTTTAGCCGTCCCATCATTTTAGGTAGGGATAGAGGCTATTGGGATCGCCAAAAGATATCAGTTAATTTAGGTCAAAAAAGCCAAATTCAAAATTTTGGGATGGTGTCTGTCTGTCTGTCTGGGACACGTTAACCCAAAAGCCGCTAAACCGATGTTTATCAAATTTGGCTTAAAAACTCTTTGGCAGCAGGCGATGAGTGTTAAATGATGTCTGGATTGAGGGTGACTAGTGAATCCACTGACGAGCCCACGCTGGTCACCCCGGGCGAAAGATCATCCAATTTTGAATTTTCGTTCTTTCCTCCCAAGATCTTTTGATTTTCTCTGATAAAAATTGACGTTGAACATTCAAATTGAAAATTCAAAATTCTTTATTGTCTCAACGAAACTAAATAAATATTAGTACAAACAATTGTCAAAAGTAAAATAGTACATAAAAATAACAATAAATATATAAGACTAAAAATGCAGTAACAAACAAAGCTTACTCGTTCATTAATACAAAACTATATTGCCTATGGTCTATCTACAAGATATTCTTTAAACTACTGTAAAGTGTAAAACACTTCTGAGCGCATTTCTAAATTTATTTAAACTGCTAATTTTTTAATAAAATTGGGAAACATATTAAACAAAGAGCAACCAGTATAAATAGGAGACTTCTTGTAGAGTTCATGTTTATGTTTTTCAGGTAAAATGTTCTTATTTCTAGTTTGATAATAATGTAAATCTCCGTTTTTAATAAGGTGCAATTGTTTTTTAAAGGTTACAATTAGAATTCTACAAATAAATATAGACGTGACTGTAAGTATTTTTTTGATCTAAAAGTTTCCCTACAGGAATGTTGATACAGAATATCAAATAGCAATCGTATAATTCTTTTCTGCGCAATCAGGACCCTTTCCACATCCCGAGACTGCCCCCACACAACCACATTGTACACGCACATTAGTTCTTTTAAAGGTAACGATTTCTTTAAACTGCTCAGGAGAAAAAACTCTTGTTCATCTTTTTTGCAAACTCGTCTACTTGACATTTAAAGTCAAGATGGTCAAGATGTTTGTCAATCATAATTCCTAAAAAATTTACTTGTTGTTGAGTTTCTATGTTTCCTGATAGCACAAATAAACCTTGGATTCAACAGCCCCAGGATCAGAGTCTGAAATAACTGCGGAAGTATCTGTTCTGGGAGGTCGTTGTTAAATAAGGAAAATATTAAAGTTCCCAAAATACTCCCATGCTGAAAACTTTTGATTTTTCATGGTTTTGTTTGACAGAAAATGTTCTGTTTAGAAGAAACGATTTAAAACAATCGTTAATGTTACCCCTTATTCCTAGCCTGTTTAACTTGTCTAATACAAAATTGGGATCCACCGCATCAAATTGTACTTAAATCAAATAGCACGACAACTACGGTCTCATTTTTTCTATTTATTTCTATTTATTTCTTTCTTTTCCTTCTTTCTTTCTTTCTTTTCTGATTGAATAAAATCAACACAGACCGTTTCAGTAAAAAAACCTTTACGAAATCCGTGTTGAGATTTTGTAAGAACGTTGCTTTTAATAAGGAAACTCTCAGTCTTTTTTAAAATTAAAATTTTATATGACTTTTGAAAACACACTCAGAACAGAAATTGGACGATAATTTTCGATATCTTTTTTATCTCCGTTTTTAAAGACTGGAACCACATCAACTGCCTTCTTAAGCGCTTCAGGAAACTTTCCTTCCACCACCGACCTGTTTAAAAACAATTACTGCTAAGATTTCCGACAGTTCATCAATACAGTCCTTCACACGGTGTTATTGGAATATTGTCCTTTCTTGATTTTTTGTTTGGTAAAGATTTGATAATTCGTGCTACTTCATCAGGTTTAGTTTCCTTAAAGAACATACTCGGACATATTGCTTTTCCCGTGGTGCAAGTGGTAGGCATGGTATTCCCAAAATAATTATGATTTAGTTTATCATTTATACCATAGATGAAAGATATTCTCCAAATGCATTAGCAATCTCTTTACTATCAAACAGTTTTTTTCTGCTGCTTTCCAGATAGTTGATTTATTCAAAATATCTTTGGAATCCTGGTGTAAAATTTGGCACTACACAAAGAATGATATTCAAAGCACGAATTCCTTTAAATAGAATTGTTTATTATGTAATAAACAACGGTCAAACAGAAATTTCAGGAGTACCCTGTAGCACTGTAGCAGATGACATGACAGGTTATATTATACTTTGCATCCTTGTTCACATCATACCACCACACCATGCACTTCACTTTATAACAAAATGGATTTTTCATGAAGCAGTCTTGTTCGATAGTTTGTTTCATAATAATCACAACTTGTAAAATCACTAAGCTCGCTTGTAATGGTCGGTTGCAGTAATGTTTTTGTGTTCTTTTCGTGAATGACAAAGTGCAAAATTATGGAAAACACCACTTAATTTTTAAGGTAATTACAATGTAGTAGCGCTTTGATTAAATGACCGTTAAAGATAGATATAGACATTCTGATGCTAAAAAACTATATTTTGAATAGGGAAAGGGGTTCAAGTGATACCTTCTTTTAAAGGTCTCTCAAATGCCTTTATAAAAGCGTAAAAATTTTAAAAATCTAGCGATTAGTTTCCAAGTAATTCACCATTTGCATGGACCAATGCAAAAATCTTTTTTTTTACGAAATTAAAAATGAGGAATCCCGTGAAACGTCGATTTTGTTTTCATTAACAATATAACAACTACCTTTTTACACGGTTGTAAAGTTATTCAAAAGACCTTTAAAATAGGGTATCACTCGACCCACTTTCCTTATTCAAAATATAGAGGTAAAGCGAGAGGTGGCATGGACGTCATTTTGTGCATGTGCAATGCATAGAATGCCTCTAAATTCCACCGAAATGCCTCGAAATAATACTGCATAATGCCACGCAATGCCATCGGCGTGTACACCAAAGTGCATTCAAAGAGGGTGGGTGCTACAAAAATTTTAAGATGGCGAAAAAATTTTCTCCCTCAATCCCCCGATATCTCTTTTGGTTATTAAACTATCGGAGGTGGAAAGTTCTCAAATTGTCAGCATGTATGTATAATGATCAAAGCCTAAACCAATCAACTTTTGAAAAAAGGTAAAAACGTGCGTGAACTAATTTTTGTACTCATTTTTAAAAAGTCTAAGGTTTTAAAAAAAAGTTGAAAAAAAATGAGGGATTTGACTAAAGTATTTATTGTTTATTACTAAACGGATAACCATTAAAAAGTACATTAGGTATTTAATGTCTTCTGTGGTTAGACAATGCTGAAGTAGATAATGGAATTTATAAATTCTTCAACTACCTACATAGGCCAGTCAAATTAAGATATTTTGAGCGAGCTGGAAATCATTTTAATAACCTTTATATTCGGTCCTAAATGCGTGTAATCTGAGTTTGCACCATCCTAGGTGGTGAGCTTAACTTTTGATAGTCAAAAAACCGCCAAATTTTTGCATTTTTTTTAGTTTTTTGCTTGGAGCTGCAAAACGGTGCCTCGGACAGATAATGCCAGGAGTAAATTCTGCGTCGAATGACATCAAAAACGTCAAATTCGATTTAGTGGTATAGCCGAAATCGAATGTTGAAAACAGGGGAAATTTTTCATTTCTGTGCAAAATTACATTTTGCGACGTCGCGTCGGTTTTGTAGATATTTTGTTACGGTTAAATTAAATTTATAGCGCACGGCCGTTTTCGAGTAAATGCGACTATATACCCTAGCTTAACCGTGAAGCTAAGGGACCACCCTATAACTTTAGTGCTGTCAAAGCTAGGAAGATCAAATAAACATGTTGTAGCTAGGCTTGTTTGACGGAATCACATATAAAAAGTTTTTAAAATAATTCTAGATTTTTTGTATTAATTAATCCAGAAAACGGCTGCAGCTGCAATATTAACTTAACCGCAACAACATAGCTACAAAAAGGCTACAAAATGTAGCGTTGAAAATATTTGGGCACCTTAATATGATGCACCTTCAAAACAGATCCTCGGATGTTAAAATCCAGAGAACGGCTGCAGCTACAATATTAAAGAATAAAAAAAATCTAATTATTTTAAACTTTTTATATGTGATTCCCCATGTAGTGTTTATTTGATCTTCCTAGCTTTGACCAAACTACAGTTATGGGGTGGCCCCTCAGCTCAACTCGAAAACGGCTGCAACTACAAAATTAATTTAACCGTAACAAACTAGCTACAAAAGGGCTACAAAATGTAGCGTTGAAAATATTCAAATCAAATCAAATCAAAAGTAGCTTTATTGTCTGAATACTTGGTTCACATCGACAAAGCCATGTTTATAATAATTAAATAACTTAAGTGTAATAAAAGTCACACATTTATAAATCAATAAGTCGAATCCAGTTGCACATTTTTTAAAAAGAAATAATAATTCATACATTTTTAAAATAACATTCAAAATCAATTTTTAAAATATAGTACAAAACAAGTTTTTAAAATATAGTACAAAACAAGTTTTTAAAATAACAATAATAAAAACATTAATGTTTTTGACCGTAAACCGACGTCGTAAAATGGAACAAATAGAAGTATTAAAACGATTTCCAGGTCGCTGGGGATTAATTTCTCAAAACGGTTTTTTTTCGACCTAATTTGACTGGCCTAATACTTTTTGATAAGTAGAGCAAAGAAATCCGATAGATACTTACGAAGGCATGAGTAATATTATTAAATTAGCGAAAGTAACCACCTTAATGCCATTTAAATTACTTACTACTTTGATGCAACTACAATGACTATCGTTTTATTAAAAATCAACACATGCTTATATACGGGAGGCCCCAATAGATAAAAAAAAATATATTCCAAATGTTATACTTTCATCCAAAACACGATTTTAGTAACTGCCGGAAATAACTAAGCCATGGCTTTTTAGGTCACCGATGCAATTTTTTCTTTCTTTTTTTATCTAAATTTGACGAAAAATAGGGTAATATGGTAGTATTAAGATATTCTAATTATTATTACCTAAAAATTAAACCATTTTATTAAGTCCTGAAAATAACAAACAGCCAGAAATTAAAATTGCCCACAACATTAGTTTACCATAGTAGAAAAAATTGTTGAGTGATCCACAGCCGCCTTGATTCATAGTATAAAAATGGCGAGCTCACAGTGGATGTTCCGTTCCACTTTTATTTTGTAAGTTTTTTCCTGTTTTTTGGGATTTGTTGCTAAAGGTTAAAGGTTATTCTGAGCTCCATTTTCTTCGATTTGATACTCCACAACCCATATTTTAGTAGGTCAATATTTTTATCGAATATAGAGGGAAGGAGGTGACAAAAATTACAAAAATTAATAGAAACACCACTTTTTCGATTTCGGGCTTCACTTCCTTCAGTTTGATACCCCACAACCCATATTTTAACAGATCAAAATTTTTATCAAATATGGGGGATACTCCTCCTTATTAATAGGGGGTTGCTAGAAAAATTATTAGTAGAGTCTATAATACCAATTTCTAAACCTAGCTGTGACTTTTTTCTTCTGAGATACAGAAGATCCCTTTACCCCCTACGAGTTACCCCTATTTCTCCAGCTCCAGCTGAGATTTCGAAAAACACCAAAACACGTATTTACTTATTTTATTAGTAGAATCTTCACACCAAGTTTCAGATCTCTGCGGCTTTTCGTTTCCGAGATATAGAAAACCTCTTTAAAATTTCAACCACTATTTTTACCTTTTTAGGGCCTTTGCTTGTGTTGGGTTGGAGATTGCCAGATACAACCCGGCCCAAGGGGACCCAGAGCTCCCTTCTCTGAATCCCACTGGGGTAATTATCAACAGGTGCGTCCAAGTCGCGGGGGTGGGCCCGACTGAATAAGTCAGTGACTCAATCCTGTTGGAGAACGTTATACCGCACTCCCCTGGGACGAAGCTCTTTAAGGTCGGTCGAAACCCAACTCTGGCTCGCTCTCGACTTCTCTGAGTGGTGGATCGGGAACGGGTGTGTGGTAAGGACACTAATCCTAGAGCAAGCTCGTTATTATTGTAAATAGTTTTTTTATCAAACAATTTAATTTTATTATTTATTCCTGTTGTGTGCCAGGCTACAAAAAATAGTCCTGCGACGAAGTTCAGCTCTTTCAAGTACCTATTAAAGGTAAGTTATAATGAGTGAAGAAGTATTTTTATTAGGAAAATCAAACAGCAATAGAAGGAGAGCTTGGCTGGAAGCCTTCGGACAAGACTTTAAGCAGCACGAAAATTTAAGGATTTGTGAGGCAAGTTTTATAACAGTACCTATTTTTGCCCCGACGATAGTGCTTAATAAAGTGGAAGTATAAATTCGATTCCTTGTGTATTTGCGTGCCTGGTGTGTGAACTTGTGTGTCCCATTTTATATCCGAAATTAGTTAAAAAATTATTACGGCGTTGTGAAAGTTGATCTTTAGTCAAGTTTAGCTATTCTTGGTAAGATTCTTGGGGCAAGTATTCGCCTGTATATATGTTACCGTAAAACGCCGATTTCAGTTACAACCTAGTTTTCCTAGGAAAGACTAGTTTAGATTAGGTCAGTTGGATTAGGTCAGATTAAAATCTAATCTAAACTTATACAATTTAGTCTAATCTAATCTAATATAGAGTTAACAGTTATAACTAGTTTTTACTAGGAAAAACAGGGTTTTAACGGTAACATATAGGTACTGTGATAATTGGTAAAAGATTTTAAACATTATAAATCTAATGTAGTTTTAAGTTCATTTCAATAATTTAGATAACTTTAATCAGTTTTCTGTAATTATTACGGAATAATTATTTTTTTTACGTATGAGTATAAATATAATAAAAGAAAGAAAAAAAACTGTTTTAATTCTTACTTGAAACACAGTGACACAAAATGTGTTATTAGTAAAGAATCATCCGTACCAACGTATAGTACGCTAGTTCATCAAAAATTTAGTTGCTATTTGGGTCCTAAAACACAAAAAAAAAGGATTTTCTGTCGGTCTGCACACATTATAGAGAAGGCATTATGTACGAGTATTATGATTTTAACCAAAATTTGGTACCAAAGCGTTTTTTTTGACCACCCACCAAGTAAATGTTGGATAGAATGATGGGGGTTTAGGAAGAGAAAAGTGTGAAATAGTTGAAAAAATTGTAACTTTGAAATAAACATTTTTCTGCAGTTTGGTTCAAATTACTAAGAGCTTTAGTTTTTGAAATATTTAAAAGAGGTGTTAAAATATATTTTTTTAAAACATAATTTTTGAAGCAAAGAAGCAGATATCAATATACGTTTCCAGATTTTAGTTCCATGAAATTTTGTTGTCCGGTTTTACAGAGGGTTTACCCAACTTTTCGTATTGATAATTTATTCATAACTTTAGCAAATATGAATGCCCGTCGTTTTACTTCTTTATCAAAATACAGAGAACCCGGACTAAGAGTAAAATCTGTTAGATTTATAATTTTTGCGTATATTTTTTACTAGTCGTGCTTTCGAGAAATACTTTTTTATCGTATTTATCATTCATTAAAATATTTAATTTAAGAACGAGCCCCCATGACAAAAGCGAGGCAAACAAGTCAAAAATGACAACTTAAACTTTCAAAGTAATGTCACGCTTCGCTTCCTTTAGAGCTTGCTCTAGGATTAGTGTCCTCAGGGAACCACGCGCACCTTGTTGTATATAGCCCCCTCCCCGAAGTGCTGGGGAGGTGATTCTAGCCGGTTTACTCGTGGAGTGTCCGGTAGCTCCTTAACCTATGGTATCCGGCTCTAGCCAGGTCAAGAGAGTCGCACCTTGGGAACCATCTGTTTGGCCCCAGGCGATGTAAGAAGGTTGCAGCACAGAAAAGCCTGTTCTTTTGTGAAAGAGGCAGGCTTCCTGGGCTAAACCATGAAAAGTGGTCGTGCAACGGTCCCAGCCAGGTGGCCTACCTACATGGGAATTGTCCCGCCCGCTCTTCTACATTCATTCATTCAAAGCTTTCTTTTTATTGTAATGTAATGTTTGTTGTTTTTTGTTTTTAAATCTAGTCGCCCCCCTCCAAAATTCTTCTTACTACGCCAATGTCTATGACGTATCAAAATGGTTTCAGGGAGGGAATATAAATTAAGGAAAAAAGAATCAGTAACCTGTGCTCGACCGTTTGGAATATAAAACAATAGGGGCACCTAATCTGATCTTAATAATCTTCAATAAATTCAAGAAACAAAACTTAAAATTTAAATTTCGATCGAGAGAAAAACTTTTTTTAGACCAATTCAAGTCACGTGACTTTGAAGTTTGTTTGCCCCACGTAAAACGTGGCTGACGGCTCTTGACGTCAACCCGAATTGGTCTATTATAAACATTTTTTTTTATACCTTCATCAGAAACATGATTTTAGTAACTGTCTGCAGGTAACTAAAGCATGGCTTTTTTGGTTACCGATGCAAAAAAAAACCTTTTTTTTATCACGGGTGCAAAAAAAGATTTTTATCCGTTTTTTACCCAAAATTAATCTAATTATTCCTGCCTAAAAATTAAGCCATTTCCAACAATAAACGTCACGAGTAAAAAGGCACATCGCTATGGAAACCATTGTTATTTCATTTACCAGCCGCCTTGAGTTCTAGTATAAAGATGGTGTGTTGCGAGAAGTGCTTTTCGTTCGACATTTTTAAAAGTATTTTCCTGTTTTTCTTGGATTTTTAAATAAAGGTATTAAAAAAATAGTGTTAACAACTTGCGGCTAAACTGTGTTTTTTTTTAAAAAAAAAAGCACTCTTTTAGCCACTAGTTGTGAAAACTACTATTCTGTATAGGGTGCTACCTTAGATTAAAAAGAGGGTGCTACTGCTAAAACCTTCCTCTATCACAATCTATTTGTTTTTTTTTTCAGAAAGAAAATTATGATAGTCCGGGCATTTCTGAGGCACATTTTACTGCTGCTGATAACGCTATGTATAGCCAACTCTTTACAAGGAGAAGATAGCAGCCAAGTGACACATGATAAAAATCAGGTTTTACGTATTTTTTGATATAAACAAAACACTTTTCGCGCAGAAAAAAAAAATATTTTAACCACATAGAAATACTCTAAATGAAAATACTCTAAAATTAACGTTTTAAAAATAAAGTACAAAAACTAGTCCTTTGTACAACGGCCGCTATGATATTAGACACAGTTAATTTTCGAGTTTATCGGCATTCGTATTCTTATATCTATCGAGTCGACCTATCGAGCAGGTGTACTTTTAAACTAATGCCGAATGCGTAACAGCTCCAGCTGATCAAATGCGTCAAAAACATCGTTTCGTATGCAGGGACGGTCGTAATGTTACGACTTCCTTATCGTACCTAACGAGGATTTCGTGCATTTAATCAGCTGGAGCTGTCACGCATTCGCCATGATCTTAAAAGTGCACCTGCTTGATTGGTCGACTAGATAGAGATAAGATTACTAATGCTGATAAAACTTAAAATTAACGCCACACCGTTGTTATTAACTAGGGTAAATTTGGCAACCTTTAACAACGTTTATTTCTACTGGAATATTGAGGAGTTTTCAACGACCGCAACGAACGACGGATCAACGACGCCAAAACGTTGATAATTAACTAGAGTTAATTAATTTATGTTTTATCAACGTTTCTCTTTACGAGACAATTATTTGTGGCCAGATTCAAATATAACTGTATCTGAGAGCTATAGAGGGCACCTCATTAGTCGCAAAACGGTTAAGAAATGATTATTGCCGCCATACTGTTTTCTTTTCCTGATTTGCGCCGCTACGCCATTTGTGTGAATCGTTGAAAAAAATCTTGTTTTTTGCTGGATTTTGATGATTTTTTGGTTAGTTTTAGTCATTTTTCAGTATTCTTTTAGACTGGCCACAGTTTAAAATAGGTTTAAAGCATTTTTTAAATTTCCAGTATTTAAATAAACAAATTATTTCGCACAAAAATAAGAAGGATTGAAGGCCCGCTTATTTTTTTATGCTAAAATATAAGGTTTGGTGGTAAATTTAGTAGATGGAGGAAACTTTAAAAAGCCACTTTACCTAGCTACGTATTGTGGATGCAGACGTGGAAGTCTTGATTTTAAATCAATTATATTAATAAACATATTATCCAGAGGGCACTTTAGTCGTAAGTCGTAGTCGCTTCGGCGATGGTGTGTAAACGTTGCACGCGACTCTAGTCGCAGGCAACGTCAACCTAAAATCTCCGCCAAAATGGTGCAAAGCGAGATGCTAGAGTGGCAACGTGAAGTCACCTTTGGCAACGTTAAAACGTCGACAAATTGTTCCTTGGGATGACATTCCTGGTTCCGCCCCTGGAAAGGCATCTGGCCTACGAAAATTGTCACCCATTAACTGTTGGATGCTGGAGCCAGCTGGACCGAAGTCCATGCTGTAAACAGAATAATCAGAATCAGGGGTCACCACCTGAATAACAAAATCGACCTGTTTTTTTTTCGAAATTGTATTTGTCGACGTTTTAACGTTGCCAAAGGCGACTTAATGTTGCATGGAAACGGCGTATGAACGTTCTAGCAACTCGCTTTTGTATCAATTTGGCGGAGATTTTTTGAGTTGTGCTGACGTTGCCTGCGACTAGAGTCGCATGCAGCGTTTCCACAGCGTCGTCGAAGCGACTACCACTGAAGTGCCCTCTGGATAATATTTTTGTTAATATAATTGATTTGAAATCAAAACTTCTACGTCTGCAACCACAAATGGACAAATTTATTAATTCTAAAATACGTAGATAACTTATTATAACTTAATTTATAACATGAAAGTGGGTCCTTAAAGTTTCCCATCCACTAAATTTACCATCGAACCGTCAAAAATGGATATTTTACCATCAAAAAATAAGCGGGCCTTCAATCCTTCAATAATTTTTTTGCTAAATTATTTTTTTATTTAAATACTGAAAATTTTAAAAATGCTTTAAACCTATTTTAAACCGTAGCCAGTCTAAAATAATAATTAAAAATTACTAAAACTAACTAAAAAAACATCAAAATCCAGAAAATGAAATTGGCCGTAACTGCATTGATTATTTGACCACAATTAATTGTCTCGTAAAGAGAAACGTTGAAAGAACGTAAATAAATTAACTCTAGTTAATTATCAACGTTTTGCCGTCGTTGATTCGTCGTTCGTTGCGGTCGTTGAAACCCCCACAATATTCCAGTAAAAATAAACGTTGTTAGAGGCTTTCCAAATTTACCCTAGTTAATAACAACGGTGTGACGTCGTTTTCTCGTCCAATCATAGTGGCCGTTGCATAAATTGCTAGTTTTTGTACTTTACGCAAAGTTAATTTTAGTATATTTGTTTATGGCAACTAAGGCAACTAAAAATTGTTACTTAGGATTTGGGATGGGAATTTGGGGGGAGGGGAGCAAATCATTGTCGTTGGAGGTATAAAAGTTTAAATAGTAGAGTACATGCATGACTTTTGAGAAGTAATCTAAGTGACCAATCCCCGTAACTCTTTTTTTCTTTTAGAATTCCCCAACAAGAACCAAAAGAGGAAGAACAACCCCAAAACCCGGATTTTTTAAGACATTGTGGGCTGTGACATGGGAGGTAATATCTTTTTTCTACTAACCTGCAAAAAATTACATTTTCGACCCGACAACGACGGAGGAAATGGAAACTTTACCTCCCTAGGGAGTTTTGCTTACCTCTTACTTACAATTGGTATACCTATAGTAGAAAAAATTAAATACATTCCTCTGGAGTAGTGTTTTCCCCCATGGTTGTTTAATGGCCTCCTTCGTAAATATAAATGCGGTAATTTTAGTCAAAAAGTTTAACGCATATGACTATAAGATACTTCGGTATCGGTATACCTAACGGATCATTTCAAATCAAATTAACCAGAGGTTTGGCAGACCATCTCCCCGATTTCGATCATTTAAAATTTTTTTGCTCATTAGTTTTTTTTAAATTAATTCTTGAAAATCAAAACAAACTACCATTTTGCTTAAACATGTACCTAAAGAAATGAAAATATCTCGATAACTACTTAAACTAGGACAGTGGCTTAAAGGTATTTTAAATGCCTTTCAAATGATGTATCACATGATGTACTTTTTGTTTAAAAAAAATATTGAAATTTAAAAAACTTTTTTTTTTATTTTTGAAAAACAGCATTTTGTTTCTAAATATTTCGCCAAACTATTTACAAAATTTGAAAATGGAGACTTGATGGGTTCACCAAAAAAATAAATATTTTGAAAATTTTTAAAATAATTTAAAAAAAAAATAGGTTATGTGATACTCTATCAAAATGGGCTTCAGTTCTCATGATATTACTCTTTTTGTATACCTGCACATTTCGTTAAAATTAACTTGCCTTTACAGGCATTTATAAAAATATGAATATCTTGAGAACCATACATATTACAAAAGCGAGTGGTAACTTGTTTTACAGGTTTTTTAAATGTCATTTTCATCACATGACCTCATTTCTTTTGAAAAAAAAATCAAAATTTTCTCCATCTCGAAATTTTATAAATAGTATTTCAATTATTCAATTTTTTTTTGGTACTTAAAATACCTTTAAAACGAGCTACTACTGTCCAAGTTTAAGTAGTTTTCAAGAAATTTGAATTTCTTTAAGTACATGTTTGAGCAAAATTGGTAGTTTTTGTGAATTTCAAAAATTAATTTGAAAAAAAATCCAAATTTGGGATTTTTTATTCCCTTTATGGGTAGAATAAATGTACCAAAAACCTCCCTTTTTAGTCCATCATAACAATATGGAACTATTAAAATCGTGAAAAAAATTGTAATTTTCAGATTTAAGTTTCCATGAATATGGACTACAAATTTTGTTATAAAGTCGAAATTCGTGAGAGCTTTAGTTTCCGAGTTATTTGAAAAAACGTTAAAATATATTAAAAATATCATACCTTCAGAAGTAAAGCAAGGTGTCGTAGTGACCTTACGATAATTTAATGACAAGGTATTAATTTAAGTGACAGTGGCAACGAAAACAAAATTATAACAAAATTATGATTGTTTTCCACAAACCAAAACTACACTTTTTTGCACTCGACGCGCGTTTCGCTAACAACGTTAGCATCATCAGGAGACGATAAACAATAAACTAAATTAATCTACGCTCTATCTTATATACAATCCTTTAGTGGGCGGAGATAAGACTAATAATTTGTGATTGATCACGATTTTTAATCCTATCTCCCTCAACCAAAGAATAAAGTGTACTAAACGGGATGGGTCCTCTATCTTTATTTAAACTATTTCTGGATTTAATGATTTCCATACTTTCATATGCACTCAAAAGTCTTTTGTTTGGTACACTTTTTGGAAGTTTTAGGTTATCTAATGTGGATCTATGATTATTTTCAAAAGCATGCTCGGCCACACTTGACTTTTCTGTTCTTCCGTATTTTAAGTGTGCTAAGGGTTCTTTAAAACGTGTTTGAATAGAGCGTCTCGTTTGGCCAGCATATTTTTTGTCACAATCCATGAAACTAATTTCGTAAATTCCACTTTTTTCTAGAATTGTAGTTTGGGATTTCCTAATAAGCTTCTTATTGTGTTACCGGATTGATACTAATTTAAGACCGGTGTTATTAAATACTTTTTGTAATCCTTTCGTATAATTAGGATTATAAGGAATTGATACAAATTTTGAGTGGCAGGTATCTTTTTGTCTGAAAAAAGTGGAATTCCGAAAGGTCTTTTGAAACGACATCATCTATCCGGAAACTTTGATTTTATTTAATTGAATTTATTTATTATATTATGGATAAAACATCTCCAACCGCAAGTTTAACCTTTCTTGGGGTTTCAATCCTCAAGGTAAACCCGTTACACGAGGACATGGCCCCAAGTGCCGAACCCAGTTCCTGAGAAAACTGGGCATTGTCGAAATATTTTTGACGAGGTATGGTTTTGCCATTTTGTTTATATTATTGTCGAGTTTTTTGTGTTTTAAAATTTTGTGGCGGTATTTTCTGATTGCGTGCGTTATTATTACAGGAAACACTAGACAACACTTTTTCAATTTATTTTACGGTAGTGTCCACTCTTTTAATAGATTTTCCAAAAGTAAACAAAAATATTAAACATAAACCTACATTTTTGCTGCCAGATGGTTGTCAGTTGCTTTCACTACTGAAGCAATCGACGCAGCTGCCCATTACACTGCTCGTCTATTGGTTTTTTCCAGACCAACTTGATTGGGAGAGTTATTATCGGTACGCATTTTTCTCGGGAAAGCAAGGGGAGGCCGTTATATTAGAGACTTATCGGTAAATAAGGTCGGCACTATTTCTGACAGTTCCGCACGAAGGTTGAAAGGTTTCTGACATTTTTGTCATATAAACATGTCATCTAAACATGCTCATATTGTGCGATTCTTAAAGTTGACAAATTAAAGTTAATGCCGTCCTTTATTAAAGGCAGTCGACATTATTTTGATAGCAAAGATGACATATTTAGACAACCACAATGTCAGAATCCTTTTAAACTTCGTGCAGTATTGTCATAAATAGTGCCGTCGTCCCTAATGTCTCATAGTTATATGAATTAAATACATAATTTAAAATCGTAGAAGGCAAATAATGTTATTGGGAGTGGTTGCGTTTACTTTAAATCTAACGAAAAAAAAAAGTTTTTTGTACTTCGTGCAAAATGAACATCCTGATCTTCGACTTTTCACAGGCCCGTTTCGTCCTTATTAGGGACTCATCAGCTAGGTGTACCACAAAGAGACAATTCGCCCGCGCTTTTACGCCAAAAAATTCGGCAAAAGAGCAGAGAACAGGTACTCGACACCTAGCTGGTGAGTCCCTAATAAGACGAAACGGCGTCGTCCTAGGTTCCACCCTCTGTGTGAAAAATCGAAGATCAGAATGTTCATTTTGCACTAAGTACAAAAAATTCCTGTTTTTTTGTTAAATAATGTTATATCTGTGTTTTCTGGTTGTGTTAGTTTTTTTGCATGTTTTTTTCGGCTTTTTGTTCGATTATTTGATGAAGGTATGAAAAAAGTAGGGCTTAAAACTCGCATCTTAACAAGGATAGTGCATGGCTCACATATTTTTTTTAGCAAATTGCAGAAACAAGAGACACCTATAATAAAGTAAATGAGATGATCAACAACAACTTCTTACCGGACAATCCACCAGTAAGTTTACAGTAGTGTAGCCTGGCAAGTGCTGAAAGTGGAACGCCTATGGTTTGTTAAACCAGGAATTTATCAGACCGTATTTAATAAAAATTTTCATCGTAAGAACAATTCACCATAAAAACTGCAATTTGTTAAACCAATTTTTTATCCGAACCTTATTTCTTCAAACCCACTCAATAACAAATTCAAAATTTATAAGACCCGTTTTTAATTTAATCAAACCTTCATCAAACTCATTCAAAATCAAACTCGTAATTTGTAAAACCCATTTTTAATAAAACCTGGAATTTGTCAAACCATTATTTTTCAAAACCGAAATTCGAAAGACCCGTTGTTTATCAGAAATTTGTTCTTAACTGGAATGCAAGTGAAATCTATACACAAACTATTAAACGCTATCTATACATCGAAACGCCACGCCACCTGCGTATACGCCTCCCGTTCATGTAATATTGGCGAATGCGCAATCAATTTAGCAGAAATTTCTGATAAAAAACGGGTCTTACGAATTCCGGTTTTGAAAAATAATGGTTTGACAAATTCCGGGGTTTATTAGAAATGGGTTTTACAAATTACGAGTTTGGTATATGAGTTTGATGAACAATGGTTCGATTAAAAACGGGTCTTATAAATTTTGAATTTGTTATTGAATGGGTTTGAAAAAATAAGGTTCGGATAATAAATTGATTTAACGAATTGCAGTTTCTATAGTGAATGATTATTGATTAACGGTTTTTAAAGCGCGTTAATCTCAGCTAATAACTAAAGAGAGACCAAACATTCCCTATTGAAATCCTCTAATGTTTACAATCCAACACCCTTCTGTCCGATTATATGAACAGAAAAGAGATAGAGCAATAAAACGGCAACACTGTCAAAAATTGCTTTTCCCATTACCAGTGGCGGCGTTGATCTTAATTTAAATATATAAATGTGAAAACGAGATATAAGGTAGGGTTGGTCGGATTTTCTTATTCAAAAGAATTAACTGCCAGAACTTGCATAACCACAAAAAATAGATTTATTCAAGGATAAAGTTTAGTTTGAGGAATGTAGGTATTTACGAACAGATCAAAAGTTTACCAAAGAGCACTTGAAATGATTTTTAGGTCAATTATTCAAGATGGCTGTTATATATTTTTTTTAATTGTGCAGTATCCCACAAAACAAAAGTAAAAAAAAATATTTTCATAGCAAAAAAAAACGGTTAACAACCCGTTTTATAACGTTTTTGTCCAAAAAAAATCACGCTAATAAACGGCTTATTAAGCGTTTTTTTCACTATGATAATAATGTCTCTTTTAGTTTTCTTTAGTGGAATATAAACTTTATTTATCAAATTAAGAGAACTTTTTGTGATGTTAATTATGAAAATTTTAAGGCCAACAAATTTTATTCTTTACACATTGGCTGCATGTTCATTTCTGAATACATAACACAAGGAAAATTTAAGGAAGAGGTAAAAAATTAATTACTAGTAGTTTTTCAGGAAACAGGAGTCAAAAGGCAAAAAAATAAATAATAAATATTAATGAAAATAAAAATAAGATTGGCTCAGAGTAAATATCTCCAAAACGGTTTTATTCACATTATAGAAAGTACCCAGGTACCCATTAAAATACAAAAAATACCTGCCCCAGTACCTGACTATCAGCACTTGGTCTTATTGTCTTCTCTTGTTATGTATAAATTATAATAAATAAATATTTTACATGCTGCAAAAGGAGCAAAATTATCTGGTACTTTTGTTTCTTAAAAAACATTAGTATTAGTCTTAGATTTTTGATGTATTAATAGTATAATCATAAGCTTTTTACGCAGTTTTTTACCTCATACTACGCCCATGACTAACGTAAAATGACAGGATCTTTCTTACCTCCGAAATATTAGTTCTGGGCTGGAATATCCGCTTTTATTGCATACCAGGCAATGGTAAACCATTTTGTTGGTCCTCAAAATAGCTTGATACAGTTCTTTTTTCACAAATAGTCACAATAAAATTCAAAAATCACCGAACAACACAAACCCCCGTTAACAACAACGCCGTCAGCTGCAACCAAACATGTCGGCATTTATTCGCGGCTCGTCGAAAAAACGTTGCCGGCTTGTGTTCTTTTTTATAAATCTCGAAATTCTACTCATTAAAAATTAAAAAAAGTTAATTATTGAGACTAAAAATTAGGACTAAGAATTAAGTTATTAGCATAAGAAAAATTATCCTATATAAAAATATGTCAAATAATCATTAATATTATCAAAAGAGCTTCAAGAAGTTTATGAATTGTTTTGTTTCTAGGGAAACCCCGCGGTAAATTGGCAACCATGTATTTTTTGGGAAATAAACATTGTGGCTGGTTGATCAGGGTAATATTGTTTACTGTTATATCTCATTTTTTTTATTAATCTGAGGCGTTAATCAATACCTCGCACCGCTCATGCCGCGGCCGTAACTAACTAGCTTACTTACTAGCTAGCTCCCCCTCGACGACGCGCACGGCTCTGTTTCGCAGTAACTTGAGAACGGATTGACCTACACGATTGTCAAGCACTAGTGAGACATGAAGCCTAATGATTTTCAGAAAAATCGGAAAAGTACAAATGTAATTAAAATGGGAAAAAGTGTCAAAAATTGGCCTTTTTAACGTGTACCTCCGATGTTCGGCTCTAAGTGTCCAGGAAGTTGACTAATCGTTTTCTAATTTTGCACGAATTAGGTTTTAAATGCAGTGACGAAGCCTATTGAAAATGGGCCGAACCGGAGAAAGACAAGTATTTTATTTTGAGACTTTTCTGAAGCCCCGCGTTGCCCCATTTTTCAAAAAAGTGTAAATTTGACGAAATTTTTGCCGGTTTTTCAAATATATCAAATTACTCGAGAAGTAGTCAACCGATTTAAACCAAATTTTGTACTAATATAAGGCCGAATGTGTGCTCGGTGACTGTGTAGTTGGTTTTTGAGATTAGTTTTTAGTTTCTGAGTTTTGAGGATTTTTCGAAAATTATGTAAAATGGTTGCAGTCAAAAATACTCGACCGAGCGGTTTTTTTGCCCATGCATTTTTTGACGGTTCCTGAACTGGTATTCTCTTTGAAAAGGTCCAGAATAATTTTCAAATAAGTTTTCGGTACTCTAGGAGACACCGTTTTTGAGTTTGAGGGCAAAACATCCAAAAACACTCAAAAAAATGATTTTTCAAAAAAATTACATTTTTACAAAAATCGCTGTATCTCAAAAACGGCGAGTTCTAATGTGATGAAAGCTGCACAGATCGCTTTGTTGAAGTTTTTTTGCATAAGAATCAGTCAAAAGTTTTAGCCGGTTTGTAGATGGCGTTGACGTAGTTCACTTAATGTTTGTCAAAACGTGCCCGATTCCAAAGAAAAAACAATAAAATAAAGAAATTTTTAAATATTTTTAAAAATACATATGCCACGACATTGTGAGTAATTTCGTTTTAAAGATACGGAGAAAATACGAAAAATGACGTATGTCACTATATGATCAGTTCCGTACGTGAGTCATTATAACGGAAAAATGGTGCCAAAACAGCAAAATTTTATAAAAATTAAACGAAAACTGTAATAATTTTTCAAAAATAAAAGTAAAGTTAACAAAATCACTGGCGCACATTCAACTTTAGAGAACAAAATATACATTCATTCATACAAAAGGTACGTTCTTTAAAAGCGTAAATCAATACCTTAACAGTTTTCAAAGTGTTGGAGAATAAATCAAATTTAAAAGTTTATAAAAACCCGAAGAATCCTACTGATATATATATATATACATATATATATATATAAATGTGTATATATGTTTGTCCCCCAACTAAGTCAGAACGGCTGAACCGATTTGGATAAAATTTTGTAACAAGATATATTGTAACCTGGATTTTTCAAGTAAGAAAGAATCAATCATCATTGTTAATTTGCGGAAGGCGTAAATCACCCGTTTATGTTTTTATGATTGAACTTTATTTTATTTACCTAACGGGTTTGATTTGGCACCATCTGATAAACCGTGGGTGTCCCTACATA
Source organism: Oxystoma pomonae (assembly GCA_963921995.1). NCBI lineage: Eukaryota > Metazoa > Arthropoda > Insecta > Coleoptera > Brentidae > Oxystoma > Oxystoma pomonae. The sequence continues at coordinate 20,735,379 of OY998167.1, read as the reverse complement.
AACAATATTCTTGACAATGTTTCATGGTAGTTAAACCAATTTTTTTTTAAATCAAAACTTAAGCAAAAGAGCACTCAAATCTCAAATGATGTTTAGACAAGTCCCTATGTTTTAAACATTTTTTTCTTTTTATCTTTTAGGCTAGGTTTTGGGAAAAAAAGTCAAATATTTTATTAATTGAGACACCGCTGGGCTTGAGCAACAGGACAGTCTCAGAAAATATTTTATTCTTAAGTTTTGGGGAAAATTTAATCTTTACAAGTCGTCACCCTAATAGCACAGAATATTCCAGAGATATCCCAGCACATGAACAGCACATTTAAAAGACATTCTAATAATATCCTACCTAGTATATTCAGCGAACATTCTATGCAGGATATTCCAGGAATGTTCTGTGAAAGTTCGAAAAATGTCCTTTTTTTGGACATTGATAGCATATTTAAAAAATATTCTAAGGATATCCTGTACAGTACATTTAGCGAATATTCCATGCAGAATATTCCCTGAATATTCTACTAAAGTCTGGAAAATGCCCTTCCTTTTGGATATTGACAGAATATCCTGGATAAAACATTCAGCGAATATTCTATGTAGGATGTTCCGTGAATGTTCTGCCAATTTCCGTAAAATGTCCTTTCCTTTTGGATATGGACAGCACATTCAAAAAACATTCTTACACATCCTAAACAGTACATTCACCGAATATTCTATGCAGGATATTCCACGAATGTTCTGGTAAGGTCCTAAAAATGTCCTTACATTGCACATTGATTCCCTGAATATTATACTAAAGTCTGAAAAATGCCTTCCTTTTGGATATTGACAGGATATCCTGGATAGAACATTCAGCGAATATTCTATGTAGGATATTCCGTGAATGTTCTGCCAATTTCCGTAAAATGTCCTTTCCTTTTGGATATGGACAGCACATTCAAAAATCATTCTTACACATCCTGAACAGTACATGCACCGAATATTCTATGCAGGATATTCCACGAATGTTCTAGTAAGGTCCTAAAAATGCACATTGATAGTTCATTTGGAAGATATTCTGGGAATATCCTGGGTAATACATTCAGCAAATGTTCTAGTCAGGATAATCTACCAATGTTCAACCAAAGTCCTAAAAATATCACACAATATTGGAACGTTTTTTATTCTAACAGCTGTGGTAAATATTTTTTTGGATATATTTTTATCTGTCGCTGCAAGTTTTCTTTTTATTAAAAAAAATACTCTATTTTTAGTTACAAGAAAAAACCATTTTGTTAACCTAAAAAAATATAATCAAATCATGCCATGAAAGGAAATAATATTTTATCCTTAACTTTTGGGCAAAATTTAATCTTTACGAGTCGTCTTCAATATGTGTGGAGTAAGCCCCCTCCTCACCACAAAAATAGACTGTGTCCAATTTCCCAAATCAAAGTGCTGGGCTTAGTTTTAATAATTAAAATTGTGTATCAAATGGTGTGGAAAATTATAGCATACAATTTTTTCAATCAAGCTATCTGGGGGAAGAAAAAACTTGGCAGACTCCTAAGGCGTGTCCACTGTTCCAGGGCTTAATTTAGTTAATAGATCAATGCTTTTTAGCCAAAGATATCCACTACTCCTAGCAGCGATCCAAATGTCAGCACCACAACAGAACCTTATAGGATATCAAGAAAAGAATTTAACAGAATAATTCAGAGAAACTTAAGGGGATTAAACAAATTATTTAACATTGAACTAAAACAGGCCTTAGGAGTAAGTATTAAAAAGTGATACTTTTTTCCTTATTACTTAGGAGCAGATACAGAGCTCTCCTAAAAAAAGGTTTGGGAGAGTTGAGAGAGCTACAAGAAACAATTTGATGTTATTCTGAAATTCTTGAAAAAAAAAATCCAGCCATCGCAAGGAGGAGCAAGGCAGTTGCTCTTACACCTCCTGATATTGTCACAAATAGGTATTAAAATGCAGTGACGTGATTATTTGATTTTAAAAGAGCTTGCAAAAAATATTTGTGAAATTATATAATGCTAATTAAATGCCCATACTTTAAAACATAATTTTCGACATAAAAAACGTTATCTGCAGTGCCCGTTTAATGGGCGTATGTCTAAAAAACCGATCCACATAAGTTTATTGTGTACAGTCCAGTGGTTCCCAAAGTGTGCGCCGCGGCGCCCCAGGGCGCCGCGAGAAGAAACCAGGGGTGCCACCAGGCGCTCCTGATAAGGTAGAATTTTTATACATTATACATATGCAACACTTTTTTGGACACAACTATATATACATATTGCAAATAGGGACGCCCTGACAAAATACTAAACCTGTAAGTGCGCCGCAAACTGAAAAAGTTTGGGAACCACTGGTGTACACTATATGAACAAACTTAAACAATGGATTTTTTTCTTTTATAATTACCTATGTTATACAAATACTTTTATTTCTTTTAGCAATCCGACACGAACTACGCAGACTTTAAGAAGAATGCATCCAAAGAAATATCAAAGTTTTTGTAAATTATTGACTACAATTTTCCTTAACTGGGGAGGTTGTTCATATTCGACAGATTTTGGAGGTTTTGGATATTTTTTGTTACTTACTTAGATCTTTATAAATAAAAAAGTTACAAAACCTTAAGAAAACAGCAAAATTTTTCAAAAACAACCCTGAACAAGTCAAAAATGACCTGACATATCAACAAGACTATATATGCAATTATTACCAATTAGAATTTCTCAAAAATCAATGTGTTAGATATTTGCTACGAATAGATATAAGTACCTAACCATTACCCTCTCCACATAGGCCGATCAGCTCTTATCGTTTTAGTGTCCTTTTATCCACCTTCGCCGCCATTTTGACAGAAAACTAATGGATTATCTGTCATTTTTGAGTGAAAATGGCGGCGAAGGTGGATAAAAGGACACTAAATCTGTATGAGTTGATCGGCCTATCTGGAGAGGGTACTGACCTAACTATCCAAAGCTGCCAAAATCCATTGAAATAGTGATATGGAACCACCCTGTTCAAGTTTCAAATTATTTATTCAGATAAAGGCTCATCATTTTTATGTAGCTGTGATTTTCTATAGATATTTTATATGTATAGTTGGTGGATAGGTCTGAGAAAAGGGTAATTTTACTATTTATAAATTACTTATTGCCCATAGCTAGTTTAAATTTAACTGATCCCATACAGCACACTTCGTCCCAGGGACGTACATTTTATGTCTATTTTACGTCGGTACATCCCGGGACTAATTAGGGACGTACTATGTACGTACAAAAGAGTACGTACATAGTACGCACACTATGTACGTACATTTTACATAAATTTTAGGACTACCTCTCAAACATGCAATTACAGACGTACACTGAACGTACATAAGCGTACGTACTACGGACGTACATAAGTGTACGCACTATGTACCTATTATAAACAATTAGAGGAGCTACACAAAGCTAAATATTCAAACAACTAAATATGGCTTCTGGGGTGATATCTGACATCTCTGGCCTAACATTATACCTCAATATATTATATGTACTACTGTAGATAGCGCCTTCTCTCTATAGAATTTTAATATGTGATCTACCTGTATCTTTTTTAGAACTGCATCTTGCGCTTGGCGTTTTTGGGAAATTTACGTTTTTTGTTAACATTACAGCTCATGGAAAAATGGTTTGTTTATCCTATGGCAACACTTCGTCCCAGGGACGTACGTTTTACGTTTATTTCAGGTCGGTAAGTCCTGGAACCAATTATATACGTACTATGTACGTACAAACGTGTACACACATAGTATATCACAATTTTAGCAAAGTTTTCTATGTATAGGTGGTGGTCTAGTGGTAGAGCATTTGTGTCTCACCCGGGAGGCGCCGGTTCAATTCCCAGTGTGTCCAACACTTTTTTTTTAATTACTGGTAAAATATCCTTGCCTGACCCAAGCCCATGCACTTACGGTAAATTTACGTCCAGTTTTAGTCCCGCCTAGTACTTAAATTGTACGTAGCTGAAATGTACCCACATAGCACATTGCAAAATAACGTTATTTAGATAGAGAAAATGACGCTTAATAGGTGACGTTCTAACGTTTTTTTCTCAAAATCACTTGTTTTCACATGAGAAACAAGTTGGACAAAGTTACGTTTATAGTACGTCCCTGGGACGTACACGTTTGTACGTACTTGTGCTGTCTGGGATGTTTAGAATGTGACACCTTCGTATTCTAAGTTCAATGTGAAAGCACAGTCTAAACAGGGATTATATTTAAACTAGGTTTAACATTGTGGTGCAATTGGCAATTACTTTCTCCATCCATCTTTTTTCATTTGCCATCTTTTGGTGGAATTGTCGATGGAATTGTATATATTTTTTATATCTTTTAATAAAATTTTAAAAATCTTGTTATTTTTTTAGTCATTATTTATACAGTTTATACCTACCTCTTGATTTTCCAAAACCTTCTTCTATATATCATATAAAAAACCATGGATTTACTAACTCAAAAAGCTCTTGCATTTTTAAAGGTTCATGATGAGTATTTTTTGTCTCTGGTTTCATGTATTTTTTAGGTTTGTCAAGAAAAAATATGTTACATGCAAAGGCATAAAGAGGGGTTCTAATTTTAGAGGAAAAAATCCCTTTTATTTTATCCTGTTTTTGGGAAAGATCAAGAGGGTTTTTACTAAGAATACCTTCTTGTACTTCTTTATACAATGCTACTTGTAAACTTTGGTCGCTAATACACACGGTCCCTAGGGACCGTGGATAATACAGGGGTAATATACAGACCGCTTCAAGCTACTGCGAACATAGGGGGAATCAAGTCCAATTTACTCTCCGTGCCGTACGACCAAGGTGGATTCGAAGCACGCTGCAGTGTTATCTTTTGGAAATTAATTTTGTTTTTATTATTTTGTTTTATTTCTGCCTTGCTCGAGAAACAGATGGGTAAGTTCTTAATTGAAATAATACATTTTTAAAACCAAAAATGGATGTCTACGAAGTTGCCGAAAAAGTGCAGATGGTCAAATGGTCAAATCGTCATAACCCAACACATGTTCGATATTGGTCGAGGGAAAATTTGCATTTGTATTTTGACGTAAGAACACAGTATCCCCAAAAACTAAATGTTTGGGGGGGGGGTATTATAGGGGAACACGTAATTGGGCCATTTTTTATTAACGGCAATTGCAATTTGAATGGTCCTAGATACTTGGATCTACTGCAGCAGCACATTATTCCAACTGCTAGGCAGTTGTTAGGTGTAAGATTTGGTGAAACATGGTTTCAACAAGATGGTTGTTCCGCTCACAATGTTGGCCTTGTTAGGGAATATCTTGATAATGTATTTCCTAATCGGGTTATAAGTACACGAACTATTTTATGGCCAGCTCGATCTCCCGATCTTGCTCCTAATGACGTCTATCTGTTTTTGAAGAAGCTTTTCAAATTATCACCCCTAACATGCTTGGAAACGTTAGAAGGGGTTTTTTATTATAGTAGGCTCGGATATTGTCTAGCCGAGCAAGGAGGACTTTTCGAACAATTGCTTTAATTTTTTTTTGACTGGGAGAATCTTTTTGGTTTTTAGAATGTATTATTTTATTTTGAGAACTTGCTTTTATTTTGTTTCTCCTTATTATTTTCATTGTAACACGTCGTCACTGATAAATCTGAGCAGTTGACAATAAAACGGTCTTATTTATCAGTGACAAAAAATAAGAAAATTACGTTATAAAAATTTGCGTATTTATTGACTTCCGGATTCCGGTTTCATTGACTACGCTCCACACAGCACCGTGGTTAGAGGCGTACTAAATACCAAACGAAAGTCATGCAAGTGGTGATCGCAAGCCTGAGTATTGGTTGCTTCACTGATAGGCGTGCGGTGTCTCTGCATGTACGTACACTGGCAAATTAGACTTCTTCCGCCCTATGTTCGCAGTAGCTTGAAGCGGTCTGTATAATCTGTGGGGAATACACATCAGGATAATACTTGGGAATAGCTGAGAATACTTGTACAAATATGCCAGTAAAAAGCACCTTTTGGTGGCATGGCAGAAAACCGTATACTGCATAATTACCAAAAATAGTCCACAAAGCATATAGGTACCTACTAGGTACGTATTTTGTAAAATAGTCCAAATTTTTTTCAAATAATGCATTCCTTTTTACCGGCCTACGGCATTTCGTAATCCAGATTCTATTATAAAATTAAATGTATCGGTCATTTTTTCATGTTGTCTCACTCTGCGCCAAAGTTAGGTAAGCCTATGGATAAAAACAAAAGATCAGAAATGGCAGATGAGAATTTCTCTGCTTAAAATACAAGAAAATTGTTTAGTTGCCAAATGTATTGAATTTTCCTGGAAAAATTTGATTGATAGGCGCGAAATTTGAAAATATTTTCGAAAAACGACTTCGAAATAATTCAAAATGTTAAACTATTTTTTGAAAAACTTCTGAGAAAGATTCTGGGAGAAGGTATGAGGTTATTGCACCAAGCTCGTGCCCCCCTGCTTCAAAAAACGCACCACGTGACGGAACATGTATTTCCAGTTTTAAATGCAGAGCCATTTCTTGATGCAACGCAACCCAAAGCTTTTTTCCGCGAGGATTTTGAAATTTTACCTTGTCTATCCGTGAGTGAAACAGTGACCGAATTATTGGCACCTTCACCATAACTTGAAATCTGCTAATTAGATTAGAGAAATTACGCCCCCCCCCCCGGTAATCTTTTGACGGGCGTTCATGAGTTGCACGGTTGGCAAAAATACACAGCTAGGAATCCACGCGCACTTGCCCGCCAGCGCCGTCAGTTTCGAAAATATCGAATTTCTGGGTTTTTTTTGAGGGGGGGCTGCGCCCCTCCCCCAGACGCAAAAAATTCCAGCGCGCCTCTGTGCGGGACCGTTTTTATCTTTTCGCTACGACGCTTAATAACGGTGCCAGTCCGTTCAAAACCCAACTCTAGGCTAGCCTTCCATTAATATTAATGGAAGGCTATCCTCACGGTCCGGGGTGCGTTCAGATTGAACGTCGGGTGACGCCCGGACGCTACCCGGCTGTTCAGATTTTCGGTAGATTTTTATCGGACGCTACCCAAACGCGCACTTTCGCACCCCACGAAATAAGTTGATAAAATTTGTCCCGCATTCGCAGATCAAATACTCAACCACTTCTAACCTTATTTCAGAGACAATATTTTTTGTATTTGTGTTTTTTAAATTTGAAGTCTAGTTTTTGACAATGGAAAGAATCAGTACACACTGAACTGAGTGAAAAAGTGATGAAAGTGAATCATCCTCAACGAGTAGTTCTTCATTTATAAACGCATTCAATATTACTTCTTCCATAATTAAATTTTTTTTTAAATCTTAAGAGTGAGGTTTTATGATAATCAACACCGTACTCAACTAAAAAGCCAGTTAACTCCTACCGTCTCAGTGCCCTTTAGCCTATTGCGGCTGCCATTTTTATAACCAAATTGACAAGTAAAACATAGACTCTCTGTCAGTTTGCTGTCAATATGGCGCCGATCATAGGCCAAAGGATACTAAAACGAAAATGAGTTAAGTGGCTTTTTACTTGAGAACGGTGTTGTGATAATGCGTCTTGTTCGTTCATATCGGACCAATCGCCGGGCACACTCGGAGTGCACTCTCTATCGGGTAACGCTCTGCGCCGTATTGCACCCGGACTCTTCAATCTGAACATTGCACCCGGACTCTTCAATCTGAATGTACCCCCGTAGAATAGATAAGGGGCCATGGGCTAGCCCAGCCAAAAATCAAAAGTTTCGGCAAAGCAACACCGTTCTCAAGTAAAAAGCCACTTAACTCATTTTCGTTTTAGTATCCTTTGGCCTATGATCGGCGCCATATTGACAGCAAACTGACAGAGAGTCTATGTTTTACTTGTCAATTTGGTTATAAAAATGGCAGCCGCAATAGCCTAAAGGGCACTGAGACGGTAGGAGTTAACTGGCTTTTTAGTTGAGTACGGTGTTGGGCAAAGACGGCATTTCCATAATCGAATCTGGCAACACCGCCGGACAAAGAACCATTTTCTAGCCTATGCTTCATTTGCTGATTCTTTGTAAAAAAGTTTCCAAATGAAAACAAATGTGGTTTTTGTGGTTTATCCATCTCAATAATACTATAATAATAGCCCGCCCTAAAACTTAATTGAGCAAGATTAGTGCCAAGTAATTAACGTTTAAGAAAATGAACAATAAAGCAAAAAACTACGGCGCAATAAACCCTGTTCCCCAGGTGGGATTTTTGGGGCCCAGTGGTCAAGGCAGGTAAGAAAAGTACTTATATTTGCTTTAATATTCGCGACGTGCCTGAACGCACATAGAGATTATTACCTTGTAAGATGCAGGTTAGAGTTAATTAATGCTCCAAACTTAAAACTTAGATCAACTGCTCAGGTTTTTTATGGGGTAAAAAACCTGCCCACCTTGTCTTAAGTTGTTCTAAGTTGCGACCATTTATTTGGTAATTATGCATTATACGGTTTTCTGCATAAAGGTATAATTAGTTAAACCTCTTTGGTTTTCTGCCTTTTTTGATTTTTTATGAAAAATCTACTAGGGTCCCTAGGACCCCAAATCCGACTGCGCCCGATTTTTTTTTTTTAAGGGAAAAAAGGGTTCCCGGGGGGAGTTGTAATGAGTTTTTTTATGGTTTTAGGTTGGATTGGATTAAGTTGGGTTGGACTGTGTTGGATTGGGTTGTTTTAGTGAAAAAAATTTTAAAAAAACCAACCAGCGCAGGCGAATTTTGGGTCCTAGGGACCCTAGTAGGTGCCCCCATAAAGAATTTTTCATAAAAAATCAAAAATGGCAGAAAACAGTATACTGCATAATTACCATGTATTTTTCTTTAAACTAGCACAGCTTATCTTAAATTTTCCAACCTTTTCATAAAAAAAAACATAAAAAGGATTAAATGGCTTTATCTATAGTTAGGACAGTCCACATACCTACACCAATGTCTGTGGAACAGTCATATATAATAGAGTTACGACTGTCATTTTTGAGATTAGGTGGTAGAGTTTGTTAGGTACCGCTTTTTTATGTTAAATTGGATTGGGATAGTATTGCTAGGGTTGTGTTGTGTTGGATTGGGTTAATTTTCTTCTGAAAATGTTGAAAAAGTTTTTTGCAACTGTAGTTATTACTGCCTGTGTAAAAAAGATAGGGTCAGTCCATATCAAGTCAACCAGGGTATTTTACCACACCATCTCCGATGTTGATGATTTTTAGTATACATGTTTTTCCTACCAAAAAACTGGAAAATCCAAAATTTCAGACTTTTTTGACCAGTTGTTTATTTTGAATTAATTTTTGAAAATCGAAAAAGTCACTTATTTGTCCTTAACATGTGCGCACAAAATTAGGAATATCCAAAGAACCACTTATAATAGAAAAGTAGGTGAAGGTTCATTTTAAAGCTCTTATAAAGACCTTTCATATGAGAATATTGCATAACATATATTGAAAAAAAAAATTTAAAACAAAATTTTTGATTTTTTTTTTTTTTAAATTTCAAAAAGGCCATTTTTAATTTTTTTCAAAAAATTATATTATTTTCTTTAAAGTGTTATTAAACTATTCACAAAATTTTGAGATGGACAAATCATGGGTTCAATGTGAAAAAATTTATTAAAAATGTCACATGCATGAAAAATCGCCTATAAATAGACAATGCATTTTGGTAATTAGAAGAATATAATGGGGTTTAAAGCGATATTATAAAAATATTTAACAATATTTTATTTAATAAAAAATTATATCCTACGTTTCATTCTGTATCAGTAATCAGATTAACATTGCCCCCCATTGTAATATTTACTTACAAAACCTCTTTTCCACCGGAGACGTACTATTGGATGTTCCAATTCTTAGGAAAATATGCCTGTATAAACCTTCCAATACTTTTGTGAAATACTGCCTGTTTATTCCTGTTTAACATTAAGGACACACCTCCTTCATTTTATTGGTCTGTTTAGGTACATTGTGGGGATTTGCTGACATGAAAATTCCTGCATAAATTGATTTTAAATTTTTGGCAAGTATCTTCCTGATACAGCTCCAAATAATCGATACATAATAGTTCGACTGAAGGTTTATCAGAAGTCATCTCTGTGTAATTTTAAAAGTTTCAACTATGGGTGAGGCAAGTGGATGGACTAAATATAAAGTAAAGTGCTGTGATCCACTAGAGTTAAAAATCAAGCATTTTGGGAAATTAAGAAATGTGACCAAGTGGATGTGCAGTTACAAAAATGTCAAAATGGGAATGAAAATCTGTGATGGTTGTAGACTAAAGCTTTCAAAGGAGTTTAAGGCATCTGAAGAAGATGAGGCAGGGTAAGTAACAAATAGTATTTTTTAATATAAAATTATATATAATATCCTTTATTTGCCAACTATATCTTATACAGACAAAGCAACGTCAAATTTTTAGTACACATAATGACCTACTTGAAATTTACATTTATGTAAATGCTTAACACTAGCTTAGCACAAAGTCTTAAGATTATATCATCTATATAAAAAATAAAGTCATTAAAACATCTTAAAGGTTAAAGTATAAAATATGACAATAAATAATAATTAACAGACAACATTTAGACAAAAAATATGTAAAATGGAACAAAATTTGAACATGAAGAAATATGTATTAGTTTAATAATCAAATTTAAAAGAATAAAACATTTTTTCTGCTAAAAAATTTTTGGTTTTTGATTTGAAACTTTGCAGACTTTCAGTCTGCCATATTTCAATGGGTAGCATATTATAGGCCTTGGTTGCCCTATAAACAGGGCCTTTCTCAAAGAAAGTAGATTTATGGGAGGGTATACCAAGAGCGTTCCTATTCCTGGTAACAATTGTCATTTCTTCAGAGTATCCCTCTAAATTTGTTCTGAAATTTTGTGGATTTTTCCTGACGAATATAACTAGAGCCAAAAAATAAAGTGATGGCACTGTTAGAGCACCCAATCTAGAGAAATATAGTTTACATGAAACTCTGGGATGAAGACCAAATATACAGCGTATTATCCTTTTCTGTGAAACAAATACTTCTTGAGCATCTCTACCAGAACCCCATATTAGGAGTCCGTATGTTATGATTGACTGAATATTTGAGAAGTAATTAATAAACTAAACCAATTGCGTCAAGTACGGAGTGGAAAAATCTCATGGCATTATTTTGCATGGCATTATTTTGCATGGCATTTTGAGAATACAGACATTATGTACAAATTTCTTGGCATTATGTACACATTTTGGGTCAGCTGTTACCCCCTTTTTAAGTTCTTATAAAAAACTAACTTTTTAAATTTTTTTAGACCCAGTCAAGTTCCAGAAAATCATCCAGATTTTCAAGATCCTGCTGAATCATTTACTCTTTTAAACAAGTCATTGGAGCTTCTTGGTGTGTCGCCGATTAAAAGAAAAAATGTATACAAAGAAAAAATTGATATTGTACAGCATACAATTGCGAAAGCATTTACAAAGGAATCAGATTCAACGCTAGTAAAGGAATGCCAGAGTGACGAAAGTGAAATGATTAAGCAGTTAAAGGACAAATTTTTAAAAACCGAAAAGAGGAGTGAGAAAATACAAGTTTTATCATGTTTACCTCAAAGTTGGAGTAGAAAGAAGATTGAAGAAGAATTTGGAGTTTCTCAATATTTGGCCAGAGCTGTAAAACAGTTAGTTAAGGACAATGGGATATTATGTTCTCCTAACCTCAAACCGGGAAAGACCCTTAGTGATAGAGTGGCCCAAATAGTGGTAGATTTTTACCAAAGGGATGACATTAGCAGGACCATGCCAGGTAAAAAAGATTATGTTGTTATCAGAAAATATGGAGCTGAAAAAGAATATGTACAAAAAAAATTAGTCTTAGCTAATTTAAAAGAAATTTATGCATTGTTTAAAACTGAGTACCCCAATGAAAAAATTGGGTTTTCAAAATTTTGTGAACTGCGACCCAAAAACTGTATACTGGCAGGAAAAAGTGGGACTCATACTGTATGTGTATGTACTATACATCAAAATATAAAACTAATGCTCAATGGCTCCAAATTAAATAAGCTATATGATGAAAATAACAGGCCTCTTGCAATATCTTATCATGATTGCCTTTATAAACTAATGTGTAATCCACCTTCAGTGGACTGTTTTTTAAGCAATAGATGCAAGCAATGTCCTGGAGTAGAACAGTTTAAAAATACGTTAATAGAAAAATTTGAGGAAGAATTAATTGATGAGGTCTCATTTAAAAAGTGGGTCTCAGTAGATAGGTGTACTATGGAAACCGTTGTTAAGAAAAGTGATGATTTTGTCCAGGAATTTACTGATGATCTTGTAAAACTTAAATCACATTCTTTTATTGCAAAAATGCAAAAAGATAGATACAATGAAATAAAAATTAACCTTAAACCTGGAGAGTCTTTGATCACTTGCGACTTTGCGGAAAATTATTCCTTTGTTATGCAAGATGAAGTCCAGTCTTATCATTGGAATAACAGCCAGGCAACCCTCCACCCTTTTGCCATTTATTTTCTAAGTGATGGTAAACTGCACAACCTGAATTATGTGTTTATTTCGGAAAGCTTGACACATAATACAATTGCATTTCATTTATTTTAAAAAAAAATAATGCCTGATTTAAAAATCAAAATACCAGGACTGGATGTGCTGCGCAGTACAAAAACAAAAAGAATTTTCTGAATATATGCCTGCATAAAAAAGATTTTGGTGTTGAAGCAGAGTGGCATTATTTTGCCACCTCGCATGGCAAAAGTGCCTGCGATGGCTTGGGAGGAACTGTTAAAAGACTTGCTGCCAAAGCCAGTTTGCAGAGGCCCTATGACAATCAAATAATGACACCTCTACAATTGTTTACTTGGTGTGAAGAAAACATATCTGGCATTGATTTTAAATATTGCACAGAAGCAGATTATACAAATCATGAAATAATTTTGAATAAAAGATTTGCGGAAGTCTTAACAATACCGGGGACACAAAAAATTCATGCTGTAATTCCTCTTACAGAAAGCACGTTTTTTGGCAAAACAGTTTTCTACATGCTTAGAGGTCGAAACACATAATCTTTTTAAAGGTGGAAGCATTATTTTGCAAAATATCGAGTCAGGGTTTGTCACTGTAGAATATGACAGTGCTTGGTGGCTGGCTTGTGTCTTGGGGAAAAATAATGAGAGCGGAGAACTGAAAGTAAGCTTTCTTCATCCACAAGGACCTGCCTTATCATTTTTTTACCCAACACCTCAAGATATTTTAATTATTAAACCAGAAAGTCTTATAAAAAAAGTTGAACCCAACACTGCTACTTGCAGAACTTACAATGTCAGCAAAAAAGAAATGTCAGATTCATCAGAAATTCTTAAAAGGAAGTTAAAAAAATAAATTTAAGGTATATAGTTAGTCTTAGTGTTTTCTGTCTAATTTTTATCAACGAAGTAGAAAAGGTTGTTTATTTCTTTTGCGAGTTTAAAATAAAATAATTTGTAGATAAAGCCTCTGGGTATTTTTTAAAACCTGTATCCATCCAACAAATTTATTTATTTTAATATCCAGTGCACTATTGGTGCCCCTAAAATATGTTTATTTTTTTAAATGCATGATTTTTAATGTACTTAATATTTTTGATATTTTTTTTGACATTGAACCCATCATTTCTCCATCATAAAATTTTGTGGATAATTAAGTAACACTTTGACCAAAATTATATATTTTTTTCAAAAAAATTAAAAATGGCCTTTTTGAATTTTTCAATTTTTTTTTTTCAATTTTTTATTTTCAATTTTTTTTTTGTTAAAATTATGTTGTGATATTTCATAAAAAAGAGCTTCAAAATGACTTTAAAATGAGCCATTTATTACTTTCCTATTGTAAGTGGTTCTCGAGATATTGCTAGTTTTGTAAATTCTTGTTAAGGTCAAAATGCTGACTTTTTTATTTTGAAAAATTAAAAAAAAAAAACTACGAATCAAAAAAATCTAAAAATTTGCATTTTCAACTTTTATGGTAAGAAGAAAATGTATACCAAAAATCATCAAAATTGGAATTGGTCGCGTAAAATTTTTGTGATTTTTTGGTTGATTTGGTATGGAATGACCCGATAGTGACTGTTATGTGACTGTCATAACTCTAGGCACAGCCTGCTTAAAAAAATCAAGTATTTTAAAAGTTAAAAATATTGTACTAGACAAGACTGTGGATTAAGTTTTCAACATATTTTTGGGCAATAAAAAAAAACCAAATATATTTAAATTTAATTTATAGAAATGAGTCCATTAGCTGGAACTGCATGTGTGATGATATGGAAACTAGTATTTACACCATCAACTCTAGTATAAAGACGCTGGAAAATGCCTCAAAGACTGTTGGGACACCCAAGGATAATGAAGGTCTCAGAAAGAAAATGTAAGCAGTTAAAAAGCATTCTATTTTGTATGAATAAAAGTCAAGTAAAAAATGTGATTTTTGACTCGAAATTTATTTTATATTTTAGACATGTTACTCAACTAAGCACAAACCAAATCGCGTCAGAAACCACCAAAACTTTGGCCATGCTGAAATTGAAAGCACCCAGAGAAGAGAAGCAAAGGCAGCTGCAAGTTGAAAAGTTTGAAGAAATTTTTAAAGAGGCTTTAAATAAATACAATTTGGTTCAAAAGGTAATTAATAAATGATTGTAACAAAGAACATAAGAGACATCCAAAGTGTAAATATGCCCTATCTAGTTTTTCTTTAACTGACAAAAGTTAAGGAAATACGTACAGGCTGTCATTGTCAAAAAACCTTAACATTTTAGAAAAGTACCAGGATATAATATATTATCTCGTATATTATATTATGTACACCCAGGTATCGCTCTCTGTAATACAAGAAAAATATTTTTTTAAAAGCCTCCAAAAGTCCTTTTACTTTGAAATTTTGATTTTTTCTTATGATTTTAAAGAAATAAATATTACAAAAAAAATCGCACACTTTTTGACACCCTGTATTTCAAAAACAAACTGACCCCCCTGTTATATGACTTGATTTTCCTTTTTTGGCTTCACTCATGGAAATATTTGCACTCATAACTTTTACATCCTGTATAATTGAATATTAAATGGTCATGCCTTCAAAAAATATGAAAATGTAGGCAATTTTTAACAGTTTGTCATACATATATGAATAAATGAACCAAATGGAGCAGGTGGCGAGAGTGGAATTCGAGGTATCGCTCAAACTCTCTTTGAGTCCTTCCTAACAGGTAGAAGAGAAATTGTGGCTGTCACAAAGGACGGACAAACATATTATTCAGAATGGAATGAAGTGACAAGAGGGGTCCTGCAGGGATCAATCTTGGGTCCAGTAATATTCCTGATCTACATAAACCAACTGGGATCTGACTTAGGTGTTGGTCAAGAAGCAGACCAAGAGGGTCTACTGGGACAATATGCAGATGATTCAGATGTAGTTTTGGCTGTAGGTTCCCTGTTGCAACTGTCTCAAAAAGCATGCTCAATATCGGAGAGTGTACACCTCCTATACTTCCAAAAGATGGCTGTCCCAAACCAGTCAATATACAGACCGCTTCAAGCTACTGCGAACATAGGGGGAATCAAGTCCAATTTACTCTCCGTGCCGTACGACCGAGGTGGATTCGAAGCACGCTGCAGTGTTATCTTTTGGAAATTCATTCTGTTTTTATTATTTTGTTTTATTTCTGCCTTGCTCGAGAAACAGATGGGTAAGTTCTTAATTGAAATAATACATTTTTAAAACTAAAAATGGATGTCTACGAAGTTGCCGAAAAAGTGCAGATGGTCAAATGGTCAAATCGTCATAACCCAACACACGTTCGATATTGGTCGAGGGAAAATTTGCATTTGTATTTTGACGTAAGAACACAGTATCCCCAAAAACTAAATGTTTGGGGGGGGGGTATTGTAGGGGAACACGTAATTGGGCCATTTTTTATTAACGGCAATTGCAATTTGAATGGTCCTAGAACTTGGATCTACTGCAGCAGCACATTATTCCAACTGCTAGGCAGTTGTTAGGTGTAAGATTTGGTGAAACATGGTTTCAACAAGATGGTTGTTCCGCTCACAATGTTGGCCTTGTTAGGGAATATCTTGATAATGTATTTCCTAATCGGGTTATAAGTACACGGGGAACTATTTTATGGCCAGCTCGATCTCCCGATCTTGCTCCTAATGACTTCTATCTGTTTTTGAAGAAGCTTTTCAAATTATCACCCCTAACATGCTTGGAAACGTTGGAAGGGGTTTTTATAGTAGGCTCGGATATTGTCTAGCCGAGCAAGGAGGACTTTTCGAACATTTGCTCTGATTTTTTTTTACTGGGAGAATCTTTTTGGTTTTTAGAATGTATTATTTTATTTTGAGAACTTGCTTTTATTTTGTTTCTCCTTATTATTTTCATTGTAACACGTCGTCACTGATAAATCTGAGCAGTTGACAATAAAACGCTCTTATTTATCAGTGACAAAAAATAAGAAAATTACGTTATAAAAATTTGCGTATTTATTGACCAAATTCCGGTTTCATTGACTACGCTCCACACAGCACCGTGGTTAGAGGCGTACTAAATACAAGGCGAACGGCAGCGAAAGGCGATCGGAAGCCTGAGTGTTGGTTGCTTCACTGATAGGCGTGCGGTGTCTCTGCATGTACGTACACTGGCAAATTAGACTCCTTTCGCCCTATGTTCGCAGTAGCTTGAAGCGGTCTGTATGTGAGACTAAACCAGAAAACAATTCCAGTAGCGAACTGTGTTGGAAGAGTTTTTAGGAATGTACCTTGATACAACTTTGCTGGACCACCACATTGACCATCTACTGTCAAGACTTTCTAGCATGTGTGCCATCATAAGAAGACTGCAAGGAGTGGTATCTGAGAACAGTTTTCGTATCCATTACCACACGACAATACAAAGTGTAATGGCCTATGGCATTATTTTCTGGGGCTCATCCTCAAATGCCATTAAAGTGTTCAAAGCCATATTAAAACTTCCTCATCGTGGGTCATGCAGACTGCACTTTTCCAGACTCACCATACTGCCAGTACCATTTTTGTACTTCGCGCAGCTGGTTTTATTTGTTAAAAAGCACATTGAGATCTTTCCCTCAAACTGAGATGCCTACTCTGAAAATTGGCACATAGTGACCAGAAATCGCAATGAATTGAGAACCTCTAGACACACCTCAACATTTTACGAGAACAGCACTTACTATAGAGGTCTAAAGGCCTTTCAAAGTCTTCCTCAATAATGAGAGGTTTAAAAGGGCTGTGAACTCTTACATTAAAGAAAAACTCTTCTATAGTTTTGATTTCAATGAAATGTGCATGTGATAAGATAGGTTAGATTAAATTTTTCTTTCTTATGTGTTATATTTTAAAACCAAAAAAAGAAAAAATAATTCCAATGTATGTAATTTATTTCTCAAAAATTTAGACGTAGCTTTTCTGTAAGTCACATTTCTATGTTCATATCTTATTTATTTATTCAAGTATCAACAGCATTGCCACTTACAGATACTCACTTAAGTCTAATGCATGCAAATATAATTTACCCATAAGAAATAAATTTTATAAGTAATATTCACATTGGTTTAAATTTAAAATTAGTCACTTAAATTCGAGAAGTTTTTCTGTCTAAAAGGAGAGAAACAATTAAATGGAATAAAATTGAAACAACCATAAAAAAGAAATAAATATAAAACATCTAACAGTTAATAAATAATAGACAAACTTGGTAGGTCACAAACAATAATAAAATAATAATGAAAGAGAAGAAACAATATACAATAAACAACTAATTGATTAGATCTTAATTAATTTTAAATGAATAATTTTTTTAAAACACAATGAGTCAATATCTACCTCTGCTGCATAAATATTAAAAAGGTTACATAACATATAGATTGGAGAACACTTAAAAAGATTTGTTCTTGGGTACGCAAGATAGAATAGATTTTTGTTTCTAGCATTTATTCTACTAACTGCAAATGGTAATTGTTCAAGAATGTTGGGACAATCAATGCTATTTTTGAGAATTTTAAACATTGTACATAAATACATTTTGGTTCTTCTTTTATTTAAAGAAAGTCTGTTAAAAACGCCCAGCAAATAGTCATTGTGACAACCACGCTGTGGGTAAATTCCATATTTACGAAAGAACATACATTTAAGAAATTTTCTTTGCACACCTTCCAATATATTGATCCAAATACTCTATTATTGGCAAAATCAGGCTATCAAACAAGTAAAGACCTACATCTACATTAAAATTTTTATTGTTTCTTGAAATAAAACTGTCTGAAATAACACTGTCGATTTTAGTAATAATATGACCTGAGAAAGACAATGACTCATCAAGAATAATTCCTAAGTCTTTTTGTTCGGATGCACGTTTTTCGAGTGAAAGACATACAGGAACATTTACTTAAATTTAGATTAAAACTATTTTCTTTACAATAATTAGATATTACAGAAAGTTCATTTTGGAGTATACGGCAATCCTCCAATGATACAATTTCTAAATAAAGTTTGAAATCGTCAGCAAAAGCTAAAGATTTGACATTTTTATGCTTTTTCAATATCCTGTCAAAAGATATCAAGAAGAGAAGAGGTCCCAAATTTGAGCCCTGGGGAACTCCAGATGTACTCGTATATAATACAGATTTACAACCTTTTACTTCTACATATTGATATCTTTTGTTTAATCCGTATCCTAAGTAAGATTGAATTAATTTTATTAAAAAGTCGGGAATTTCTATTTGATCGAGTCCATCTATTATTACATTGTGACTGACTTTATCAAAAGCCTTTTCTAAGTCAGTCTAGATGACATCCACTTGTGATTTCCTATTTAATGTATGTGAAAAAGTGATAAGATTTGTTAAAGTTGACCTTTTTGGCAAGAAACCATGCTGTGTAAAAGACAATTTACTGTAAACCTCGTCAAAAATCATATTAAAAATTATAACTTCAAAAATTTTTGAGATCGCAGTGACAATAGTAATTGGTCTATAGTTTTTCATTTCCTGTCTAGATCCACTCTTATGTATTGGAATCACTTTACTTAGTTTCCATTTATTGGGAAAAACTGATGTTTTTAACATTAAATTAAATAATATATATAAGGGATATACTAAGTATTCACGACATCCTTTTAAGATATATACAGGAATGTCATCTGGACCAATAGATCTGTTACATTTTATTTTTCTGATAGCATTGTCAATATCAGAATGTGTAATCAACTTGTTGCAAAAAAATGATCTTAATTCACTAGGCATAAAATCTGTTTTATTTCTATCTACAAAAACTGACTTGAAATAATCTGCAAAGCCGTTTGCCACTTGCTGAGTTCCAGAATAACTATTGCTTTCATATGTCATTTCATCTAGTAACTCAGGACTGTCTTTTAGACTGTTTATACAGACCGCTTCAAGCTACTACGAACATAGGGGGAATCAAGTCCAATTTACTCTCCGTGCCGTACGACCGAGGTGGATTCGAAGCACGCTGCAGTGTTATCTTTTGGAAATTCATTTTGTTTTTATTATTTTGTTTTATTTCTGCCTTGCTCGAGAAACAGATGGGTAAGTTCTTAATTGAAATAATACATTTTTAAAACTAAAAATGGATGTCTACGAAGTTGCCGAAAAAGTGCAGATGGTCAAATGGTCAAATCGTCATAACCCAAAACACGTTCGATATTGGTCGAGGGAAAATTTGCATTTGTATTTTGACGTAAGAACACAGTATCCCCAAAAACTAAATGTTTGGGGTGGGGTATTGTAGGGGAACACGTAATTGGGCCTTTTTGTTTTAACGGCAATTGCAATTTGAATGGTCCTAGATACTTGGATCTACTGCAGCAGCACATTATTCCAACTGCTAGGCAGTTGTTAGGTGTAAGATTTGGTGAAACATGGTTTCAACAAGATGGTTGTTCCGCTCACAATGTTGGCCTTGTTAGGGAATATCTTGATAATGTATTTCCTAATCGGGTTATAAGTACACGGGGAACTATTTTATGGCCAGCTCGATCTCCCGATCTTGCTCCTAATGACTTCTATCTGTTTTTGAAGAAGCTTTTCAAATTATCACCCCTAACATGCTTGGAAACGTTAGAAGGGGTTTTTATAGTAGGCTCGGATATTGTCTAGCCGAGCAAGGAGGACTTTTCGAACATTTGCTTTAATTTTTTTTTGACTGGGAGAATCTTTTTGGTTTTTAGAATGTATTATTTTATTTTGAGAACTTGCTTTTATTTTGTTTCTCCTTATTATTTTCATTGTAACACGTCGTCACTGATAAATCTGAGCAGTTGACAATAAAACGCTCTTATTTATCAGTGACAAAAAATAAGAAAATTACGTTATAAAAATTTGCGTATTTATTGACCAAATTCCGGTTTCATTGACTACGCTCCACACAGCACCGTGGTTAGAGGCGTACTAAATACAAGGCGAAAGGCGGCGAACGGCAGCGAATGGCGATCGGAAGCCTGAGTGTTGGTTGCTTCACTGATAGGCGTGCGGTGTCTCTGCATGTACGTACACTGGCAAATTAGACTTCTTCCGCCCTATGTTCGCAGTAGCTTGAAGCGGTCTGTATATGAGCCAAACATTTTTGGGTTGGACATAAGATTACCTTCAACATCTTTTAAGTATCTGTTGTAGGCTTCCTTAATTTTTAACTTGGATGCTATCCTTAGGTTATTGTATTTAGTTTTCCAAAAATTAGATTTTAATTTTCTTGCTTTTACAAAGCATTTGTATTTATATTTTACAAGTTTAATTATTTCTCTTGTAAACCAAACAGGATATTTCTTACTTTTTTGAATTGACTTTGGTACAGATTTTTCAAAAATATTATTTACTATGGCGTGGAAACTATCCAAAGCTACATTGATATCCGTAAATTGATTCAATACATTCAAATTTTCATATTTAAATAAGTTGTACAATAATGCAAAATCGGCTTTTCTAAAGTTAAATTTTTTTGTAGATATCAATTTGCAAGTATTTTGAATAGGTTTGGATAATAAAGAAATATTCAAACATGGGTGGTTCCTATCTACACGCAATAAGCCATCCCGCTCCACCGAAATGTTATCAAAGGAGGCGATCACAAGATCAAGCATAACATTATTCTCGTTTTTAACATTGTTATACTGCTGCAAGTTATTAAATGCAAGAAATGCTCTCATGTTGTTTACGATTTCATTATAAATCAACTTCAGATACACAAAAACAGTTTTTAACAGCCACAAAAATACTCCCGCCATCTTTTTTGTTTGATAATATTAAATTTCTGTTTTCTAAATGAGATTCGGTCAGAAAAATAAAATTCAGATGTTTGAATCACTTCTTTCAACCAAGTCTCCGTAAGCGCAATAATATCATAATCGGAATTAATTAAACTAGTTTTAAGATCATTAAGTTTAGTCTTAACGCCTCTACAGTTTTGATAGAATATGGAAACATTATCTTGTCTAGTACTTATGTATTGAATGCTGTCATTGGAAGTTGACAAAAATTTGCAATATCTTGACAGTTAGGATTATTATTTAAATTATTAACCTCCACTGGTGGCAAGTTAATCAAGTTTTCATTTAAACTAATGTAAGTCAGGGTTTTGCAGTTACTAGAATTAATCGAAAATGAAATCTGGTCAGCTACTAAAAAAGCTATTAAAAAAGCTATTAAATTCGATAAAATTTTACTTTTTCCTGGGTTGGAGCTTAAGTAACAGAATAGTCTTAGATTACCACTTTATTGGCGATTTTTTTGGAAAATTCAAAATTTAGGAGTCAATTTAGTGTCACTGGAGAGGGGAGGGGCTTGAGTTCCTCTGCCCCCCTGCGAACGCTGGTGGCTTAGAATCCCAACCTATAAAACCTTCCTGCAGTCAACTCTTAATTAAAAAATAAGATCTGTCACATTCTTAGTCACAAGTTTTACGAAAAAGAAACCCTTTCACTGACGAAAATAACATGTCCTGGTACAGAGTGTTTCATTATATTTGGCCACCCCAACCAAAAATTTGACATTCGCGATGGCAATCGACATGCACATTGACAGTTCACATAATAATATCTTATAATTTTGTTGGCAATAAAGATATTATTTATTTATTTATATACTTGTTAATTTTACAAATTTCCTTAGGAACTTGTAATCAAACAGAAGTCCAACCTTGTTCCTCCAGGAATCGACCAGCAGGAGTTCTCAGACAATGCAGAGGATTCTGAGAATAACCAGAAACAGGCCCAAATTAGTAGAGGTATCATTTTCGAGCAGGAAATGTTGCTAGAAAGAGATGCCAGAGTGAAACAAATTGAAGCTGATGTTTTGGACATTAATGAGATCATGCGGGAGCTGGCTTCTATGGTACACGATCAAGGGCAAGATTTAGGTAAAAGCACAAAAAGTGTTAAAGGTGTAAAAGTTGGTACTGCGATTTTTTTGACCTAAATTATGTAACCTCCTTCCCCAGTCAAACATTTTTTTTATGTTAACACAAGTTGCATTTTCCATCCAAAAACACATATGATTGCCTGTGGTGATATCATAATGCCCAACAACATAAATATAATACGTAAAAGGAAAACAATTTTTTTTTTGATGCTAGAACCGCATTTAAAAACTCTGTTTTCAAACTTTTTTTTCAAATTTGGTTTTTTCTCTCTTTATATTATTTTTAGATCAAATCGAACAAGCCATCGATCACGCCGGCGGAAACGTCCAAGAAGCCACCGAACAATTGGCGAAGGCGTCTAGGTACCAAAATAAATACAGGAAAAAGTTAATTTACTTGGTGGTATTACTGTTAATTGTGGCTTGTATCCTAATAGCCGTTATTGTACCTTCCGTTAAGGGAGGAGGGCATAGCAATAGCACAAATTCGGGGGTGTAATAATTTGTGCAAGTTTTTAAATATATTAGTGTAAGCGTCCAATATGGGCAAAGGGCGGGGGCAATAGTTCCGCTCCACTTTTTTATTAAATTCGATAAAATTTTACTTTTTCCTGGGTTGGAGCTTAAGTAACAGAATAGTCTTAGATTACCACTTTATTAGCGATTTTTCGGGAAAATTCAAAATTTAGGAGTCAATTTAGTGTCTCTGGAGAGGGGAGGGGCTTGAGTTCCTCTGCCCCCCTGCGAACGCTGGTGGCTTAGAATCCCAACCTATAAAACCTTCCTGCTGTCAACTCTTAATTAAAAAATAAGATCTGTCTGCTGGTACAGAGTGTTTCATTATATTTGGCCACCCCAACTAAAAATTTGACATTCGCGATGGCAATCGACATGCACATCGACAGTTCACATAATAATAGGAGTGGTCAAAGATAGTGCAACACCCGATACCACCCAACGAAGGCTTTGAATGCCATTTATATATGTTAAGCATGGTTACACAAAGAAAAATCTTGTTTATTTAGTTTTTTTAAATCCTCCCATATTTTTTTCAGAACAAGGCGTTTTTAAAATATTCAAAAATATGTACAAATTTAAAATTATGTAAAACCAGGCGACCATCAAATTTCACTGTGCGATATTTTGTTCAACTTTGATTGACTGCTTTTTTCTTTAACTGATTGAGAAAAGGAAATTTCTTAACTAAGTTTCCTCCTAAAATTATTTTCTTTTCCAGTTTTTATAAATTTAAATTTGAGTTGAGTTGGGCATCCAGTCAGTTTTCCCAAAATTATTGTCAATTGCATCGTAATATGTTAAACTTGGTTTAAATTTAACTGATGTTTAGATTGTGAGACCTTGGTGAAATCGCATTCTAAACACCGGTTAGATTTAAACCAGGTTTAACATTGCGGTGCAATTAAATAATATAGTCAAAATAAGGAAAACCTTAAAAAAGGTTTGAGATGGGCATAGAAAATCAAACACATAATTTTATGAAGGATTAAAAGTTAAAAACATACTGGGTGTTTAATTTTAAGTTGTTCATACAACGATTTAACTTAAATAAGTAACAAAGTTGTGAAAATATTTTTTAAATATAATTTGAATAATAGCATGATTTTGGTTAGACTATCGGCAAATTTCGTTACTTTTATGGTTACCTTTATCGTAAGTAACTTCAAGAGGTTAAAAATAGTGCTTTTGAACGTACCCAAAAATAGGATTTGGCGGTAAACATAACCTTAGCTTTTTCGTTGGTTTTTTCTTTTTTCATTACAAAATCTTTGTATTTGTGTTTCATCATATCACTGGTAAAGGTAGTCGCTTTTCGGCGCTAATTAGCGTATGTGGTTACATTTCATAGAGAGTTAATAGACCACTATTTATCGTCACCTTATTTGCTTACCGTATTAGGTTGGACTTCCATAAGCTTTTTTTCCGCGCGGATATTGGATTTTGACTTTGTCTGTTAGTGAGTAAAACAGTGACAAAAAGATTGAAACCTTCACCATAACTTGAAATCCGCGCGGAAAATCTGATAATGGATGGCTAGCATTACCGTAATTGAGATGCTAAAAAGAGTTTAAGCCACAACCAAAGATTACCGTAACCGGATTCTTTTGCCCAAATACAAACTGCCAATGTAAATAGAATAGAAAAGAAAACAACAATTCCTGGTTTTGCAAATTCACTTTCACAAAACAATTAAAAATCTATCTAAACAAAAAAACGAATTATCACCTACCAGCTGCAGCTTTTGCACATAAATAAATCTGGTTGGTTGCAAAAAATAACCGAGCGGGTCCCGTTAAGCCCCATAAGTAACGTATTTCGGTTTTGCCTACGGTATCCCCAATTTTGATGGTCTATTAACGCTCTAATAAAGATAACAGCCTGACCATCGATGTTAGTACGTCGATGAGCCTGACAGACCGCTAATGGGCCCACGCACAATAAAAGTTAGGCTAAGAGACTGGCAAAAAACCTTACCAAAATCACCCTATTCTTATACTGTGATCTACAAAGTTTTGATTCTTTTTTATTTTTTCGAATATTTTAATAGGCCAACCACCTTGGGTCGACCGGTAATTACATAATTACATGTGATCTGTAAATATTACTTTATTATATTAAATTTTTATATATAAAAAAAATATTTTTACATTAATTCATGTTTTAGTGTATATTGATAGCTAACATTAAAATGTATATAATACGTTTAATTTGTTTTATTTTGTAGTAATAAACAGAAATTTAAAATTTCGCAGTTTTGAGGACAAAAATCGCGTAACAAACTCCCTTTGATGAGTATTTTACAAAATTTGGTGCAAAAGTAAATTAAAAAATATCAAATCATTATTCTGAGATGATTTTATGAACTGTCACCGCCGTACAGAGCCCCTGTGAAACAAATATCGTAGCTTTTAAAAAGGGATTTAGTGACGGTGAATAAATAACAAAATCAATGAATTGAGGGAAAGCTCGCTATTCATTGATTTTGTTATTTATTCACCCTCACTAAATCCCTTTTTAAATTTATTAACTCCAGAGCTTAGGATATCTGTAAAAATAATTATATCTGTCTCCGTAGAGACGCTTAATTTTCCTTTAAAATGAAGGTACATCTGCCGATTCTGCAATTTGACAGATGGTTGTCTTTTACATGAATTCTGTGTCATATTTTTCCATCATCATTTCATCTCCTAATTCCTAGCACCGTACTGATGAGCACAAGTGCGAAATCCGGATCTACGGTTACCATTACCTTTTTTGAGGGAAAGCTCGCTATTCATTGATTATCGTAACTTTTGTTTAAGGCAGGATTACCCAGCGAAGTAATGCACAATTCTTAAATTACTTAGCTAATAAAATCAGAGAACATAGTTTCTCCAAAGATATTTAAGAAAAAAAAAACTAGCGACGTTTTTTTTTCCATAACTTTGCCAGGGTGCCCAGGGAAAACTAAACATCAGAATAAGATGAAGTTTTTTTTCAATAAGAATTATTGAGAAATCTTCAGTTTAACAGTTTTTAAAAAAACTGGATAGTTATCAATAATTTCCTCTGGATTGCATTATTCTTGCAAAAATCTAGTTTTCTTTTTTCTAAAAGGGCAATTCCGCGCGCGATAAAGGTATTTGGAATTTTTTGGATTTTTGTATTTAAATAACTATAACTACTAAAGAAGTGTCTGGGGTTTCATTAAATGCGTACAATCGTTATAACGTAATAACTTCTCTAAATCTTAAAATACTAGCCAGTAGCCAAAATACAGAGCCCGCAGCGACCTATCACAGAAATATGAAAATAAGCGTTTGAATTTTTTTTTATGAATAAAATCTGAAAAATTTGAATTTGAAAAAAATATGTAACTTGCACCAAGCGCAAATTATTAATTTTTTTTAAATAGTAATAAAAAAATCTTTGTCATTTTCGCAGAGTTGTTACAATAAAACTGATTTTCTTGGATGGGGAAGGGGAAATTAATTTTACTTAAATGACAAAAGTACCTTATAAATAAAAAATTAAATAATTTATTTCCTACATTGTAAACTCTGGCGCTAAAATTTTGGACAACATATACACCCTACCCAGGAAGTGTTAATAGACTGAAAAAGCCTGGATACACCCCGGAAGTCCGGGTATGCCCTGTAAAAGTCTGGATACACTCTGAAAAAGTCAGGATGTACCCTGGAAAAGCCCGGAAATCTGGAAAAGTCTGGATACACCTTGAAAAAGTTTGGATACACCCTGGAAAAGTTGGATACACCCAGGAAGTCTGAATACACCCTGAAAAAGCCTGGATACACTCTAAAAAATTCAGTATACATCTCAAAGACTGGGTATACCCTGTAAAAGTCCGGATACTCTCTGAGAAAGTCTGGATGCACCCTGGAAAAATCTGGATAAACTAAAAGTCTGGATACACCCAAAAAAATCTGGATAAACCTTGGAAAAGTCTGGATCAACCATGGAATAGTCTGGATTCATCATGGAAAAGTCAGATATAACCTGGAAAAGTCTGAATACAACCTGGAAGTCTGGATACACCATCGAAAAGTTTGGAAATGCCCTGAAAAAGTCTGGATACATCCTGGAAATGTCTGGATACAACCAGGAAAGCTCCGGATAACCCCTGGAAAACTCTGTATACACCCTGAAAAAGCTTGTGTACACCCTGGAAATCTAGATTTACCCCGAAAGTCTGGATGCACTTTGAAAAATCCTAGATACACCCCAGAAAAGTCTGAATACAGCCAGGAAAATCTGAATACACTCTACAAATGTCTGATACACCCTGGAAAAGTCCGAATATACCTATCCTGGTTTTTAAATACTGGATACATCCTGGAAAAGTCTGCATACATCCTAGAAAAGTATGGATACAATCTGGAAGTCCAGATACATCCCAGAAGCCAGATTTCTTAGAGTAGACAATTACAACAAATTTTTGATTTAATTTTATACATATGCCGTAATATAGTAAATAAATACATAATTCATTTTAAGACCTATGTGTGTACAGGTAGTGTTTTTTTTTATTTTCTTGATCAAGGGAAGTGTTACTTTAACATACCTATATATATTAATTATTATAAGGGTTTATTGCACCAAATTAACAATAAAAAACAAGATTCACTAAAAAAGTATTAGGTAACTTTAACAAAAAAACATCTGCGAAGCTAAAGTAAAATAGTCAACGAGTAGAAATATAAAAAATAGTCTAGGCCACAGGCCAGAACACCAAAACTCGGCCGACTAAAAAAATTTGAATATGAATAAAATTGATTTTTTTCCATTTTTGTCAAAAATATGAACATTTTAGAAAGTAAGTAAAAATATGATGTCCAATACCGACCTGAAAATATAGGCAAACTAAATATTTGCGTTTTATAAGAATAGTCCTGTCAGTTATCACAAAATTACATTTATCTTAAATCAAGGCAGGCAAATAAAAATAATATCACACCATTTTATTATATAAAGTATATTTTGAAACAACTAATTTATAACTACTTTTAGACTAAGAGGTAAAGAACTTAGTCCATTATTTTTCTCTGTCCGTTTTTGATGTCCCGTCAGTTATCACCCATTTTTTGTTATATGTTGGATCCTAAATTAAAAAGTAACTTGCCTTTACTTTCAAATTATTCTGACAAACCCTCTACATAATGCATTTAGATGTGTTCTGTTTGGTCATTCTGGAATATCGAATTAGTTCCAGATTTTTTCCGCCAGAGAGCGAGCGCTTAGCTAGCTAAGTAAAAGCAATAGGTCAAAAAACAATCTGGCGGTTACATGGAACTCTGAAATCGGTTATAAGACAGTTCACATGCATGCATTTTTATCCCTAAAATGAGTGATAAAAATGGCACCCTTCATATCTAAAGGGCGAAAAAAAAGTCAAAACATGCTCGTAAAATTACAATATATATTTAATAACTATATAAGAGATATAAACAGCATTTAAAAAAAAAAACTTTGAATAAGGTGAGTTATAGGGATAAAATAAAAATATCAAAAATATACACAACACCAATCACCTCACCCTGTAAAGCCTTAAAATAATAATAAAAACGGACCATAATAAATAAGTAAATAAAAACAATGTTTTGACAATGTATAGCTCATTTTTACTAAACAAGCGCAAAATTTATACGATTTATAATTTAAAATCTTACTTAATGAGTGCGTAATTTTATAATTCTTAAATTAAGTTTACTACTAAAGACCTCAATGAAAACATCAGGGTTTTGTTTTTCAGATCACTTAAACCACGGAAGCAACTATTATAATATTTTATTCCTACGTTCTTGATACACAATTAATGGAAGGCTATTTTACACCTAATCTACAATAAAACTTTCTTAATTTAGACTTAGTTTTATTTGCTGAATGCATAGTATGAATAACAATTTAGGATTCAGTAAGCTCAACCTTAGGAACTGGAAAGAAACGGCATTTAACAAAACACATGATTCAATCCAAGATGGATACGTAGGACAAACAAACCGTTTTTCCATCTAAATTTAAAAAAAAAACCGAACTGTTTTAAGCATTGATACTTTGTGCATATGGGAAAAATGTCCGTTTTTCAAAATATTCAAAAGTAAGCTTGCAAATCGCTGAAATAAGGCTGTGTCCGCAGCATTATTTATTAATTAATCCTTCCCTAGTTAGAAAAAAGTAATGGTTTTATAACATTCTTAAAATTTCAGCGAGGAATCACTGTTAATTAAGGATGTTTTTCAAAAAACTTGCAATATAATCATTTTTCACAAATAATTATTTTCTAAAATGATAATAACTTTTTCGAGACTGAATCCTTTTTTTTGTTTAAATCCGACAGCCATTTTGACGTTGTTAGACAGCCTCATGGCTGGGTCCTTCTCAGTTCATAAGAATTTTGACTTTACTACGTTTGTTTGAAAATATATGAATATATAATTGCTATGTTTTCATGGGTATTGAGTTTTGAAAACAAACCCAATACCCATGAAAACATAGCAAATATTAAAACGTAGAAAATATGACATCACGAAGAGTTAAAAAACAATATATTTTGGGGTTTGGGGGCGATAAAAATGTAAAAAATTACTTTTTAGAATATTGCTTTAAAAAGTGGGCTCTTTAAATCCGTCAGAAGTCTATAGAATACAGAGTGTTATTTATATTCACCAAAAAAAGTTTATTAAAACGAATTTAGGATGTCTGCAAGAAAGAAAAATATCTGGTTCCATTTAATCCAACAAAAAAAATATCTTTTGTTACCCACAAAGTTTATACTGAATTGACTTTAGACAAATGTACAGAACAATTTACTTTTATGTGACACCCTGTATAACTATCTTCTCATTTAGATTGCCAAATTGATATTTTGCATTCTAAATTTGACATTCTTCCCCTCAAGAGCAATGGTTGAAAAATGTTATATCCAAAAATTATAGAATTAGGAAAATTGCATGTACAAACATGTTTGTCCTAACTTAATACCATTAATTATGCTTATATTCTTACATACACTAATTTCAGTTTCTTAAATAGATCAAAATATATATAATTTCCGTAAAAAACCTATGGCTCCCACGTTGTTCTTTGCCACAATTTAACAAAAAATGTTCTCTCACAGCATTCACCACTAGGATCTCTTTTGTCAGTGTTTTGGATATGTCGTTATTGGGTATCGATATTTTTGCGACAGTGCACTTGCTAGAGAGTAGTAAATATATGGGGAAGTTGTGTTATACCAAGGACTGATTATTCTTCCCTGGGTACACTCAATCTCTCTTAGACCAATGTAAAATAACCAAAAAAGTAGACTAATGAATGGTTCAACCTGGTGACAGTTTGGTATATCGTAATCAACAAACCTTATCTGATTCATAATCATCACTATCGTTAAACGAAAGAAATATAAAAATTCATCCTTTTCTTTAAGTTTTACAAGATTATTTTCAAAAGGGTTTGATTCAACTCGAATTAAACCACATGTGAGAACTGTCAAAAATATATAGATCTACTAGTACCATCTTTTTTTTTATTGGCCACTATTTTTTCATAATTAGTTTGCATATTTAGCGATATTTTGGCACCAAACTGTCAATGACATGAAGCAGTCATTTATAAACATATTTATAATGTAAGGCTTGCCTAACAAAACAACTTTCATTGGATTGTCTTTCTTTTTTGTAGGGATAAGTAGAGAGGTCCGCCTGGGTCTAAATCCCAGACACAGAATCAATGTTTTTTCTTAAACAGTGACAATTTGTTAGAGGTCTATAGCACCAAAAAAAAATACCATGCCAGGGTGCGTCTTATTGAAAGATAGATCCTATCTCTCACTTTTAAGTGCGCACTATTTCCTGCATATTTTCGAATGCTGGATTGAACTTTAAATAAAAATTACTGTATAAACTATCATTTAAACATGACAGCGTAACAACTACACATCAACAAACTATCCATAAAACTTGCAATAAATAAATTTAATTTCAAAATTGATCAACTATAAATAATAAAATTCATAGTTATTCATTAATGGATACGTGATATTATTTTTTTCATAAAATAATTGAAATATTCTATGTACTTAGTATACTTTACCATTAATACAGGTGGTAGGTAATTATTTCCTAGTCGTATCAATACTTTATGGCCAAAAAAAGCGATTGTTATGTTCCTTCCAAATTATTTCAAAAAATAAATACAAAATACCTTTTTGTGTTTTTTTTGGCTATAAAATCTATAGTGTTCTGGAGAATCCACGAAACTACGATAATTTTTTTGAATTTTGGAGAGGTCGGTGATACTTTTTCTCCGGCGGATTTTTCCAAGGAAAGAAAAGGAAATATATGTGTTTCCCAGTTTTTTTCCACTACCTTTCATCTATTAAATTGTCAAATTTCAGTATTTTGTGCTTAACCTTTAATCTTCACGCAGGTTATTGCTATTCTTAAAATTTTAACTCGAAATACTAATTTTCTAATAAGATAGTGGAAAAAAATTAACTTTTTGCCGCAAATTCTAATCTTTCGGCGGAGTCGAAATTGCGCTCCTGCTCACAAACTTCTCTTTCCGAACGTTTCGTAGAATCCCGGCAAGGCCCCGCCCACCGCTCCGCCTTTACCGTTCGCTGGTTCGTTCGGCCGCCACTAGAGGGAGAAATAAACGGTGTTATTCGCCCCGTGGACAATCTGTCAGTCATTGACGACCCGTCGAAACTTTTTTGTGGGCGGACTAGAATCCGCGTCCTCTGCTTCCGCAAAGTTTTCGGAGTAAGCGAACTCGGGCAGGAACTTTTCCAGCTGCTCGTCGAAGAATTTTTCCAGGGTTTTCGCGTCCGTGTATACTTGGGAGTCCACCTGAAATTTCAAATAATTACGTACAGGGTCTCCACATAATTTTTACGCTTTAAGGCCACAAATAACAAATTTTCCTGTTATTTTTATCACTTGACATGTATCAAATTATTGGCCGAATGTTCCATTAGACAGGTCCAATCGAACTCACTTCATTTTCCTTGGGCCTACTAAATTACGTGACCTTGGCGTTTCAGAATTCCGGCAGAATATTGCTTACAAAGAAAAAAAAACATTACTTTTTTATTATCAGATAATAGGATTTATAAAAATCTACAAACCGTATCCAAAGGATTTTTGAAAATTTGGTGTATTTTTATAAAAAATAAAAAAATCCAAAAATTGCTGTTATAGATTTCTGTATTATTAAAGAAAAAGCCAGGTAAGATTTTTGACTATTGCTAACCGTGTTTATTTTATTTTGAAAATAAGAAAGTCTGGCTACGGTTGTGAGGAATTCAAAAATAAACATTCCTGCCAAATTTCAACAGATTCCGTTTTCTCGTTTCCGATATTCTACTCGGTAAAGATTGGCCCGAAAACAGCAAAGCAGTGTTGTCAAATCTATGCCGTTTTTTTGACCTTAAGAGGATGGGCAATATCTGAATAAAAATACCATTGGCGCAGTCTAAAACAGTGAGATTTACTAAGATCTAAAATAGTACAGGTCTAAATATTTACACCTGTAGGGGGTACTAAATTTTAAAACCAATTTTCAAAAAACACTTACCCATACAGAAAAGGCACAAAGTTATTGATTATTTTGTATTGTTATTGCAAAATACCACTGAAAAATTGCTTTTTTTCTCAAAATATATCATATTTTAGAAGAAAGTGCCCTATAAAACCAATGTTTTTTGAAAGGTTTCAAAATGGCAAATGGTGAATAGGCCAAAAACTTGGCATATAACAGCTTCATTATCTGTGTTTGAGGGTATAAAGTTGGTTATTTTTTAGACCACCTCTGGAGGAGGGGGGTTTAAATTTATAGCCCTCAGAAAGGATTGTTTTGTGGCAATTGGTAATAAGTTCGTTTATAATTTCCCTAAGCAACCGTTTTTACAAGGATTAATTTACCTTATTTAATATCCCAAGTTGTGCATTAACCAATAAAACACCTCCAATTTTATCCAGAAAAACGCCATATTTTGAACCCATTTTCAGCACAAAAAATATATTTATGGGAGCACTACGAGGCAAAAAAATATACCCAACAAAAAAACCCAAAACAACTATATTAATTTATTTACAAACTGAAATTAAAACATTGAGGTTCTCTAAAAGCTCAGTCAAGAAAACTTTTCTTACTCAAAGCCCACAACACATTTCAAAGCTGTAGCTTTCATCAGTAGAGGTTGGTGCAAGCCAAGTTACAAGCAGAGGTAAGACATTAACTGACATTTCGACAGTGACAGAAATATAAACATAACTAGAATTTAAGTTTTTTAATACATTTCCTAAACAAAAACACCTTTTATATAAATACAAAATTAATCTACTCCTTATTTTATTATTACTCATCTATATCGTTGTGTGACATCAAGTATTAACTGAAAAAATTAATTAACAAGGGTAAGTTTTAATTAGAGTGACATATAACCCCAATTTTAATTTGTTCTACAGAGTGTTTACTATTTAAACCCCGCGTGGGTTTATTATTTATTATTTAAGGTCTTTATTGATCATATAATAAACAAATAATACAGGTAAATTGATCAATTTGGACGAGATTCAGTTCATCCATTTTCGGAAGGAAACAGTTGACTACTACTTCTAACATTTCTAATTCTAACATTCAAAATGTAATAAAAATACAAACTAATTTAACTAAAGTATAAACTTAATTAATGAGCCTAACAGAAGAAAAGAAAGAAGAAAATATCAAGAGAAAAAGCTTTAAAGTTTTGACCAATATTTAAAAAAAAATATTAAAGTATTTAGAAGCTATCGGGTCTGCTCATTTATTAGCTTTTTAAAGTTTTTTTTTAAACGTGTATATATATTTTTGATATTTAGCAAATCTAGAGGAAGTTGGTTTATAGTCTGAACTATCACGTATGAAAATGATCTTTTATAATGTTTTGTGAAATGTTTAGGCATCGTTAGTCTGTTTTGAAAACGAAGATTAATGTTTGATGGAGATATGTTGGGATTTTTGTTAAAATTTTTTAATTTTCTTTTCTCCTAAATTGAAACTCTCTTCTTAAATACAACAAAAGATTGTGTTAAGATGATTATTCAATAAACAAATTTATTAGAATTAAAATGGTTAAAACCAAAAATTTCACTTAAAACTTAGGACAGTTCTAAAATAGAATAAACCCTTTTAGTAAATCCAACCGAAAAGGATTAAATAGCAAGACGGACGAACGAACATTAGGGTATATATATATTAGCCCAAAAACAACAGTATGAAAGCCTCAATCATTTAGTCTACTCCATATATCTATTAGCTTAAATATACGCCCATCCAATGCTTTCAGCATGCACGAAGTTGTAAGCAAGCTCTCTTATTTGTCTCCTTTTCTCTCTCTATTATCTCGTTTGGCTTAGTGTTCTGCTCACTGAATTGATATGAATTGAAATATACTTTATTATCATATAAACTTAAAAACATTGTAGAAATCTCGTTGACAAAGCATAAAATTTAAATATTTTATATTAAGTCTAACAAGTAGAACTTTAAGTATATTTTCAAATAAATATCATAAAAACAGTATTGTTTAGTTATTGCTATAAGATTAAAAACAACATAGATTATAATTAACATAGCAAGGTAAAAATGAAATTAATGATACATAAAATTACACTAGACATTTAAAAATAAACAACAGCCCTAAAGCAAATAAAAATATTCATTAACTTCATAATAAGCTCTGTCCTCTAACAACGTTACAACAGACTTCCTAAAAACCCTCAAACTACTACTGGCTTCTAAGGCCAAGTCATTGATTAAAGGATTTCCTTTACTCTAATGGCCAAGTGGTAGGTGGTTATAGATCTTGATACTTTGCATTATAATAGGTAACATATTTTCTCTGGACAAGACAAACTGTTTCTAAAATAAGTGCAAGAGTAGGAATTTTGGAGGAAATAAATAATGGCTTGCAATATTCTCCCATCTTTTTTTTTTGTGAAGATATCTGATGGCGCGTTTTTGAATGATGAAAATTAAATCAAACACATATTTAGGACGCGCTAGCGTCATCGAAGACACGAAGGCATGAAGCCACAAAGGCAGCCGATCGCTGTTTACAGAAATAATTTGGTATTTATCATGTTGTTGAAAAAGAAAAAAGTATAAATGTGTATCACTGAGAAAAAACATAATCATTGAGGAAAAAACACTGAAGTTTAACAAAAGCTTTTCCAAAACAAAAGAAGCTGCCAACCTCTGGACCTTCTCCACTCGATACCTCCGATGGTATCGCTCTTCTCTCTTTGTCTGATGGTTTACATAGTCAGCATGGTTTTTTTATTATTATAGTAATTTAAATATTAAATATTAAAATACAAGAACAAAAACAGTTGAATATTAATAAGTAGACTTACCGAATTTTTTTGGTTTTCTTGGCAATAACTACAAAACTAAAACTAATAGATACACAGACATTTTAAAAAACAAAGAAGAACAAAGCACAATTTAAAAAATTTTTGTTTTTATAATTTAATAAAATTCTTTGGTTTTAGACAATTACTGAGTAGCGTTTAAATGTGTATTGTCGGTACTATTTTTGGTATGGTTAAAAGGTACCTACACGGGTATTACAGAAATAAGAAATCTTGTTCTTATTTGTTGATAACAAAAATCTTTTTTAATAGTTACAATAATAAAAAAAAATCTATATGCAAAATAAAATAAATCAATTGAGCATAATTAAAGATCAAATCAAAAAACGGGAAAATTATATTCTTAACCATTAAATTTAAAGGAAAATTACCAAAAATGAACTGTTTTAAGAAACACGTATGTGTGTGTGTGCGTGTTGTTTTGAGTGCAAGAGCAAAAATTGTTGAAAAATACCAAAATTGGAGTGCGTGGAGGAGTAATTATGTTTGTGTGTATTCAAGAGCAAAAAATGTTTTTTTATTTTAGTTTAACTTTCCTAAATTTACTCTCAGACATACACACACACACACACACACACACACACACACATGCGTATTTCTTTAAACAGTTCATTTTTGGTAATTTTCCTTTAAATTTAATAGTTAAAAATATAATTTTCTTGTTTTTCGATTTGATCTTTAATTATCCTCAATTGATTTATTTTATTTTGCATATAGATTTTCTTTATTATTGTAACTATTAAAAAAGATTTTTGTTATCAACAAAAAAAAAAGATTTCTTATCAATTTATCAATCTCTAATACCCGTGTAGGTACCTTTTAACCATACCAAAAATAGTACCGTACAATACACATATTTAAACGCTAGTCAGTAATTGTCCAAAACCAAACAATTTTATTAAATTATAAAAACAAAAAAGTTTTTTTTAAATTGTGGTTTGTTCTTCTTTGTTTTTTAAAATGTCTGTGTATCTTGTTAGTTTTAGTTTTTTAGTTATTGACAAGAAAACCAAAAAAGTTCGGTAAGTCTACTTATTTATTAATATTCAACCGTATCCAACCCTCATAATGTACATAACTCCGTAACTGTTCTTGTATTTTAATATTTGTACAATTAATTTAAATTACTAAAAACTCATAAGGTTTTTTTTTGTGTCTTTTTAGAGCCCTGAAGATGGTCCAATAAATGGTGCCGAAACGTTGGCGATGAAATAATTTGGGTTTTTTCAATTTTGACCTTAACCCACCAATCAAACCAAAGATAAATTACCTTGGGGCGCTAAACTCTGTAAAAATCAGCATGTCTTGTTTACGCAGCGGCATCTTAACACTTACTTTTTTCTAATATTAGGGACCTTTTGCACCTCTTATTAAAAATCCCCGTTAGTTGACTTTATCGCTTAATAACATGTTGTGACGTAGCTAAGGTCACGTTATTTTTATAGCAGCATTTTTACTTTTTGCACTTTGATTTGTTTATAGGCGACTTTATACGGTATTTATTATTGTTAAGATTTACAAAGAAAATTTATCCAGTAATATTTTTCCTTTAAAAATATATATTTTTCCTTTAAAAATATCTTATTCTTGTATTTTTGCCGTAAATTTTAATTATTAAAAATCTTTAAAAATTCGAAAATACAACAGAGAAAAGGAAGGTTATAATAAACAGATCGGAATGACTTATCACAGTTACCAGGGCAAGTCAATGTTTTACATTTGTTATGGAATTCTAGCCAAAGAAATTGATTAAACAAAAATTGACACCTATCTTTACAATTAAAAAGAATACAGAACATATTTGCATTCAAAAACCAATTTAAATATTTTGTTTTTCTACTTAGCGTTTTACTGTCGGCAACCATGTCAATTATAAGGGGGAGACGGTATTCACCCGCAGGTAACGTCAAACTTCTTTATCGGTTAGTAAGGGATTTCTTATCAAGTGCGCACGCTTCAAATAAGGGATAGAGAATGAAATTGGCCCGAAATAAGAGGTGCAAAAGCTCCTATTTAATAGTGAAAAATACGCGCGTCACAAATGAAAACACGGAATCAAAACAAACAAAACACCAAAAAAGGCGTAGGCTGCGAAGCTGACCGAAACCCCTCGGATCGATAAATTTTCGCAACAAAGGACCATGATAAAGTGCCGCATCGATAACAGCAACTTGGATACGAGGACAAACGAAGAGATCAGAGGCAAAGGTGACTTCTTGACATTGAATCAAAGTTTAACTCTCCTATGATTTTGTGTTAGTTCGAAAACCAATTGTCACCTGGGGACATCATACCAAGAAAAATTTGATTTTGCATATTTGTGAAGCCAATATTAACGGAGTTATTATTGCCTATTTAATCCAACCCAGTCAATTTTTTTTGTGAGTTAGTCACCTTTGCCTCTGAGCCACTCAAGGTCCTGTTCTCATAGAATCGGTTAGCCCATGAGGGACCACAAATTTTTGACACGAGACAGAAAAGAGAGTGATTGTTGAGCACAAACTTTTAAAATATCGACAAAGTTTTGACAGAATCTCAATGTTGACAGAATGATCGTCTGTCCTGGAGTGATTTTCACCAAACTTACCGGATTAAAGGTATAAGCATTCTTGAACATCAGACTGACATCTTTCACCAAATCCGCCATGTTTCTATAATGGTTTTCCGCCTGCCAGTTTAACTTTTGACGGATCGTGTCCAGGGCGATAGGCTCTTTAATTATCGAGTGGTATTCCGTATTCTGAAAAATTGCCTTTTATTAACCCTTTTCCAGTTGTTATTTAAGCATTTTAACTTGTAATTTCATGTTTAAAAAGCGTTACTTTAACTTTGGAAATACAACTTCTAATTTGTAAACTGTGAAAGAAAGAAAAATTTTATTTTTTTTTAGAAAAATTCTCATCGTTTTCAGGTTTTTTTTTTTAATTTTACTTGCTGACGCTGTTGACATATCAACAAAAAGGAATAAATGTATTTAAGAGTAGATTTTTTTTCTGTCAGTGACCTTAGCTCAGAAAATGTCGAAGCAATACCGTCTTAACTAAAAAGTCAGTTAACTCTTATTGCTTCACTGCCCTTTAGCCTACTGTTGCCGCCATTTTTATAACCAAATTGACAGGTAAAATATGGAATTTCTGTCAGTTTAGTGTCAATATGGCCGCGATAGTAGTCCAAAGGATACTAAAACGATAGAGTTAACTGTGTTTTTAGTTGACATAGAGTTGGTCATGATGTTCAAAACGGGTCATGTGATATCCATACTTTTTGGAGTCAAATAAACATCAGAATTCGCTGAACTTTGAATGGAAGGTACATTTTGTAAAAACTAAGATACGGCTCGAAGCACTTTTTTGATTTTTTGCCGAATAAGTTAAAATTTCTTTCTAAGGCCACCGATTCAAATGTTTGAATATTTCAAATTCAGAAATTTTATCTTATTCGGCAAAAAATCATCGGCTCCGAGCCGTGTCTTAGTTTTTAATGCATAATATAATTAACGTAAAAGGGCTCATTTTTATAGCTTATAATGGGGTGTTAAAATAAAATATCTAATGTGTTAGTTACACTTACGTATATTGTACCGCGACTGCTATTGCTAGGTAGCCTTGATACCTTCATTCAAATTATGCTGTCAATACATTGTTATTTGGAACAGTTATTGATATATACATAAACTATAGCAATACGTACATACAGGGGGGAATTGAGCGTTAAACATAAGAGTTATTATATATGAACTATAAGGGATGGCATCACAAAAGTTCAGACAATTCTGATGTTTATTTGACTCCAAAAAGTATGGATATCACATGACCCGTGATATACATGGTTAAAAAAGTGGTGCATTGTCAAAAAATGTCACTTACGTCAGCCGGGATGAGCTCTCGGAACGGCAAACTGACGTCGTACTGACAGTACAGTTCCAACACGATCCTTTCGGCTATCTTCCTCTCTTTCATGCTGAGTTCGCCCTCTTTTCTCTCGCTCAGAATACTGTCCGGTATATCGGAGAAATTCATACATAGCAGACATTGCCATGTGTCATTTTCCCTTAAAAGAGAAAAATTTGAAAATTGTATTTCACACAAAGGGCGCTTTAAATAATTTGAAAGACACACTTACAAGAGTAAAAAACACCCGCTATGTTTTTCCATGCTATTTAAAAATCAATCAGTTTACAACCAAGAAAACACCGTTTAAAACTTACTACGTTTATTTCCACATCTCTCATCTGGATCGGAACCGGAACCGATTAAAGGATCGAAAACTTCGATCCAATCCTGAAATTTTTTGGATTGAGTCATGTCAAGTCAATCCGCCGAAATAAACACGCTCAACGGATTAACGTAGCCATCGACCTTGATTCTGGCTTTGGGATTCGAACTTTTTCAAGAAGAAGAAGACATCGCTAACTTTCCACCCGAAAATTTGTTGGTTAGTGTATTTTTTTTAGATTTATTATTTTATGGGCCACTTTCTGACTTTGGATTATCTTAAGTTTTAACTTAAGTAGTAACTGTAGACCAGCATGTGTTTGCTATATCTATATTTTCCTTGCATCTTACCACATACCTGATACCGCTTACCTTAGGGAACTCTGAATCTGCCTTATTTAATTCAATTCATTTTTATCGACACGTAATTTTGATTAACATTACATCATAAATAATTTAAATTTGTCTATAGAAGTTGGGCTGACTAAATTTTCCTATAACAATAATAAACATTTGTTTGAAAGTTTGAGACAATGATGTGTTTGAAATTAACTCTGTGTTTCGGACTTCCATTGTCTATATTTTATTTATACACGACGTTTCGATCAGAGATTGTACTGATCGAAACGTCGTGTATAAATAAAATATAGACAATGGAAGTCCGAAACACAGAGTTAATTTCAATAATAAACATCCTACAATAAATGCATTTTTTTTAGTTTAATAATGTTACAATTGTGGATAAAGTTTTTAATTAAAAAATCACCCGACATGTCGTAAGCTGAAATTATACTTAATAAATTATTTGAGATTTTTTACAGAAAAAGAGGCAATATCAAAAGACATAACAATAATAAACAGAAATAGGTAAATGCTACACAAACATTTTTTTAAATTTAGATTGCTAACAAACACTCATTCTTAAAATTTTGAATAAAATTCACACCTAATATAGGCTACAGAAAAACAAAAAAAAAAACAGACAAGCCTAAATTATTTACGTTTGATTAAGATGTTTTTCACCAAAATCTAAAATTTCCTTTACACTGTAGGGACAGGCATCTATTAAAATGTCCTTTAAAAATATTGTAAACTTCGTAAGATTCATGTTTCTGACTTCAATAGGTAAATAATTAAATAAATATATTCCCAGCTAATTATTCTTTTCAATCCTAAATTTGGGTACGACAAGGCTTTCTTCTTACTAGACTGCTGTATATATGATTCTGAGTTTTAAATCTGCAGTTTGTTAACCTGCTACACCCTAGCAATTATTCTTATAGCTGAATTTTGTTTTAAAAATGCCTTTTGAAGGAGATGGTGGGCAGTTCTTGCAGCTCCCCTGTTTATAATTACTTTCGTAGGGCATACACTGATATTGCCAACCTGTTACACATACTTATTATGTGAGGAAGAAAGACTTGGATCCAATAGTACCTTTAAGAACTTTGCATTATTTTCTTGATTGACGAGTTGGCTTACGCTAATTTGAAAGTCGACAATTACAGTCTTACTCATATTCAATGCCAAACGATTTGCCGAAAACCACTGGCCAGCTGCCCGCAATACCTTATCGCTTGCTGTAACAATATTTTGTTACTTTCCCAATCTTGTTATGAAACCATTATCATCTGCATATTATACTGCTATGATGTTGACGTTTTTAATAGTGTCAGGAAGGTCAAGCAAATAGACCATCAAGAAAAATGGTCCTAATAAAGATCACTGCCCAACCTCTCGAGTGATTGTTTTTCATACTCACTAGGCATAGGGTGCTCAATTTGAGCCTTGATCAAGTGGAGCACAAATAACGTGCTTTCTTTTGTAAGACGAAATCTTGTCCTAAAATTATCATCGTCGAAACTATTAAAATAGCCATAGCGGACAAATCTACGTCTAAGTATCCCATTGATGACAAACAAAAGTTCGTCGTTCTCTTCGTCGTCCCGTACTGACTCCATTTCCTAAAAACTGCCTTCAGCAGCAATTCAAAACAATTTCCTATAGCATAAACCCAGCCGAAAATTCAGATACAAAATTTTCACTACACATGTAAACAAAAACCTTTATATA
Organism: Oxystoma pomonae; assembly: GCA_963921995.1. Classification (NCBI taxonomy): domain Eukaryota; kingdom Metazoa; phylum Arthropoda; class Insecta; order Coleoptera; family Brentidae; genus Oxystoma; species Oxystoma pomonae. The sequence goes on along the minus strand of OY998167.1, from coordinate 20,693,667 downwards.
GACTATGTGTCCATTTTCCAAATTTTCTTCCCGAATTGCTTGGCTTCGAATACTTCTTTTATAGTAAAAAAGACGATTCAAAAAACACCAAAAACGAAAAAAAATAGTTTAAGTAAAACTTAAGTAGTCAAATTTTACCACTTAAGCCAAGGGTGAAAATTTGGTACTTAAGTGGAACTTTGACAGCACCTGCAATCGATTAAATTAAGATAAATGTAACTTAGAACTTAAGTGAAAAGTGAGAAAGTGGCCCTATATAAGATTTTTTTTAAGGTTGGAAAAACATTAAAATTGCGCATGCGCAATGTTTCCTGATGTAATGTAATGTACCTGAGGATTAGATTATCCTCAGGCAAACACTCGAGATTAGGGATTTCACTTTTAATTCTGTGATATAAACGCTCAAGATTAGGGATTACGGTCCGATCCGGATTGAAACTCAAGCCGATTGAAATTGTAATCCCTAATCTTGAGCGTTTATACTGCAGGATTAAAAGTTAAATCCCTAATCTCGAGTGTTTACCTGAAGATTGGAGTTAAACTGTGGGCCACTTTCTCACTTTGGCTTAACTTAAGTTTAAAGATAAGTTATAACTTGGACTTAAGTCGTAACTGGCTTGCAGAGGTTAGAATAAGTTCTAACTTGGCTAAGCCAACCACAGACTAAAAAATAGTTGAAATGTACGCATTGCTCCTTGTAAAACGGTTGCCCAACAAAGAAAAATATATTTTTTTGTAAGAAAAACATAAAAGTTTACTGAAAAATCGATCGCAATTCACTTTTAGGACAAAGAACATCGCATTGGATACATACAATCCTGGCGACCTACCGATTTCTTTTATGTTTTGATATGTTGTTCTCCTCCTTCAAAGAAGCACTTTTGGTAATTACAACTTTTGTGTGGCTCTTCTGGATGAGCGAAAAATCGTCTTTAAACTTTAACATTTTAATATTTAGTAACCTTAGATGTTAGAATTTGACTTTGGCTTAGGGTCAAAAATCTGGATGTACGTTGATCTAAGTTACGAGCATAAACAGACCTTTATTTCCATTAGGGAAAAAAGCACAGTAATAAAATTACTAAAGTTGTTTTTGGAAAAGTTTAATTTTTACCAAAAAAAAACTAAAAAAGTCCCTCATCGACAAAGGCAGCCAGCAGGTATAAATCAAGCTTGACAAAAAATAAGACCAAAAACAGGATTTTTTGCTAAGGAACCTCATGGCGATGCTAACATATCATTTGTACACTTACCTACTTCAATTACTTCTGCCTCGATTTTCACCTTTTCCACAAAAAACTATATTTTAAGTTTTATAAATCGACCTTAAAACCTTGTACCAAAAAATAAATATGAAGCAAGGACAAAACGATTTACATCGGATTTTTGCTTAGAGGAAAGATTGGTCTCGCGTGTACGACGATTTTTTACGTAAAAAATCAACAATTTACTAAAAAAAATAAACGTTTTTGCTCTGTAGTCCCCAAATTCGAGCTCTTAAGTATAAGGGCCAAGAACGTACTTAAGTGCAACTTAAGCCTGAGTTGCAATTTTTCACAGCCTCTTCAAGCACTGTAGGTATCCAATGCGATGTTCTTTGTCCTAAAAGTGAACTGAGATCGATTTTTCAGTAACTTTTTATGTTTTTCTTACTAAAAATATATTTTTTTTGTTAGGCAACCGTTTTATATTTTATATATATATATTTTAGTCTGTGGTTGGCTTAGCCAAGTTAGAACTTATTCTAACCTCTGCAAGCCAGTTACGACTTAATTCCAAGTTATAACTTATCTTTAAACTTAAGTTAAGCCAAAGTGAGAAAGTGGCCCATTGCGCAATTTTAATGTTTTTCTAACATTAAAATGTTTTTGTTGTCGTTTTATAAAAAAATTAAATTGAAATCAAGATGGAAAAAAGAAACACTTGGACAAAGAAGGAAAACATATAACCTTCAATAAAATAATAAATCTTAAAAAAAAAACCAGACCATAACCAACAAATTCTCGGGAGGAAAGTCAGCAATTTCTTCTTCTTGAAAAATTTTGGGCCTCAAAGCCAGAATCAAGGTCGACGGCAAGTTTAATAACGATACAATCCAAAAAATTTCAGGATTGGATCGAAGTTTATATCGGAGATTTAAGCGAGATTTATGGAGCCAATCCGGTTCCGATCCGGATAGAGCTGTCGAAATAAACGTAGTAATTATCTGCCGTATGTCAGTAACAAGGATAATATGACTTCACACTTCATATTTTAAACACAATTACCTATATTACGATTTTTTTTAAACTCCACACTATTCTAGGAAACTAATGACGTTTTCAACTTATAGAAACTAGTTTCGCACCGATTATTTTTTCATGCAAACACTTTTCCAATTATTACATTAAGTTGCGTTCACATTGCACTTTGTAATCTTTATTTTGCAAAGTTCTTTCAAATTCATAAAAAAAAGAGTAGAACAGGCAGGAAGGCAAAAAATATATCATTTTACTTTTTTACTTTTGTATATTAATTCGGTCTTGCCCCAAAATATAAAAAGTATTTTGGTGAAAAAAATGACCGCGCACGCCAAAACCGCGCAAGGCTTTACCGCGCAGTGCGCGCCGCCAACCCGGTGATTGCTTCATATTTCCTTATTATACAGGGTTCCTAAGCAAATCCTTAGGGGGCCAAGCAGCCGTGTATAAGACGCAGACAAACGGAAAAGCACATTAGGCAGAAAATGGGCATGGGGCGATGTTGTCACTACATCTTACACGTAGTAAATCCATTCCAGGTTGTTCTTTTCTAATGTTTTCCATTTTCATAACTTTAGGACTGGAATAAAAATTGTTTTTGCTCGACTTTAATACCAAACTGATGAAAGATATCGTAAAAAAAAATATTTTTCGGCTTTTCATTTTGTAACCATTGTCCTTACGCACTGTTTACAGGCTGGGGACTAAGATACATTTAAATGCCTAACCTAAAGCGTTCATACACGGCCGGAGAAATCGACTGAGATATTTCCGTAGAAACTTTATCAAGCAAATAGGACGGGTTGACGCCTTCGAACGTCCAACCCGGGTTTTGCACTTTGATTCGAAATCAAAAAGGAGGAACAGTCAGATGTGGGGCCGTACACAAATTACGTAACGGTGATTTTACCAATTTTTGACCCCCTCCCTATGTAATGTTTTGTAACGGTTTGGCACGCCACTCCCCTAATATTACGTAACGATTTCAAGACCACTACCCCCCCCCCCCCCAAAAAAAAACTTTTCACTTATTTTAATTCCAAATTTTCTTAGTTTCACACAAATGCAAACGCCCCTCCCCCCTACGTAACGTTTTGTAACCCCCCTCCTCCCTATGACCATTACGTAATTTGTGTACGGCCCCTGTAGTCACAGTGGAGGAGGGCGAGAAAATTGATATTTTTTTCTTAAAAATTATACTCTTTAGACCTATTTCTTTGCGTTCCCGAAATTACGTAATTTTTGAAAAAAATTGTAAGCGGCACCATTTTTATTTCGTGCTTTGTTTTTCTAACATTTTTGCGTTCGGCTAATTTAAGTGAAAAATTTTTGCCTGCGGCGCCCTTTATCTTCTCACTCAAAACCAAGATCCCCCGTTTTAGGAAAACTGATCCCGTCTCTGTTTCTAAACTTTTTCGCATAAAAGTATGACCATGGGGGAAATAATTTTTTTCTACGGTATGACGAAAATTTTGAGAAAGTTGAAGAAAAAAATTAAAAAAGTGGCAGAGCTCAAGTTTTTCGTAAAAAAAAACGTTTTTTGTAAAGAAACAGAGCAAAATAAATCTTTTCACCCCTTTTTGGGTGTTACAAATATTGGCAGCCCCTTATTTTTCGCTTTTACCCTCCCGCTAGTTTTTGTTCGCTACATGTTTCGAGATCATGTCATAAAACACCTCGAAAATATCAAATGTAGTGTAGGGCCAGCTTTATTTAAAATTAATAATATCGCAAGCAAAGAGCTCTGCAGGAAAAACAGCGCCGTTTATTGATTTCTTTGGCTGCTAGTGCTAGCTGCATGGTTTGGCCGTTTCCGGATAGATGTCACTAGTAGAACATAATGGAAAGAAATTTAATTAAAAGCGAAGATATTTCTTTCTAATGTTAACAACCTCACCAGTTTCTCGCTCAGTATCGTAAATAATGGACCCTGCCGCCTCCTTTAAGCAAGAAAAAGCTGTGGTTTGGACCTGAAAACATCTAATTTTTAATTAGATTAGATGGTGTGGCCGCCATCTAGCGGAATTTGCAGACATCTTGTCAACGATTATTATTGCAACTATGATTTATGCTCACAATGAAAGAGTGGCGACAATTTTTTCTCATGAAAGCAGTCTGGAGATAATAACAAACTGGCACCATTGCTCAATATACCTGTTTCTTTTGTGCGCGCAGAACTTTCTATGCCATTTCTGTTTGATTTATTGAAATCCTATCCCTAAGGAAAATCTTAGGAACCCTGTAGTGGGTATAATATTTAATAAAATAAATGTATTTTTAATTTGCGCGTTTCTGTAATAAACGTACTTTTCAAGGTAAACGTTATGCGCGTAACTGATTTTCGCGATAAATTATTTGCGTCGTTGGTAATCTTGCGCGGTTATGTCATATTGCGGTAAAAACCGCGATTTTTCCACGAATGGTATAAAAGTGATTCTATTACAAAGTATGTGGTTCTTAGGAGAATTTAAAATACACTTTAAAAATGAATAAATATTTCGTCATATGCATCTAAGAGTTGTCAAAAAGAAACAGTGATTTTTCGTTTAAAATAAATAAAAGTCAAAATTTTTTTTTCTGGATTGTCTCATGCCTTAAACAGAGAGCATATAAATCTAAATAGAGAGGACACGTAATGGTAATATCCGACTAGCAAGTCAACGCGATTCACAGCAAGTTTTTTATTGTTAGCTGAATGCGCCAGGATGAACCGGGGTAATATTTATTTAAAATTAAAACGGCAATAATCCCGCGCGTTGAATGAATATCGATTTATCACCGGCGTACATACTTATATTTAACGCAATTTTAAACGAACCTGTCGCTAAAAGGATTTTCGATTTAAGAATTGGTCCTGGTTCTGGTTGACATTATTTTGACAGCGGTTCTAAAATAATGACGTCATTTAAAATATTATGAAGATATCTTTGATTTTACTCAAAAAAAGACTACCTATAATTTTGCAAAATTTTAGGGGTTATGTTTACAACCAAAAGACCGAACCAACCTCCCAGGCTGGTTCTAAAATTTCATAACCGGGTTGCAACTGTGACGTCATTATTTTAAAACGAAAGGACCGGTTTCGGTTCTGGTTCAACTAGAACCACGACCAATTGTAAATCGAAAATCCTTTAAGTGAGCTGGCAGAAAGTTTTTATTGTATATATTTCTCAAGCCTTTATTACTTGTAATAATTAAAGAAACAGTAGAGAAGAAACAATTTAGGTTTTCTCCGGTCAAAATATTTTGCTATCTAAGATTACTTAAGTATTTTAATAACCCCGTCATTTCCGAATGTTGGAAAAATACATGATTAGGAGATCAGAATGGGTAAGAAGATATGTGAAAACTGATGGGTCTCATATGATAAATTTCCTTGGATATTCCTACAATGGTTCTGTTCTCCTAATCCAAAAGAGGCGGTTGTGACGTAACCGTGTCAATTTCCATCATGAGGAGTATTCTACAAAATTGTTTTTATGATTTTTTTTCAATTTGACCGCCGAAGACGAAACCTTGTAAAAAAGTGATGTTTAATTTAAAATAAAAGAAAAAAACTGGCGCCGCAGGGCAACATTTTTGGGGAAGTTGGTACGTAATTTCGTCGGAGGGAGTCGATCGCCTCCCTCTGTATTCGCCACCTGTGACTGTACCCGCACGGGTCTGTTTTCTGCAACGCTGTTAGCCTTCTAATCGATTAAGTGCTTTTTGAGATATCCGTAAAAAAAAAATATGAAACCGAAATCAGCAAAATTTTAATACTATTTTTATTTAGTTTAGAATCGCGTCAAATGCCTGCCGACAGCTTTTTAAGTTTAACAGCCGGTAGGTCATAGATTAAAAAAAAAAAAATAAATTAAAAAAAAATATGAGCGCCACGTATTTAAAGACATTGCAAGAGGTATGATGTTAATATAGTATTAAATAGCCCAACTAATAAGTCAGCTAAATAGCAAAATGGCATCAAATACGAACTGTCACAACTATCAAGACACTTCCCTGATTTAGCAAAATAAACAATTATATACTTACTATACTCCTTAGTCTGTTCCTTTTCTTTTGTTTTCAATCTCACAAGGATTGTTTGATGAAATTTTGATATTTATTTGTCTTGATCAGGGTGTTCTGGTTATTACCAGATTGAAGCATAAATAAGTAACTAAATAAGAACTTTGGGCTGGGATTGTACCAAACCTGGACGACCTTCTTCAACGGAGAGTGAAAGAGAAATAGGAACACAAGTTTTTGACATTTGCAGATTTAATGACGAACAGAAAAAAAAACAGATTTTGGACTAGTCTCCTAAAACTCAAAAAATTGTAAATATTTAAATATTAAATATACTAATATATTATTAATAAATATTAAGTTGTATTAAAGTTACCGATTTATGAGCTCATATACCGTGTACAAATTGTAATACCTATATTCGTTACCTTAAAGTTCCTAAATTAATTTCAAAATAAATAATCTTGGCTTGTATATGTTGCTACCACCGCTATCACCAAATAGATAACACAAGCAAAGAAAAATATGAAAAAAATATGCCTTTTTAAAAAAAAAAAAAATAAATAGTCAAAATCTTGGCGATGTCAAACAAGTCAGTGGTACTCTGCCCAGCGAACCCCAGGCCAACCAACCGAACTATGCTACGTCTGTACGAGCAAACTCTCAGCAACATACGTCAACTGGACAGCCTAGGGCATCAGACCGAGTCACCCTGAAGTGCTAGACACTGTCATGTGCCAAAGATATTTTTAAAAGGGAATGTCCGACACCATATAAAAGTAAACTCATTACAACAACCTGACCCCCCAGACTGCTACTCTGCAATGTGAGACCGAAACAACGAGCCAGCCTTAACCCCACATTTTAGCCCGACAATCCGAAGCGACAGGTTTGCAACCTGTAAATCTCTACACTAAGTCAAACGAAATTAAGGCAAAACCGATGGTTATCTGTCAGCCATGTCATAAAGTCAAGAAAGAAAAAAATTACTAAATTACAGCCTTAATTAAAGAAGTCATTTCGCAGCTTGGCAGTTGTTGCTTCATACTAACTGTAATGACGATTTATACTCAATTGGAACCCAAAAAAAAAAGAAAATTACAACTGTCATCCGCCAATATGATCCCTCCAAAATAAGACCAAAAAAAAACTTTTTTTTTAGAAATAAAATATTTAAAATGTAAATCTCAAACCGGTAACCTCCTGCGATGACTGGGATTGGTGTTGCACTGGTAGGTACTTATATGTTGGAGCTTGTAGGAAAAATGGAAAGAAGTTGGAGAAAATCTCTGCATACGGCCCCACAACTCTACAACTACCTCTCGCCCAAAAACCCTAGAATAAAGAGAATAACACTCCTTACTATTCCAGAAAATAAAATAAACTACCTCAATTGCAACACTTTATTGGACTCAAAAAAAATGACTAGGAAGCTTACCTCGTACGAGGGTTTTTAGGCACACTTGCCTCCAGAGGACATCTCGGACATCTTCGGTGGCTGGTGTGGACACCTCGTGGGAACTAGGAATCCATCACCACGAGTTCATACAGCAGCCCCTATGGTAAGGAGAAAGCAAATCATCAAATTGAGTCCCAAAAAAAACGTGTGAAAAACCCAAAAAAAAAAAACAGAAAATATTTTCAAAATTGACCAACTTGGAAGGCCGAATTCTATTATCAAAAGTCCACTTACCAAGATAGAAATTCTGCTGAAGCTGCTGGAGTTAATCGAGCGTCCGCCCTCAGATGGACGGTGGCGACACGTGTGCGAGTGGCAATTTTTTATCCCAATAGGTGCGGAGCTTCGTTCCCAAAAAACTACTTAAACAATAAGAAGCTACCGCAAATTGGATCTGGTTTGATCCCTATTACTTAGGGTAAAAATCCTCAACGGATTTTAGAAAAATTGGAACACTCGATTGCACTGAAGCATGGTTTTTGCGTATTCCTTTTTAAAACCTTACCGGAAATACGTCACTAGGAAAACCCCTTCTCTAAAAATCAAAAACACCATCCAAAACTATAATAAAAAACTAACCCGGAAAGCATAACAGCCCACTGCTGCCAATCCTATGAATTAAAAATCTTTACACTTGGAAATCCAGTAATCTTCTCAAAGACCAGTGTTAAAACGACAGCCAGCAGAATAAAAGTCAATATTGGGGGAAATAAAAAAAAAATCCCAAATAGGAGAACTGACGTTGTCTAACAACGGGATTGTATAAGCGGTTCGTATTACACCCTCACTTACGTGTCTTTATTTTATAAAATTGCTAACAATCTTATATATTATACAAAAGAGTCCACCTGGCAACATTGGATTGTGATAGAAAACGGAAACTGCCTGAATTTGATAGCGACTACCGCGTAGTTTGAAAATACAACAAAGTATAAAAATTTGCGACTATACTCGAAGAGATTTTAAGAAAATAAAATAAGAGCCCTACGTCTCAGCCGAAAATGGTACTTTACGCTCAAAAATAAATAATTACGTTAATTTGTTAATCAACAAAACGACCTATTTTTTTCCCTCTCGATCAATTGATGAAAGCGCGTGCAGGTTTGCACATCCTTCTATACTCTGTTTTGCCTAAATCATAACCTAGAAATAGTCATGCAACAAAAATAAACAAAGTGATGTTGTTTAAAAAAACCCCAAATCTAATTGCGGAAAAATGAGTTTAAACAGGACAAGCTTGTTCAACCCCGGGTTATTGATGTCAGACGTCACTCCTGTTAACCGACAGCAACGTGCCACTAAAAAGTCGAAATAACAAGTAGGCAAACATAACAGTAGAGAGGTTCTGGTTACGACAGCCCTACGGCTTCTATGATTTTATCGCATTTCTATTAGAAACACGGCTATTTTTAATTAAGCTATGCTTCGAAGTAATGAAACACTTGTGAAGTAAAAAATTGATTAGTTATTGTCGTAAAACCAATTTTTAACGTAACAACGCAACGCGGGCGATCAATAATATGGATAGTTCCCAACGCGGAACTCGTCCAAAAAATACGATTTTCCTGTGCGCCGCCACTGCCTTGGATCGATAAAAAAAGCAAGAGCGAAAGCGAAAGTGGCGTACCAAGTTTCCAAGCCAAGAACCAAAAAAAAAACGATAGCTGCGCCACTTGGTTTTCAAGTCAGTTGAGCGGGGTCGCGAATTTACCATTAGGTGTCCTCTCTATTTAGATTTATATGCTCTCTGCCTTGACAGAAACACCAGCACGAGCATAAACAGCTCGTGCCAATAGTGCAAAAACTAGTGCAAAAAATTTGAACACGCGTTGGATACATAACCGCAAAAATCCCTTTTTGTAAGTTGGACAGAAAACCTAATGAAAAATAAAAAAGTTATCCAAAAAACTGTTATGTTGAACACTAAAAACCAAATTAGTTCTGAGAGTTGCGAAACTAGTTTTTCAAGTTGAAAACGACATTAAACATAGGTATTGATAAACCAAACCATGCACAAAATGACATTCTCACTAAAAAGACAAAAAAATCTTCATGTTCAATAGAAGAAAATTGCAAAACAAAATATTTAATTACTACATTTGCATAAGTGACTTAATACGTTTTCAAGACGAATCACTTTTTAATGAGGGTTTTAAATTCTCCGTCTTGGAACATCATGTTACAATAATAAACACAAAGTAAAAACTTTATTTGGTAAAATCTCGATAATAAAAGATTTTAAACTAATTTTAACGATTTATTACTCGATTTAGTAAAAAAGAATACTTTTTAAGTCTAATAATATGTTTTAAAATTGTTTTAAAAGTTGTCCTGTATTAAGAGTCGGTTAAGTTTGCCCCCTCCCCCAGGCAGAGTTTTAAAAAAAATTGAATACCAATATTTTGCAGACATTTTGTACAATTTTGGAAACACAAGAAATTAAATTTTGCACACAAAACATTAAATTTTGCACACACAAAATTAAATTTTGCACACACAAAATTAAATTTTGCACACAAAACATTAAATTTTGCACACAAAAAATTAAATTTTGCTCACAAAAAATAAAATTTTCCCCACCTTCCCACGAACTCTGGCCATTTTTATACGGTTGCCCCCCCCCCAGACTTATGTCATTCGAAAAGTATAATTTTGCACACCCTCCAGAAGTCCTCGGTAGGGTTCTCGAGAAACCAGGTTAGGCCCCCCCCAGACGATACTTTTTAAAACATTTTATGTCATTCAGGTGTAATTTTGAACAATTTTCAAACTTTGCAGACTCCCTAGGAACTCACTGGAGGGTTCTTGTGAAACCAATATTTTTTTAAATTGTTTACGGTGCATGGTAAGGATGGAGTTTCACACAATTTTGCACACCTGTTTTCAAACTTCGCACACTCCCTAGCCCCTAGGGTTTTCCAGTAACCAAGTTACCCCCTCCTCAGAAAATGTGTTTTTGAAAATTTTTATATTATTCAGAAGATTGTCAGAACAATTTTCAAACTCCCTATCAACACGGTTACGGGGGGAAGGCAAGCTTGTCAGTTTTACCTGTAAAACGTAATTAGTTTCCTCAAAAATGATTAAGTGTTTTTATTGTAGTTTGGACAAGAGAGAATCGTATTGATAACAAATTATTCGCTTATGAAAACGTAAAACACCATAGACCCGAAATTCAAGTCAAACAATCACGTTTTTATTTAAATGAACTTACTTTTTATTCCTTTCAAAGGGGAGCATAAAGATTGAATAGTTTTACTAGGGAATCATTAACATAAACAATGTATTTTTAAGAGTTTTAAAGCTCGCAAAAAACCTCATGCAGATGTTTTAAAATAAATACAAGGTCCAACTCAAAATATCGTTAGATATGAAAAGCAGCTAAAACTCTTTGAAATATAGTAAAAAAACTTTATCGTAATTTTTGTAGCACCTAAAATAGTTTTTCTTTTCATATATTTTCCAGTTACGTAAAAAGTGTGCATTTCAAAGCCTCTGAGGGAGAACAGAAAAACATTCTCGGTTGTGTTAGATTCAAAGATGAAGGCGTTTGATGAAAAGTTAGGCGATATAAAAAAAAGAGTTAAAACTCCAAAATTTAGGTTAAAAATAGAGCATTTAATTATCATTTAACTTCTAAAACTTCCTTAAAACTGATCAGATGTCTGCTATCTTAGCGTTATTAAGTTCAGTGCAGATAAATCTCGAACACCCAACGAGCATTAGGTTGACTGAATTTTAAAAACATGTAAATTTTTTAAAAACCATTAGTAACCATTTATTTTGAATTTTTGAATAAGTCTCAGGCCACAATAGAAAAGCCTTTGAAAACTAAGCAAATTTTGCCAAAAAAAACATTTTCTACTTACTCGACACTCAAATTAGGAATATGACAGTACTGGTGGAACACCTTGGGACATTTGTCGCAGCACACCAGCTCGCCCCCGTCCATGCACACCGCGCACCAATCCTCGTTCGGATCGTCCTTGCTGGTGTCCATCAGTTCGGCCTTGATCATTTTTTGCGTGGAAGGACCGTCGTTGCCAGTGGAACTGTCAACGTGCGGCGAACCGCCTTTCTGACGCCCTTCGGCAAGGACCTGGTAAAGTAAAGAGGTCTAGAAAGACAAATTTAATCATTTTTAAACGTTTTTTAGCGGTAGAGTTTTGTTTTTAGGCGAGTTTGTGGGAAATCGTGAGTCCTAGGATAGTTAGACTGCGACTGTTAGAAAACCCGCCATTAAATAATGTACAATCGGGGAAAAGTCCACTCATTTTTCCGCGATAGTAATAATTAAAATATTAACGTTTACATTAAGGGAAGTAAGTGCTCCATTATTTATGTTTCATAGATGACAGTATGACACTGTCAACGTGAGGCGAACCACTTTTCAGACGCCCTTCGGCAAGCACCTGGTAAAGAGGTCTAGAATGACAAATTTAATCGGTGCGGTTGTATTTTTCAATTTAACTATGTCGACCTGATTTTTTTGTAAAATTTTACGTCATTGAATTTGTTTTCCATGGCAACGCGGAGACTTTATTTATGTTTGTCCACAGTGGGACACCAGAGATTTTTTAGCACCGGATCAAAAATTTGGGGTTAGGTTACTTATTTTGACTTTTCGCGTTCTGCGCCGCTAAAATGCCAAGTAAAATACTAAAATAAAAGAAAACGATTTATTTCAGAATTACCTGCTAAAAAAACGCTACCCAACTACGTATTAAAGTAACTGGGTGTAATGTTTAAGGTTGCATTTACAGGTGCATTTATAATTGAATTGGAAACACTCCCGCTAGCTGATACTGACAACAGGTTAACTTAAAAGCATGCAGATTTAAAAATCGACTACTGGCGCTAGACGAAATAATCGTATTCTATTTTAAACAGGAGCGTCAACGACTAGCAAGAGTCTTTACAACCTCTAAATGGAGCTTTACTGTTTTATTAGTACTCAAGTATCCGTGTGTTTTTGAAACTGAGGTTCTATCTATCCTTTGCACTCCAAGATTTTACTAGTACAATTGCACATTACTATGCAGAAATAATTTAAATTAAAAAAAAATGGTTGAATCAAAGTAAAAACAAAATTATGTGGGGTTATGGGCGCCGAATGTTTCCATGAGAATTCCTAGTAATCCCGGCGAGCCAGTAAAGTTCTCTTGGTTCTTTAATAGACTCGGGGTAATGCCCGAGTAGCGCTATGCCTTTTTCGGCGGGCGACCTCACACGCGGAGTGGTTTCATATTTGTTTTAGAACAATGTTTTCGAAAACACATTTTTGAAAGATAAACATAACCTCGAATGGTTTTCTGTCAGAAATCGTAAAAATACTCTTCTGTCCCACTGCGGCCCGATTTAAAGTTTGTTGACAAAACACCTGCAGTTACCATGGAATCGTATAAATTCTGCAGTCTATCGGCCAACACTTGAACTGCGTATGTCTTCCAAATTCAATGAAGTGTGATTGATTGAACAGTTTTCTTTTTCGGAGTGCACAGGCTTTTAGAAAAAAGGAAACTTAGTTTTTATTTTCGCTAAAGCAAGGAAATGTAAAAAGGAAAAATGTAATTCAGAGGAAATTGTGAGTTTTTCTCTAGTTTTTTTGTAAATCGGGTTTGCTCTAAACCGCAATTATTTTGAGGCTTTTGGGATAGATGACAGCGCCAGACCCTTTTTCCCTGTGCACTCGGGCAAAAGATTAAAAAATGAAAGAACAAGGCGTTGCCAGTTGTACTTTTTTTACTTAAAATCTGGGGAGAAACTATAGCCTAAATGTAAATAAATCCAATATAATTTTGGTACCTAACCAAAAATAAGTCCCGTTAAATTGACATATTACGCCTTTTTTTTTAAAAAAATCCTTGTTTTTAAAAAGATATATGAAAAGTCCCTTAGTAACCTTATTTGTTTTGACGTCTTAGATAGAATGTCATTGAAACTTCAGAGAAGGTTGTTGACTGTTGTGTTGTGTCCGCGTTTGATATTTTTAATAATTTCTGATATTTATGATGACATTTTCATTGGTCGTAGGTAAAGTATACACTATCTCGCATGTTATGGTCATTACGCTCTGATAAATTAAAACACTCGCCTGCGGCTCGCGTCTCAAACTTCATAATCCCGTTTAATGACCATCATAACATGTCTGTTATGTAAACTACTTTTAAACGGTTTTCGACGATGCAGTTATGTTTACAGGCGAGTGTCTGAGAAATCACAAGTCCTAATATACTCAGACTGCGACTGTAAAGAACCCCGCCATTAAATAATGTGCTATCAGGAAAAACTCAATCAACATATTTAAAAACTATCTGATTTTTACGGGATAGTAGTAATAAGAATATTACAGTGGAATTTACTAACATCTAAAATAGTACCTGATGGCCTCCACAGGTCTAAATGTTTAGTCCTGTGTGGAGTACTAAATTTTAAAACTTACTTATCCATTTAGAAAAGACACAAAATTATTCATTATTTTGTATTGTTACCTAAAAACGACTCTTTTTCTCAAAATATATCACGTTTTAGGAGAAAATGGCCTTAAACTCAAATTTTTTGACAGATGGCAAATGGTGAATACGCCAACAACTTGGCACACAATAGCTTAATTTTACGTATTTGAGGTTATAAAGTTAATGATTTTTTAAACCACCTCTGGTGGGTGGGTACTACGAGGCAAAACAAACATAAAAAAACTATACCAAATAAAAAAAACCCAAAACTAAAACAAGTAAATTAAAAAATTGAGATGATCTTAAGGCCTAATCAAGAAAGTTACTGGAAGCCCCCATTTCAAACGTGCAGCTTTCCTCAGTACAAGTTGGTGCAAGCCAAGGTTCAAGCAGGTTTTTATAGATAAAGGCTTTAAAATAAATTCAAAGTTAATGTGTCATAGACGAGGGGTTGTCCACCTTGGCAGTAGGTGTACACATTTTTACCAGTACTGGCAGCACTTGGACTACTGCAGTACTTGATAGTACTGGCCAGTATGTAGAAATCCTGACAATAAATCCCTATAATTTTGGCAGTAGGTGTACATATTTTGAGGGGCTGGATAACCCCTGGGTCATAGAGTATTAATCGGGAAAATAAATCAATAAAGGCAAGTTTTCATTAGAGTGAAATATAACCCCAATTTTAAATTGTTCTACAGAGTTAGAATTTTTTTTTCTAAATAGAAACTTTCTTCTTAAATCCAGCAAAATATTTTAAATATTTAAAACAATTCCTTCTTCTCTTTCTCCTCTTATAGTTACTTTTTTCAAAAAAAGAAAATATAGGGGTCGAATATTTTTGATGAAGTTTGCAAATATGCCATAACTGAAAAATGTGTAAGAACCCCATTAAATGGATATGGATGAAAAAGAAATCATGAAAGGTAGTTATAAGCAAAAGCCCAAACCTGAGAGGTCCAGCTGCAGACCGTAGGTGTACAAATCGTTGACAATACTTGACAATACCTGATAATACTGGACAATACTTGAAAATACTGGACAATACTGGAGATAATACTGGAAAATACTTAACAATACCTAACAATAGTCAAGACAATACTTTCGAAAAAACGAAAATATGAACAAAAATTCGAAAACCAATGCAACCGAAGGAAATTAGTAGCTTATTCTATTACGACAGTTACAGCAACACTGAGATATTTCTGTTTCTTGTTTTTACTTACTATCTTTGTTTACAATGGCCTTGCATTGTAAAAAGAGGGAGGGAGAGTGAGAGAGAGAGAGAGAGAGAGAGAGAGAGAGAGAGAGAGAGAGAGAGAGAGAGAGAGAGAGAGAGAGAGAGAGAGTGCTTGGGGTGTCAACTGAAATGCACTCTTTATATAGTCGAATTTCCCGCCAAGAGCAGGAAGAACAATTAATATACTATAACTATAATATAGAAACAGAAAAATACTATGGAGTGTACTTTTATGAAAAATATTGTATTTCTTCAAGAATTTTTAAATGCTTTACCTGGCCCAAACAGGAAAACATATCTGAAGTAAAAACAATGTATGTCTTTTTCGGTTCTATTAATTTTAAAACTTATCCTTTTACACTAAGTAGGTATGAAAAAAGTACTAGGAAATGAAATTGGGTGAAGTCAAGGATGAAGTAAATTTTAAAACAGTTTTAAAAGACTAATTCCAAATTTTATTACTGACCTTTTTCAAATATACTTTTTAGTGTTTATTAAAAAGATATAGTACCTCCTTTTTTAACTTGTTCTTTAGCAC
Source organism: Oxystoma pomonae (assembly GCA_963921995.1). Classification (NCBI taxonomy): domain Eukaryota; kingdom Metazoa; phylum Arthropoda; class Insecta; order Coleoptera; family Brentidae; genus Oxystoma; species Oxystoma pomonae. The sequence continues at coordinate 20,677,727 of OY998167.1, read as the reverse complement.
TATATGGTTTTTTTTTATAAAAGTTTGTATAAACATGCAAATATAACTTTACCCTGTCTTTTTAGATAACTATATACAGGTACATACTTCTTTAACTTCCTTGTGATACTAGTTTATTATTTTTTAAAATCAAACATTTCTTAGACAACACATTTTTAGTTTTATTTTTAGAAAAATATACATAAGCTTGTTCTTTTGTCATAGGTTTTTTTTTTATGATTTTTCAATAAACCTTTCCTTTCAAAAACTTCTTATAAAATCCAATAAAATATATTTTGAGATTATTTTTTTCAATAATAGAGGTTGAGTTTAAACAAACACAATTAGCTTATTTCTCTCTAGTAGATACATATACTGTAAAATACTAACTAAAATACTCCTTTGCCTCAACAGATATTTAAATACAAACAGCACAATTCAAAAATGTGGAGGCATTAGCTAGGTGATTAAAAGGAGTAGGTGATTAAAAGTCGTCGGAGCAGATAATCTTCTGGACAATATTTGACAATACTAGACAATATTTAACAATACTGGACAATACTTAACAATCCCAGACAATACTTGACAATATTTCAGTTCTTGACAGTAGGTGTACAAATTTTTGGTCAGCTGTTTACCTCTCGCCCAAACCCAAAATCGCGCACAGAAAAAAAAAACTTACTTGTACGCCATTGGAATCCAATTTGGCAATGGTGGCCATCAGATCCTTGACGGACTCCTCGCAAAATTTGTCCAGGCTTTTTTCGGTCTCCCTGCCGAGCACGTGATTGGGACTGGGCGTGGTCGGTATGGTTGACGTCACGGTGGCCGGCGTGCATTTTTGCTCGGGCTGCGAGCGCAGCGTGATCTTGAAATTATCGTTGATTGTGGGCATCGCTTGGCTGTTCGATTTCTGACTGGAATTGCCTGGAACTGAGGAAATGGGAAACACAGTTACCGCCGGTGTTCCCTCTAAAACGGCTAGATTAGAATCACGACCTCGATTTTTTTTCGGTTAGTCGGTTAGTCTGCTTATTATTAAAAACAATTTCAGTTGTGTTTGCTTTTGGGCGAGTTTGTGAGAAGTCGCTAGTCATAGTACAGGGTTCCCACCAAATTCTGATTTCAAAATTCCCTGACTTTTCCAGGTTTTCCCTGACCATTTTTTTTTTAATTCCACTTATTTTTTTGATATAAATTGCTTGTCTACGTGAACAAAATTAGCAGGTATTTATACTATCGAGATAAAAAGCAGATAAATAAGACGAGAAACTTTGTTCGAAAATTTATTTGAAGAGAGAAATCACAGGAACCGAATTCGTTAAATCATAAAAACAAATAAGGTAGTTACAACAATGCCAACAGTATTACAAATAAAAGACTAAATTGTATGAAATGTTAATATGCCCATGCACACGAAAAAGAAGACCAGCGTAAGCTGAAATACGGAAAAACTCAAGACAGAACAAACACAGGAAATATACCAGAAACCAATTACTGAAGAAATAAAAGACAATGTAAATGAACTCTGGAAGAACATCCAAGAAACAGTAACTACGGTGGCTAGTCAAGTGCTCGACAAAAAGAGAAAACAAAGAAGGAAGTAGTTTGATGACTGTAGTAGAGCGACGGAAAGAAGAAATATGACCAGAAAAAATGCTTCAATATCCAACAGCATCTAATATAGAAGAGTATTACCAACAAAAAAGATCTGAAGCACGCAGAATGATATTATAAAAGAAAAAGAGATTATTATAATAAGAGAAATGGAGGAAAACAGACAAAATAACAGAATAAAAGAATACTTTCAGGGAATAACAAAGCATAAAACATGATACCAACCCAGAACCGAAAACTTCCTCTCAACAAACAACGGACAACTGATAACCAAAGAAACAGAGATCCTAACCACATGGCAGAACTACTTTTGCTAACTACTCAACGAAGAGGTAAATACCGATTCTACACCCATAAGCATATAGACCAGATTTTCACCGTTAGACACAATGGAAAAATGCTGGGAATTTGACAGAGAACTTCACCAGATGTTTAATGATTTCAAACAGGTATTTTACAGAGTATGTAGAGCGAAGTTGTGGGAAGCAATGCAGAAACTGGGCTTTTAAAAGCTGATATCCCTGTTAAAAATGTGTACGGAGTATACAAGGTGCAAGATAAGGGTGGAACAGAGCTACTCTGATTGCTTAAGCAGGGTCGTGACTCTCTTTCACGGAAAACCAAGATTGAGACACCAACGGCTATATTCCACCAGAAAGAACCCAACCTACTACTGGCCTTCGCAGATGATGTGGTGGACATAATTGGCAACAGCAGGATTAATCTTAAAGACTCCTTGCACCACAATATTGCTGCATCCATAACTGTTTGCCTAATAAGAAAAGATTACAAAAAAGGAGTAGAACCCTTTTTGGCAGTGGAAGTAGTTGCTGTGGAGGTTCCTACACTTCCAGACTGATAGTGTATCAGTTTTCTTGACTTTACATGACCACTGCTCTTAAAATGGCTCAAGATGGCCTGACGCCCCATATTACTCAATTCAATATTCTTTAAACAAAGCTTACAATATGCTTGATATTTATTGGTTTTCACAGCCTGTAGACAGTGCCACTCTGGTGGACTTTGGAAGGACTTATCCCGTCTAAATTAGAAACAGTTTTTTTCGACATTTTGGATTCTTGCTCCTAATCCACATCATTTAAAGGTTAGGAATAAATACATTTCATTACAAATATTGTCGGATTAGAAAAAACGCGCTAGACTACACTTAAAAGTTGTAACAAAAGAGAGCGCTATGTGTGCTTAGAACAAGGAGAAATAATACCAGGTGATATTTATTATTTCGAAACGAAAACCAAATATGTTCAATAAACACAATCTGCCACCCTGGGTAATGGGTTCATGTCCTACACGTTTTAAAAAGCTTTCCTCTCTCTTTTCTCTTACTCTTGGATTTTAGGTGGACTGTAACTGATTGAGCGCGAAACTGATGAGCAGAGAAGAACTCACATAATATTTTTTACAAAGTAGGTTTATAAATAGATCGAGAAAGAGAAATTCCAGGTTTTGTGTGCCAATTCCCTGACTTTTGAGACTTTTTTGGTCATTCCCTGACTTTTCCAGGTAGCTCTCAAAATTCCCTGACTTTTTCAGATTTTCCAGATCAGTGGGAACCCTGTTAGTATAGTTGGACTGCGAATGTTAGGAAACTCGCCCTTAAACAATGTACTGTCAGGGAATAATTAATTAAGAGACAGCTAATGGCTGAAAGCGCAAGGTGACCTTTAATTTGTTGATGGTCGGCATGGAACTGAGGAAAAGAGAAACACAGTTGCCGCTGGTGTTCCCTCTAAAACGGCTAGATTAGAATCACGTGGGTTCGATTTATTGTCGGTTAGTCTGCTTCTTATTAGGTTGTGAAATAAAAGCGATTCGAATAAACAAAGACACAAAAACGAGTAATCCACAACAAATTTGCAATGCCTTCCTGCAACAATTCACTGTTCCCAGCATTAATAGACATAACCAAATACCTTTTAAAAATTACAGTAAAACAATTTCAAATTCTTTTTTTCTTCTTCCTACAGATTGAAATATCTAGTATAATTCGTAATCTATCAAACAAATTCTCATCAGGTATAGATGAAATACCTCCAGCTATTCTCAAAAAAGTCTGAGGCTTAATATCATTTCCACTTTCAGAAATTATCAACAATTCCTTCCTAACTGGAATCTTCCCATCAAAACTTAAACTTGCAAAAGTGGTCCCAGTGTCAATCCTTCCAGCTGTGTCAAAGGTCTTTGAGAGAGCAATCTACAATAGACTTATTAAGTTTATAGAGTCCAATAACATTTTATCAAAATCTCAATATGGCTTTAGACAAAAAAAATCAACGGAACAAGCAATATTTGCTACATTGGACTACATTACAAAAGAACTCGACAAAGGTAACAAAGTAGCATCATTGTACTTCGACCTATCGAAAGCCTTTGACACAATAGACCATAAAATACTATGTGGCTATCTGGAACTGTGTGGCATCAGAGGGATTGCACTTGATCTGCACATGTCTCATGGTCCGAAAACAAATCATCTCCATTTGCAGAGATGGTGAGGCATATTTCTCAGATTGGGGCAACATCACTACTGGTGTTGCCCAGGGGTTAATTTTAGGACCTATCCTATTCCTCATACATGTCAACTTGTTACCTGAAGCCACCAATCCTCTCCATCCCTGCAAAGGTATGCCTGCCCAGTTCGCTAATGACTATTCTTATGTGGTAGTTAGCAAATCAATACATACTCTCTCAAAAGGATGTTTGGAGGTTGCCAATCTCATGTCTCAATGGTGTAGTGATAACTCGCTTATTTTGAACAAAGACAAAACCGGACTAGTAACTTTCAGCAAATGAAAAAATCAAGAAATCATTTCTTTATGTCCAACTGGAACAAAAAACTATCCCTACAACCAGTTCCATCAAATTCTTAGGTGTTCAATTGGATGATATAATCTGGGAACAGCATACTACACTTGTAAAATCTAAAATTTCGAGTACTTGTGCTCTATTTCGTAGACTGCGGGATGTTATTAGCCTGGAATGCTTCAAAATTTATTATTTTTCTATTATACAAAGCATAATAGCATATGGCATTCTGTTCTGGGGCTCCTCACCTTATGCAATGAATATTTTTATTGTTCAAAAGCGACTATTAAGATGCATGCTAGGATTAAGGCCGCAAAAATCCTGCAGACCACATTTTAAAAAGTTAAGTATCCTTGCTGTACCATCTTTATATTTTGTGTCCCTAGTAATGTTTGTTAAAAGTAATCCTGATGTTTTTCCTATAAATCAAAATAACCATTCTGAGGATATTACTATAAGAACCAGGCAGGCATCAGAATTGGCTATACCTCATTACTCCTCTACCTTCTTTGAGAAAGGTGCCTTCTATCGAGCTATCAAAGCAAACAATTTACTTAAGTAGTTAATAATAATAATCAATGTGTTTTAATATTTAGTTTAGGGATATTCTTTGTATTTTTTTTTCAAATTTAAAACATTTGTTTGGTATTGTGAGCAATAAACTAATTAAGTAAGTAAGTAACTTTTACGGAGAGTTTGTGCGAAATCGCAAGTCCTAGAATAGGTCTGCGACTGTTAGAAAACTTGCCGTTAAATAATGTACTGTCAGGGAAAAATTAATTAATAGATTATAAGAGACAACTAATGGCTGAGAGCGCAGGGTGATCTTAAATTTGTCGTTGATGGTCGGCATCGCTTGGCTGTTCGATGTCCGACTGGAATTGCCTAGAACTGAGGAAATGGGAAACAGAGTTACCACCGGTGTTCCCTCTAAAATGACTAGACTAGAATCACGACACTTCCGATGTTTTTTTTCGATTAATTGATTGGCCTGATTCTCGTTAAAAATAGTTTTAGTCGTGTTGAAGTAAGATTAAGACTTAACAGTTAATTGTTAAGAGTATCATCTTTGCAAATTCTTTCAGCCATCTGTTCTCTCTTTTTCTTAGCACGATTTTTTTAAATATTGTTATATTTGATAGAAATAGCTTAGAACCAAAGTTCTCTAGTGATACTTTTTTAATTTTTTGTTTCTGCTACCATGTTTAGGCTGCTATATTGCACAAACAATAAAACTTTGGAAATGTACCTAAGAATCAGAGCGTTTTTTTAACGAGGAGTCTAAAATCAAAAAAAGGACTTGGACAATCCGTGACGTGGATGTGGATTTAGTCACTCCTTAGAAAGTTTCAATCTCTTTGGTACACTGCTTTTGACAAAAATAAAAACAAGCGTTAAGCAAGTTTAATTAAATTTACCATTATTATGCTGCTGAGGTGTATGCCATTTAGCCATCCCTCCGGAAGTCGGGAATTGCTGCGAACCCGACCTTTGTTGCTGTTGGTGTTGTTGTTGTTGCTGCATGATCATTCTGGCTTGACTGCCTTGCTGCCCTTGCATGATCATCATTCTTACCTGATAAAAGGAAAAAGGAAGTGGAGGGCAATTCACTATATTTTGAATAGATACCTCCAGTGTCGCGAATGCAAAAAGAGGAGTATTATAAGTTTGACCCCTATGGCTGTGACCGAGTAAACCGATTTCGATGCGTTTTTTTTTTGTCAAAATATAAAGTGGTTTAGAAGATATTTTTAATTTAATTTAAAATTTTTATTTTTTAGCTTTCGAAATATAATTAAAAAAATTGATATTATTAGTAAACAGAGATAGTTTCCATGGCCATGTGGTTTCAGCCGGCACTCTTAAATGTTGTACACAAAAATTGGCTGTACTTACTTGATTTTGTTGTTGAAGTTGTTGCTGTTGCTGCTGTTGTTGTTGTTGCTGGTGCTGCTGGTGTTGTTGTGGTTGCTGCGGCTGCTGCTGTTGTGGTTGTTGCTGCTGGTGTATTGGTTGTGATTGTTGTTGCTGTTGAGGAAATCTAATCTGTGGCTGACCTAACCATATAAATCAAATTTAATCGGTTTTAAAGAGTTTTTACATCTTTTTAGAGGATTTCAAGCTGTAGGCAGATAGTTTTTTCTAAGTCTATGCTTTGCATAAAAGTGGCTGCTGATAATTGCCGCAGCTGTTTTTTTATCTGTTTGGTTCTACTTAGGGTAGGTTCTAGAATAATTTGAAGAAATGTAGTTTGTGTAGTATCTTGCATATATTTTCCTTCTATCTATACTGAATATATTTTAAAAATTTTGGTGACGGCTTCTAATTAAATAATACAGATACCCAAAATACAATTTTTAATTTTGACGGGACTTTCACTACTGGATTCTTTGGATCCCTGGTCAAAATTGATCCACAAAGACAAAGGTTATGACCAATCAAGGCTAGAGAAATGGGTAAAACGGCAGATAAAGCTGCAGGTCTTCAGCTAGTTGGAACATATAAAGAAGACTGCGCTATGTCTCGGTCATATAGCATCTCGTTTTGGGGGGCGGGACCAAACGCAGAGATAGTCTTTAAAGCTCAAAAAAAGAGCCATTAGAACAAAGCTCAAACATTTTAAAAGCCGAAAATTCTCATTGCTGCTTCACTTCAAACTCTTTCTTACAAACAGGGAAAATGCTTCGGAAACTGATCACTAGAAATAGAGGAGATCTCTAGACATTTAGGAACACATTTATTATTTAGTTACAAAGTAGATAGTCTTAAGTATTTTAAAACCTTTGCTTGTTGTAACCTGTATTTAACATTTCAAAGATATTTTACTAATTTAATGCATGCATGACTTTTCCAGGTTCTCTCCATGACCAAATTTTAAAAGATAAAACTATTTCCCAAATATAAAACGTTACTACCCTTGAAGTTTATAAATTACATAGCCTTTTTTCAGACTACCAATTTTTGGCTTTGGTATAAAAAGTGCCACTTTTAATCCCTAGGTTATAATATACTATTTTGTACGAATTTTTTTGATCTGCTCTTCTGCTCATTTAAAATCTAAGAAGAAAATTCTTCGAAATATTTATTTAGCGATTTTTTTAAGAAAAATAACGGTTTACAAGATTCCAGGACTTTTCCAAAAATGTCTCATGACATTTCCAAGTTTTCCAGGATCTCCAGACAACTTGAAACTCCGATCTAAGATCCTTTTAAAAGTTACTTTTGCGATTTGTAAATGATCTGATGACAGTAAAGAATTAACTAACTAATCTACCTGGGAACCGATTTTGGAACTGTTGAGCCATGGCGCCCGGAATCGCCTGATACTGCGACGGCCCGGTCTGAATGTAGATGGCGTTGTTGTTGCTGCCGCTGTTCGGTTGCAGCAAATTTCGCAAGTTGCTCCGGTCTTGCAACATGCCCTGGGGGTGAGTGGAGGAAGATACCTGAGAAAACCTCTGTTTTATTAGAATGTTTTAAACCTATATTTTATTTTTAATAAGGCCTATATAGATATTCAAAAACATTAACCAAACAAACCAACCCTTATCTATGTTTCTGTTTTCTTTGTCATTTATCTGTTTTTTTTTTGGACTTTTTTTTACTTCAATTTTAGTTAAATATGTGTTGTGTTTTATACACTTTGAATTTCTGGTGGTGGAGTTTGTGTTGTAGATGGCAAGAATTCCTTTCATAAGTTTTGTTACTGAACCGCAGAGAATAAAAAAAAAAAAAAAAAAACAAACATTAAAATCAACAGCAGTTTACACTTTAAAAGCAAAGTGAGCTTAGGTTGCCGATAATGACGTACACTTCCGGCCACATAAAATGCGTACAGCAGAAGTTAGCTGCAGTTCAGTTGAATTTAAGTTTTGCTAATTGCGTTGCTTATTGTAACTGACTTTGACATTGTAAACACAAACATAAGGAGACTGGCCACACTTTACAGAAAAAAACTAATATACTAATGAATAAAACAATTTTTTTAAATTATTCAACATTTTATTATAAAAAATTATTCTTAAAGCTCATTATGGACAAAACAGGACCACAACTGTGCGAATAAGAAAAAAGTATCGAGAAGAAGGAACTGTTTGGCAAAAGGAAAGCAATAACTTAATCATAGTCAGCGCACCTCTCTCTAAAGGATCAGTAAATTTGAGTAATCTAAGTCTTTGCAGACAACCAAAAATGTTAAAAATCAAAAAGAAATTATTAGAACACTACGTAAATTAAAAAAAAAAAACAAGAAAATGTTTCTTCAGTAGCGTGTCATTGCCCCGTCAGCCTCGATAATGTTTGCCAGTCTTCATGGCATGGAATCTGCTAAATTTTAAAATAAATTTCGATTTGAAACAATGACTTCGTCGTACCCTCTGACTATGAGCTCCATTAAGTGTTTGGAATTTCTGGGAACAATATTCATTTGTGTTAACTTTTTGCTATAAGGCCCCACACATTTTCCATGGAATTGGCGTCAGGAGTTTTTGCCGGCCATGGCAAAACCTCGATGTTGTTTTGCTGGAAACACTGTTTAGAAATGCGTGCGGTATGGATAGGACAGTTATCCTGTTGATACCCAAAACCTTTTGGATGAAGAATGGTTGCTTCTGGAAGCATAACATTTCTCATCATATCAACATAAACCTCAGCCGTAAATCATCCATGGATTCTAAAGAGTCTGAAAAATGGATCCAGGAAAATGTGCCTCAATTTTCGCCTCTGGGGCCATCGCAAATGGGTGGTCTTCAAGAAAGTCGATCAGTTGCTGATCCTGCTGAGGCGTCCTGACTTGGGTCAAGCCAGTGCCACGTCTTCGTCGAACAATTCGTTCTTCTTGATACTTTCTTCTTATTCTGACAATTGTAGCCTTGTTTCGTCCATAATGGGCCGCTACTCTTCGAACCGACCAACCACCCTATAATTTTGCCAAAATTTGGGCTTTTTCGAATTCGTTTAGTTGGGGCATATGACAACAACAAAATCTGACAGTGACATTTTTTGTCAATTTGAAATACCTAAAATGTTACTGAGTTGCAAGGCCCATAATACACTATATAAAATCGGCGTACGCATTTTATGTGGCCAGAAGTGTGGCTACCATCAAAATGAACCCCCACCAAATCTTTATACCTGATGTTGCTGCTGATTCATCCCCATACTCGAAGCCATTCTGGGTATCAGCGCCCTCTGCAAAGGCGCCCTCTGCAGTCGAGAAATGTTCAACTGTTGGGCCAAAGAGATGGGGATGGCCTGGTTCATGCTGTGGCCAGGTGGACCCATGTTTTGCATTCGATTTGAATGACCTATTAAGTTTCAGTTTAATTGTTGAGAAAAAGATTTATCAAAAATCTACTTAGGAAAAAGTGAAATTGTAAAGTAAGAAAGAATACAAAAATAAAGAATATTCCTATTACTAAATCAATTAGATTACTACTGTCTACAACTCTAGACTTACATAATTCCAAAAGGTGGTGAGCTAGCGAATGAAAAATACAATATTTTATTAATTATTTCAGTGTGCCAACATAATTTTAGAAATTAGTAATGTATAACAAATCTCTAGATATACAAATTCTGTACATTGAATATTTTTTTTTTAATTTTTGGTGTTGGCTAACTAAACAAAATATTGTCTGTTTGTTCCAGCATCACACAAAAAATATTACACGGATTTTGATAGGGAGTTTTACTACTGAATTCCTAAGACTCGGTTCACAAAAACAAACCGGGAAAAAATACAGGCGAAACCGGTATTCTACTGGATGGAAGAATTTAAGGGGCCGCAGGAAAAGGAAAGTGGGGGGAGTGGTGGGAAGAGGAGGGATAGATAAAGCGATAAGGTGGAGGGGAAGGGGAAATTATAATTTAAAACAGGCGAACGAAGTCGCGGGCAAGCGCTAGTTTAAAATATTGCAAATTCTAGCAAGGATGCTTACCAAAGTTTTGGTTCATGACTTGACCCATCATGCTGCTACCGGATTGCTGCTGCTGCTGGTATTGTTGCTGGCTGTTTTGGAACTGAACATACGAGGGTGGGTTGGGCAATCTCACGCCCATCTAAAAAAAAAACAATTTTTTTGAGAACCTGGGCTGACATACCAAGTTTTTAAGGTCTTGCCGAAAGATCAAATCAAATTTATTTTATTGCAAAAAGCCTATAGATGTACAATATTTTTCCCTATAGTTAAAAACTCTTAACAACTATATACTTACAAAGTATAATTTTGTAGTAGAAAGAAAATTACGGTATTTTTAAAATTGTAAATTTGGAAAAAAAGGTTTACATTTTCAGTTATATCTTTTAGTGAATAGTGAACTGATTCTAACAACTAATTTTTTAAAGCAAAATTAAATCTTTTTACATTTAAATCTTTTATATTATTTGGTAGTCTATTCTAAATACTTTTTCCTCAATGAAAAACGGAGTTCCTGGTAAGTGCCGACAGTGGCCTATCAGTATGCAAGTGATTTTTTGCCCTTCTATTATACTGGTGTAATTCACACCTTTTTTGAAATAATGCCTGCTGGGTGTAACTGTGAATCAATGTTAGTGATTCAAATAAAATAAGGTCATAAAAAGCAAGTATTTTTAGGGATTTAAAATATGATTGGCAAGATGTTAAATTAGAGATCTTTGCTGAGGCAAATTGCCCTTTTTTGTAGTAAAAAAAACTATCTGTATTCTGTAATTCGCAGTGTAACCCCAGAATGGAATGCAATATCGTGTTAGACCTCAATTGCATCTTCTTGATTTAGAACCTCCCTTGTTACTTTTATTGCATAGAGGCCCGATGCCAATTTTTTTATTGTGTTGTCATACTGTGTCGCCCATGATAATTTATAATCAACAGTTATACCTAAGAATTTATATTCTTCAACACTTTGGATGGGCCTCTATTTGAAGAATTAGTTTGGTTCTGTTTTGAAACATCATATGTTTAGTTTTATTTAAATTTAGGGCCAACTTATTAGCATCAGACTGCCCTGTGATCTGTTCAAGGTCCTCATTTATCATCCCCTCCAACTCCTCCTTGTTATTAGATGACCAAGTTATACTTAAATGTAAAAATACCTTGTATAGGAAGATCTGAAAGATCATGGAAGGGAAGAAAAAGAATGGAACCCAAAACAGATCCCTGAGGTACACCGCAAGTCATTGAAGCAAAAGAAAATCTAATCACCCCACTTTTATCCCTTACTGTAGTAATTTGTTGCCTATTTACAAGGTAGGACATAAACCACTGCAAGTCCTCACCACGAAAGCCGTAAAATTCTATTTTCTGCAGCAGTGTACTGGGATCTACACAATGAAAGGCTTTTACGAGATCACTGATGCAACAAAAGACTTATCCAGTTTTAAGTATATTTCATTAAGGAAATTAAAAATAGCTGCTCCACATAAACACATGTGATTGGCTGAAAGCCGCACGTGAAGAGACCCTGTCAAGACTGGAACGAATGAGTCCCCATTTTCCCTCAGAATTCTGCAAACCCATTTTTCATTAAAATCGCAATTTGTAGAGTCAATACTTCGTCAGAACATTGTTTAAAGGACTCGTAATCTATCAGAATGACACGATCATCTCCCTTGAGGTCATACAGATCCGTACGCATGTGACCTTTCTACGTGTATGCCTCAATGAGGTCACATGGTTACTTTGACCCCGCCCGCAGCGCATAGAAAAGGCGGTCCCAATTCAGAACCCTTTCTGTGCGACGTACTCAGACATTTTCAGTTTACGTTGGTGTCAGTATAAATAGGGAGTTTTTAACCTAATCTGAAATCCATCTACCGATTGGCATCGATTCCAACAATAATTGAACATATGATTTTGACAGGCATCAGTGATGAGGCCAATCGAAAACAAATTTAAGGCTATTTGGGAAACCACACCATTTATTAATCGATTCATTCATTTTTTTTAAATAAATAAAAATTGAGGTTATGTTTTAATCCATCCGTCAACAGTCACCGGCTCCAGGGGTCGATGGCCATTGTTGGCATCAGTCGGTTGCATCGGAAATTCAGAAGAACGCATTTGATGGCTTCAGAACTTTTCAAGAACTTGTTTGACACAACCGATCAGCAATCGTTGAGATTCCAAACTCCCCCATACTTATGAAAACAACCCAATCTAACCAACCTGATCCAGCTGAACCCAGATATTTTTCCTTTTTTTTTAAGACTTGTAGATAATTCCCATGGACCTGTAAAGATCACTGGTGTTACTGGAGTTACCGAACTTCCTAGACATTTTGGTCTGTGGTAACATTGTGGAGCGATGCGGACGATTTTGTGTTTCTTTTTTAATTTTTTTAATGTATTCATATTCTTCTTTTGTGCTTTTGGAATCAAAAGAACTTTAGCAGTAGTGCAGAAGTGCGTTTATGTCTTTCTTAGGTAAGTATTCTGGAGAACAAAAAAAATTAAAATTATTTTTGTGTATACCCTACTTTAGCAGTAGTGCAGAAGTGCGTTAGGTGTGTGCCTTAGTGCCTTAGGTAAGTATTCTGGAGAACAAAAAAAAATTAAAATTATTTTTGTGTATACCTTATCTCAAAAAAATATTTGATAATTTTTTTGTCTTCTAATCTTTCCTTTTTTCCCAGTTTTTTTTCTATTCATTTTCAAAAACGACCAACACATAAAAGCCCTTTTCTGAAAATTTTAAATCATTTTCCTCGTAGTTTTTGGTCTTTTTGGATTTACTTAAAAAATAAAAATGGCAAGAGTTCGCGGTCGCCAACAATTTCATAACTTAAACGACTTCGACAAAGGACGCATCGTGGGCATGAAAGAGGCTGGTTTTGGTTTACGGGAAATTGCAAGAAGGGTTAATGCCAATCCATCAACAGTGTTAAGAGTTTGGAGAAGGTGGTCCAATGATGAGACTTATAGACGTCGTGCGGGTTCTGGACGCCCTAGATTATTACAAGGTCGTGATTTACGGCATCTGACTTCTTGCTCTCAGAAATCGACGGGACAGTATACGACAAGTAAGAGATGTTCTAGTTGCAGCTACAGGACGAGTGTTTTCAAAGATGACAGTTAATCGAAGATTGCTTGGTATGGGGCTGAGGGCTTACCGTCCGATTTTGGTGCTACATTTGACCCCACAACATAAGGCTCGCCGCTTGGAGTGGTGCAGAACTCGGCAAAACTGGAATGACGAGTGAAATACCATAAGCTTAAGCGACGAATCCAGGTTTTGCTTAGGCGGCCATGATGGACGCATGAGGGTTAGGCAATTTTGAGATGAGAGACGAAATGTAGACTTTGTTGTTAAACGTGATACAGCAAGACAGCAAAGAATCATGATATGGGGTGCTATATGGTTAGGAAGGAGATCACATCTAGTCCTCATCAACGGCAATCTGACTGCTCCGCGATATATCGATGATGTGCTGCAGCCAGTTTTACATTCCTACCTACAAACTATCCCAAATGCGATCTTTATAATGCCAGACCGCTTATTGCTCGTGAAACAATGGACTTCTTAATGAACTTGGCATAGAGACTTTGGAATTGGGATATGATAGGGCGCAATCAATCGATTACCACGTCCCTCTGGAAACTTAGATGAACTCTGGCATGCCGTAAGGGGGATTTGGAATAGATATCTGTAGTTTTTGAATAACTTTAAATTTGATATTTTAAATATGCCTTTAGGACAGATGAACTCTGGCATGCCGTAAGGGGGATTTGGAATAGATATCTGTAGTTTTTGAATAACTTTAAATTTGATATTTTAAATATGCCTTTAGGACAGTTCAAACATTCCTTACGACTGTGACTGGATGTGTGATAAGTTGGTTTTTTTTTGTATTATTTTTATTATTATTATTTGTACTGTTAGCTATAGTAATATTTAATTCTTTTAATACTAGATGTTATTTAGTTTAGAATCGTCTACATCAGTTCTTTTCACCAAACCTTATTATTATATTATTGTATTGTAACAGTTAGTGTGACAGTTTAGTGAGGTCAGTGTACACTGCCTTTTTTAATTTGTGTTTGTCATTAGGTCGTGTTACCTACTGTTTGTTTTTAAGATGCATTTAAATTCATGTGAGTACCCTACAAACATAAATGTATCTTTATCAAAATCAAATCCTTGTTTTAAAACTGAAGGTGGACTGAAGTCCACTTTCAGCCAATTGTGGGAACCGATCTCCTGAAGATGCAGAGCACTAGAATCGACGAAACGTCGAGAAGACAGACATCTACAGAACGACGGCCCAACATCCCAAAAGACAACATACTATAAAAAATAACTTACCTTTTTTACAAATAAGGTTAGATAAAATCGGACTGTTTTCTTCAAATCTTCTTATTTTTTCCCTAATTCAATTAAAATCTCAAAATGCAAATTTTTTACAATACTTCCCTCCTATTGAAATATTTCTAAAACTTAAATTTAAAAAAAGACTCCTTTTTAAATATTTCAAAAATTTATTTTACCTGATTTTTACTCTTCCACGCCTTCTCTTTTAATGCCCTGCTTTTCTTATTAACCAAAACCTCAGGGTTTCCAACAGCTGAAAATAATCAGTGTTACCACATCACTTCTCCACCACCAATCATAACCTATTTTGAATTTGCATTCAGCACTGATTTTCTATTTTCCTAAACTTAATGCTGTAAAACAGAGAAGGACGGAGTCACGTTTAACTGATCCATATCACCCCGAGGGTGATGATCGTGTTATTCTGATAAATAACGATTCTGTTAAAAAATGGTCTGACAAAGAATTGATTTTAAAAATTGCGATTTTGATGAAACATCCCACTGATGGTGGCGAACGTTCGAAACTTGCGGAGAAAATAACAAATGCTGATAATGGTCAACAGCCTGAAATTTAAAAAATTGATAAAACTCTCACCTGCTGCTGACTTTGCTGCACCTGGGACGATTGCTGCTGATGCATGAATCCCAGAGGCGAGGTCTGTTGGTGCAACGGACTCATGGGACTTTGCTGCTGAGGCGGCCTCATGGCGCCGGGACTGGGCGAGCTCTGCGGGGGCAGATGCCCGGCCGGCAGCATCACAGAGGGCGAGGTCGTTTGGGAGGGGTAAACGCGGCCGTCTACCACTATCTGGCCGATGGTTGACATAACTGTTGGCGCAGAAAATGTTACAATAAGTTTATTTTCACTAGCTTATTAGATCCCAAAAAATAGGGACATCAGTTTTGGAGCTTTATCATACCTTTATACCTAGGCAATCAATCAAAAACAACACACCTATATGAGTGTAATTTTTTTAAAATTTTGCATGCAATCATATTGAATATTATTTTTATATTTTTACAAAATGTGAAAATGTTGTTTTTGCAGGAAAATACACTCAGATACAAAATTATCTGATAATGTTTATTCTTAAGTATAGTTTAGGGAGGAAATTACTCGAAAAAATTTTATTTAAAGGCGTTTTTAGGAGAGTAATGTGTCATCAATTGGACTAAACATAGGAAATTTTAGTTTTTCATTTCAAAGTGTCATTTTATTTGTAAATAAACAATAAACACTTGACGGCTTGTTTTTAGATAGTTAATAGGGTTGTTTTGGATAGCAAGTGGGGTTGTTTTTTAATAGCTACTAGGGCTCTTTACAATAGCTACTTATTAGGGTTGTTTTTGATAACTACTAGGGTTGTTCTCAATATTTATTAGGGTTTTTTTTTAAAGCTAGTCAGACTTTTGATGTAATCGATTGAAAACAGTACTCCTAACTAAATATATCAGTGTAATTTTTGTTAAAAGTACTTGCCTGTAGAAAGTCCTAAGACGTAAGTTGGCATGAACACAAAGAAAAAAAAACGATCGTTAAAACACAGGAAAACTCTGAAAAAATCAGATAAAACAAACCTCACCTTTAATCAGATCGGGTACTTTATCGAGGGCGAGATGAATCCTAACCGGAATCTCGGGGTTGGGAATGTCCGCCCTTTTGCATTTTATCCTCTTCAAGTGCTCAGTGACCTGTTTTTTACTGTAGAGCAAGGCCATGTCGCTGCCAGTCTCAAGAGCGTACTGCGTAAAGTCGATGCAATGGTCTGTCATTTTTGACAGTTGCTGGAGAGCGAGTTTTTTCTCCTGCAGAGTCTTCTGTTTCGAGTCGCACACCTCAGTTAGTTTGGATACCAGCTGTTTACCTCGGACGTTGATCGTGTTTGTCAGTCTAAAATGTTAAAATTACAAAACTTAAAGACCCAGTAGATAATTGATTTGACAGTTCAGTTGCTGTTTGGAGTATAGATATAGGACTAGGAGGGAGGAATAGATAATGATTCCTACCTGAGAGAATGTTGCATTAAGTGATTAAAACATTGAAAACTATCACAATATCACTTATATCGAGCATAGCCAAAGTTATTGAAAAGCTTATTAAAAAAAAATTGGTAGCATTCCTTGATACTCAAAAAATAATTTCACAGATAATTCGGATTTAGAAGTGGTGTATCAATGGAAGATGGTATTACATTTTTAAGAAATAATATACATATGACTCACTCGACAAAGATAAAGCAGTCATTGGGGTTTTTCTGGACTTAGCTCGTTGTTACAGTTGATCACCAGATACTTATCAAAATACTACATAGATACATACATATACAAAATAGATCTTGGATTTCGAGGAGTTTCTGGCAATCTTTTTCAATCATACTTTTTTAAAGGCCACCATATGTTGAAATTGACAATTGTCTTGGTGACCCTAAATTTATTGAGTTTGGTGTTCCTCAGGGTACTGTTTTTGGTCCAGCATTACTCTCAATTTATATAAATGAGCTACTAAATTTAGAAAGTGAAGGAATCCTTGCATCTTTTGCAGATGATATAGTTGTTTTATATTGTGGTGAGTCTTAGGATGAATCAAAACATATTTTCGAGTTTTTTTTTAGCTGTGTAAACTCTCAAAAAAATTGAAATTAAACAAGACAAAAATGTATTTAAAATAGAAAAAACTGACAATATAAAGAACCCAGGTGTTTATTTAGATAATTGACTACCTAAGAGTCGTTTCTTTTAAGTTTAGTTAAATTTTGCTCTGGTGAGTTAGGGTGCTACTTATAAAAATAATATAAAAAAAAGTGAAGTAATGCAAAAAATATTTTTTTAAATTATTATGAGAAAGAAAAGTACATATTTTTCTAATTTAATGTATAAAGCAGACTAATGGATATCAACCAAATATATCTTGTACAGCTACTAACATATCAACATAAGAACAAGTGCAAACTAACCCAAATTCAACACAGATAATAATAATACTAGACGTAACAAAAAAAGGAATATACAAACTTTAAAAAACAAAAAGAGAAGGGACAAAGAACTATTTCATTTTTGGGATCATTTATATATATATCGCGAAATACCAGAAAACCTAAGAAATATTCCCAATTTGAACAACTTTAAAACAAAGCTAAAAAATGGAT
This sequence comes from Oxystoma pomonae, assembly GCA_963921995.1. NCBI lineage: Eukaryota > Metazoa > Arthropoda > Insecta > Coleoptera > Brentidae > Oxystoma > Oxystoma pomonae. Next base: position 20,659,868 of record OY998167.1, on the reverse strand, counting down.
TTCGAGCAAACCAGAAACTATTACTCCAAAATTATAAATGAGAAGTTAAGTTGAATAATAAATAGTTAATGTTAATTACTGACTTTTAATTACTTAATAATTGATTAATTTAAATTTTTTATAGATATAGTAATTCTTAATTTAGTCAGTGACTATGTAGATAGTAGTAAGAAGAAATGTAAAACAGACAATGAAAAAAAAAATAGTTTTAGGTTAGGTAAATTATTGTGTATTCTATAGTTGCTTAAAAATACCAAATTTGGTAAAAATGTTTTTGTGTTAAAATAAGAGCGACTTTTCGCGAATAGAACAAGGTATATGCTTACTTGACAACCAGCTGTGTGATTTCCTTTACCAAAGCGTGTTTCTTCTCGGCAATTAGGTTCTGCCTGTCGTCTATCACTTTCATGGCACTTGTCAAAAGGGCTCTTTTATACCTAAAATGCATGCATAATTATATACCTAAAATTCATGCATAATTATTTCATGATTTTTACTCGGATTTTTTTTTAAATACACCTTAGTGGTGTGGCTAGGGAGGAGGGTATCAGTAGCCAGTGTTGGCGCAAAATTTGATGTGGAATGACCCTACAATTTTTTTTAGAGTAAGGTTTGATTGTACTTCAAATCATGTTGTCTTTCATTTGTTTTAATGTTTTTCAAATTAGACAACCTGTAACATTTTTGAAATTGAAAGACAAGTCGCTTTCCAATAATATTGTCTGTAAACATATCATGCATATTTCCAAATATTATATCTGATATAAATTATTTTTTTGAAAATCTCAATAGTGGCCACATCCCAAAAACCTTGATCCAAAACTTCAAAACTTTGCAAATTGTTACATTTTTTGCAAAAAGATAAAACAATATTTCTAATTCTTTAACGAATTTTCTCGACGAATAATTGTGTTTTTTTTGTTTCAAATATGAAGAAGAAGAACCCCGTTCTTACCCTTAGATTAAAGAGACTTACCCTTAGATTAAAAATTAAGAGACAAGATATCTGGTAAGAAACACGTTTTTTTTAATTTTCAAAATTTAAAATTCTTTTGATGAAATAGTTAATGCCTAATGCGTCAAATGAAGTTTTTTTTCGAGGTTTTTTTCATAAAGACGATAAAATAAAGGTAGGTAAAGTCCTTAAACAAACGTCCAAACAACCATAAAAGTTAATTGACATGTTTGTGTTCAGGTTTGTAAGAATATTGAATTCCGACCTCTTATTAGAATATTAAGGTTGATTTATACTGCCGCCGTTGCCATCTGTGCTCGCCGTTCGAATTGATATTTGAATCTTTTCGTCCGCCCTAGATGTCTCTATATCCTTTTTATTGTGTACCGAAGAAGTCAGTTTAAGCAAGTTTCTGCTAATGACCAGAAAAAATACAAAAATTTAAATCATCTCCAACGGCGAACTTAGACGGCGACAGCATAAATCTTTGTGATAAAAAGATGAATGTGAAGAATGGTATGTTTGCCTCTGTTGTTCAATTAATATCCAGTTGTCATAAGTTGTTTTTTATTTTGTTTATATTTTGTAGTAATAAGTATTTATTCCCAACCAACTTCAGTAGTTCATTACAGGGAATAAAAAAAACATTATAAACATTTGGGTACAACATGCATTAAGTAAATATTTATAGAAATTATTAAATTTTAATTATATTAATTGTAAAAATGGTAATAAATTAATTAATTAAAATAAATTATTAATAAATTAATAAATAAATTGTCATTTAAAAAAAAAATATTTAATAAAAAAGTACTAATAATTATAATAATACTATTGATGTTTATATAAGATGTTTTTTTTTAAGTCTTTTTCAGTCAGTGGCTTATTAATTTTAACTTTTAGTGTGGAATTGTCGAGGAAATTGCACTATGTCTGGCATAATAAGAAATCTGATTCAACTGAAATTTGGCACAATGCTTTGCACATTTTTTAAAATTTTTCTTTATTTTCAGTAATTCTAAGACTGTAAAAAATAATTTTAATGACAGTAAAATTTTTGAACTAAAATCACAGTTGGTGCCTCGCTTTGCTCAGGTTACAAATTGTTTGCCTCATGACAGTATTTAATATAGATACATACCAACATTAAATACCTTCATTTAATTCTTACACTTGCACATTAGCATAAGATGTACCAGTTTACTTCCTCTTGATATGTGTTGTGTTTGTTTTGTCAATAGCAGTACGCTTTAATTAAAACTTGGATGTTTAGAACAAGGTGGAGATTAGATGTATTACTTACTTACATTATTGTAGGTTATTAAGTCATGGATTACGAGAGCAAAAATTAAAATACTTTATCTTATTAACAATTACCTACTTAAATTTTCTATTTCAAATAAAATATTGCTTTTGTCGAATTAAAGAAACATAAAATCATATAGTTTTACCTATACGTTTCCCATGTAAAAAAGGCCACCAATAACCACAGATTACCTAGGTCATTACCCTCTCCACATAGGCCGATCAGCTCTTATCGTTTTAGTGTCCTTTTATCCACCTTCGCCGCCATTTTGACAGAAAACTAATGGATTATCTGTCAATTTTGAGTGAAAATGGCGGCGAAGGTGGATAAAAGGACACTAAATCGGTATGAGTTGATCGGCCTATCTGGAGAGGGTACTGCCTAGGTCCTCTATGGTATATAGATTTTAAAATGACATTTGCTTGCACAATAGCATCATTTTTAGCTAGTAGGTAGTAATATATTTTTTTTTCTTGATGTTCCAGGTGATGTGAACTATGTTTGTTTTAATGTTTGGCATAATTTTATTGTGTTGAAAATTGAAATTGCACTAAATCATATACAAACTATAATAAATTTATTTTGTATAAAACCACTTCAAACATTTATTATTAGGGAGCTTCCAAAGCTCAAATTGGCAGAATTATTTTTTGCATGGTATTATATTAATAATATTATAAGTAGGTACGCCACTGGTGTATTTACTGTAAACAACAGAAAGGTAAACATTGTTCCATATAATAATATAACCAAAGTCTCCGTGTCAGGGGGGCAATTCCAGTGGGCTATCGTTATGAGATAACGATCGCTATCGCCATTATTTTCACTGTTACGGCAACATCGTTTATTATTAATTAAAAAGAAGGCTTAAATGGCACGCAACCAGCAATACTTTCCCAAAACAACTGTCAAATGCCGACAGTCAGTCAAGTTTGTTTAGATTTTTGTTGCGGCGAAATTTCGGGAAAATAATAATTTTCATGAGCTTTTTGCACGCAATATGGACTAAAAATCTGATCACAATGTGATGGTGGTCAACCGTTATTGAATTTTGTTTGGAAAAGCCACGTTCTCTGTGAAGAAAAATCCACATGGGCCTTGTGTGGAAGTGCCTCCAGATTTTTTGTTTGGGTAAGTACTTATATTTACTTTATCTTATATTCTATTCTGCTCTTGTTGGTGCTTAAAGAACACTACTTACATAATGTAAACAAAAAGATATAATAGGTCCGTTTTAAGTTCAGTTTATACATTTTGAAAAGACGTGAGCCAGTGGCCAGAAAACCGAAAAATAATTTTACAAAATATTCATACATTATAAAAAAAAAAGTTGGAAATATCTACCTATATGTAGAGAAAAAATCAAATATTATTTATTTAGAGAGTTTATGTTTGTATTTTTTGAGGTTATAGCCAAATTACTAAATATTATGCCTTGTATAAATAATAGTACTTACAACAGACCGCATTGAGTACCTAGTTGAAGAGAGGTGGCTGATTCTGAACTGCTATGCACGATCAAGTAAAAATTTAGCATCCCTTCTCATACTGTCCCCCCTTCTTCAATTATTTTATTTGCACAGGATAGTAGATCTTTTGAACTCCCTCCCTCTGACAGACAGATAAGAGTCATGTACCTAACTTTCATATATTCAAATTGATTTTACTAAAACAAATTTTGATGTACACATTTTCTTTTTTTAAGGTTTTCAAAGTTTTAATGTTTTAATGTATTGTAATTTACTGTTCTTTTTTTAGGTCAACTGTTGAAAATCTCCAAGAGCAGGACCCATGCTGTAGTGCTAATAAGAGAAAATAAATTATGAAGTTTGGGAATAAACACTTACCGTAGCTGCTCAATGTATATTGATAAATTATCCATAGAAATCAGTTTTGGTAAGTTTTCAATTCCAACACCTGATTTTAAATTTGTAGGTACACCTACAGTCAAGTATTGTCACGTATTATCGAGTTTTCGTACACCTATTGGAGGTGTTGGCCTCTCGGTTTTAGATTCTGAGTTTTAAAAATGTTTACTTAAATCTAGTAAACAAAAAAATTTGTGTAAATATAATATTTTTGTGTAAAAGTAGAGTATTGTGGTTTTTGACGAAACATCATTTTAAGTTTCGCAATTATGTCAGTAATAAATAGTCATTTTTAAATATTTAACCTTTGCGTTTCTACATAATTTTAAGACCAAGTTTCCCACCTTTGTCAAAATCAAAATGCATAAAACTTTTAACTTTTCAAACTCTCTACTGTTGATCAAATTCCTGTCTTAAAAACTTTTAGTTTTTATCTACTGTTTTACAAAGTTTACTAGTTCTTATCAGTAAATTATTTAACCCATCATCACACAAAATTAGTAAAGTTTAAAAAATTTAATAATAATAAATTGTAATTCTACTCAGAAATCATTTTATTGGGATAATTTCAGATAATTTCGTTTTTTTAACCCGTATCAGAGGGTTTTTACCTCGACTCCCCCTTCCTTTGGGACGCCACTGGGTAACCATATACACCTATATAACAAATCTTATGCATTTTTGTTAGATAACGTTTAAAAAATTGGATTATTTAATTCACGTTACATATTTTATGCAGATTTTATGGATGTCACTAATAAAAAGAATAAGTAAAATTGATAATACAGTACCTAAAATATGTTATAAAAATCTAAACTTTTTACATGAAAAAGTTAGCTCATTTTTTTCCTCGTATTGAAAGGTCATTCATTCATTTTGATTCAGGCCTAGATGAGAAGATAAACTTTAAATTTGGCACAAAATTGGAAAAATATTGGGAAAAAACAAAAAAAAAATAGCACATGGTATTGCTATTGTCTGAAGTATTAATTCAAGTGAACTAACTGGTTAGCTGATTAGACTATAGATTTGCATACATCACACCTATAATAAATTACTTTAAATTTAATTTCAGATCAATGATTTCTTGTAATTATTAAGATGTATGATGAATACATTTAAGCAGGCAGCACCCCACCCCACCTACGCAACTAAACATTTTAGCAGGACAAAACACATATGGTAAGCTACCTTCACATTAAAAAGAAAACATTTTAAAATCCAAAAATTCATCAGTAAAATTAAAAAAATTGGCTACTTTCGTTTCAACCACACATAAATTTCCACTTCTTTATTGCTGTAATTTAAGTTTTTGTTTTCTACTATTCTTATTAGCCACCAAAACCTAAATATTTCAAATTTCATTAGTAAAATTCAAGGAGGAATAAAGTTTTAATGTAACTTTTTATGTCCACAGGATATTTAAAAAAAAACATTAAATAACAATTAAAGATCTTGGGGTAACTAGGGGATAAGCCACACTTATTTCGTTAATTTACAAGAAAAACTCAAGTCTTTTTCCACTTGGATCCCAACTTGTTAGATTTTCTGAACTTGTTCCCTTTGTTTTCCCAAGGTTTTTAATTATTATTCACTATGTTGATAGTTTTTTTGATCGACAGTTTACATTACTTTTTCTAAATAATATATACAAGGGCCAAATTCATATCGTTTTTTTTAACAGGCAAGTTTTTTTACGACCTTAGCCAGAAAGTTGTTTTATCCTCTCCCTTAGTTTCTAAATCAAAGTTTCTACTTTACCTTAAATAGTAAGATGTGGGGTAAACAAAAGATAGTCGATAATAAAATTTTCAAAGTAGAATGTAATGTAAAACTTGGTCCGTACTTTTCTAAAAGAATCTAAATTAGCAGACAGCAATAAAACTGGTGGCCAAAAAATTGGTGAGATATAGTCGATGTAAGTCTAATAAGTCGGATTATACTCTTCAAAGGGTTCAAGGGTGAGGTGATTAAAAGTTACTATTGGTGTAATTGATTGATTTTATAAACCAAACCTGAAAGCTTTCAATCTTAAGTAGCCATTTCACTGGCTTACATTTTGAAATACATCTTATTTTTTGTTTCAGGTTAGCAGTGCCCAAGCTGACCAAAATATTAGAAAACAATTTGTAATTCTAAGTAACATTTAAACCAATAAGTAAAATGAATCAGTTTTTTTATCCCAAATTTTATTATTTTTTAATAGCAATGTTAAGAGTGACAAAATCAACTCAAATCAATTTTTTCTTTGTAATATAATAAATTGGTAATATTAAATTAAAAACTAGTATAAAGTATTAATCTAGCCAAAAAAATAAATTTATCTAAATGCATTGTAAAAAACTTGCCATGTCAGTCAGTAAAACTTTAGAGTTAATTTAAAAATGCAGCATACATTTAAGGCCCTTTATTTGAAGTAGGTACTAAGTAGGTTTCTTAAATTATATTACTCAGGTATTAAAAATTAAAATAATTTGCTTAATTAGCCAACTGCTATATAAATATCAAGCTATGCTATGTGTGTGTGGGAATAAATATCATTTAGGTAATTTAAAAATGGATGTAAAATAATGAAGAAATATCATTTAGGTAAATATTAAATCACATCAGTCCAATTTTTTAAAACATCTTCATCAATTCTTTTTTATAGCAATCAGAGCTTGAAATAACTTAATACTGTACTTAACTTACCCCACCAAACCAATCTAAAGGCTCTTGAAAAAAAACTCTGCCTTATTTTAAAAAGTTTGCAATAACTTAAAATAATATATAGTGGCCCACACTTTTTCGATGACTCCCCCAAAAAATCTGCGAATTTTTTTGAAAAAGTTCTAAAATCGTAGTTACAATAGGTCCAATGTTCTATAACTATCACTTAAGTGACATTTAAATTTTTTGATTTAAACAAATGTGGCCTAACAGAATTAAATAATCAAATTTTATTTCTGTACTATATTTTACACAACTTTTTAATTCATTAAAAGTTATCTTATTATTTTTTAATGGGAGAACAAATAACATTTAGCATACATGTATATTGCATCAGTTTCTTCTGAAAGTTAGTTTCTCTATGTCTATTGAACATCGAATCTTTGTCTAGTTTCATTTAGTGCCTTGGAAGGTTGGCCTGTGTCTTACTTGAATCTATCCATAGTTAATTTGTGGCCCGAGTTGTGGTCTTGTGTGGTACTATCCTACTAGAATGATTCTTACATGTAGCTCCATTCACATACCCTAGCATGTTATACCTAAAAAGAAGTATACACTTTAAGTTTTATCAAAATAGTACTTATCCAAAATCTGATCACAGCTTTAAGTAGTTATTTTTTCTTTGGTGAACTGCAAGAATCTAAGTCAGTAGTTTTGATTTTAAATAAATTATCTCAATGTATCACATTCTTGCCAAGCCTGACTTTAATTTAAGTGGGTGATAAACTCAACTAGTTGGGCCATGCTTATCTATATTCTATCATAAGGGCTTGCGATTCCCTTTACAGAAGAGTATAAAATATAAACCCAGCTTAAAATAGCAGTGATGTACAAGTTTGGGATAAGTAAAACAAATATTTCCCCATAACAAAAGCTAGTTTTACTTACTGTGCCGTTCTTTGTGGGCTCCAAATATGTTGTGAACTTATTTTCGTCTTCCATTCGGGTGGTTGGAGAACACAAGATCACAGGAGAAACTAGGCAGCAGGAATTATAAAAAGTATTTTGTTTCCCGATGTCTGCAACCATCGCAGAAGAAATCATGTTAATTTTTCTCAATCAAATCAAAACTTATATTTTTGTGCGAGTTTAGTTGTCAAAGTTGAATTGACACGGCCGCGGCCATTGTGAAACAACAAAACAAACCGCGGTGTTGCCGCGATAACGAATTCGCTACGTAACGATATCGGTATGAGCCACTGGAATAGCCCCCCAGATATCTTGTCTCTTTTTAATCTAAGTTCTTACCCAACGTTTTTAAGCATGTACAGAAATGTACTTCTGTGCTCTTGATGCTTCGTCAGCTGGCAAACTCGACAAATACAAAAACCGGGACGATTATATTTTTTGAGTAGTTCTCAGGTATAAAGAAGGACCCCGTTCTTACCCAACGTCTTTCAGCATATCGGAAATGTACTTCTTGGCCTCCGACGCAATTTCATTGGTAAACTTGTACTTGTGCTCTCTGTGCTCGATCAGCTGGCAATCTCGACAGGTCAGTTTGTCGCACGACTCGCAAAACAGAGACAACTTCTCGTGGGGATGGTTGGAGCAGAATAGGTTGGGAGTCGTACCGTTTGATACGGCGTTCAGTTCGCTCATGGCTTCGTCTTTTGACTTGATGGTGTGGTCTTTTGTTATTTTGAGCCTGAAAATTATTTACACAATGGCTTTTCTGGAAAATTGAACCCTATAGAGATAAAAGGAATTTGGCTATTTAAGGCTAGAAATTTTCACCGTTCCAGCCTTCCCACTGATTTTGACTTAAAATATTATGTCAAAAATATGTACTTTTATGTACCAATTTTTGGTAAAACTACCTTAACTTCAAGACGCAGAATTACCATTTTGTAATAGTAATTTAGAATAGTAATAGCCAAACAAAAGGTAGGAATAGAATCTCAGAAGTTTTTTTAAGGGTGAGATAGGGTCAGAAATTTGATACAACGCAACGCAATTATGTACATAGCAGTAGTTTTGAAAAATTCAGGGTGGCCTCTAGGAAAAAAATGATTTTTGTTATGATTTTATGACAATTTGATGACATTTCTTGTAATAATATTTTCTTATCAGCATGCGGAAAGTATAACTTTTCCGTGCGTTCATAAAAAAAATAAATTACGTCATTCCGTGCAGAAAAAGCCTTTTCATGCACGCCATTTTTATCATTTTCCTCACGCTCGTAGGAATAATGTTTCATCTAACGCGTGCGGAAAGCGTGTTTTCCAATTTACGGCTTGCCCGAACTCCGCTGGCGCGTCGTTCAGGCAAACGTCGGTGCGTGCGGAAAAGTATAATTTTCCGCACTTGTTAGGTAAATAACTCTTACCAACCATCAAGGGCGTGGATGTAAATCGATATTAAAATGATAAATATACAGGAAAGACTTGTGGCGTAGAGGACAAAGGGTGAGGGAATAAATCGGAAAAAACTTTTTCCTCGACCAGGATTTGAACCCGGGACCTCTAGAACTACACAGTACTTAAAAAATCATTTAAAGTTAATAAAAAAAGATTATTTCTTAGCTTTTATAGTATTTAGGCAAATTAGTTTTACGAATTCTTTTTTATAAAGTTTTGGTTCTAATAAGAACCGATATTGCAGTCTTGTGATAGAACGCACCTACTTATAAATGCATACTAAAAATAGTCTTCGTCTGCATCTGAAATATCATCCATGCTTTCAGAATAATTATGATCATCCGTAATAATTGACGGTCTTACTTCGTCTATAACCTGTTCTGTCTCATAAGATTCAAAAATAATTTTTTCCGTGTGTTCAATGCATTTCCGACATTCTTCTTTATTTATATCTATATTTATATTTTATATCTTTATAACGCTAGGCTCACCGATATTTTTACAGAGATGTTTGTCATAATAATTTTTGCTAATACCCCATACCAATTCAATTGCATTGTAATGGAAATGGTAGGGTGGTAATCTCAAAACTTGATGTCCATATTTAAGGGCTAATTCGTCAACAATATATATATTTTTTAAATGGCTGCTCTTTACACTTGCTTAAAGGATTACTTTTAAAAAATAAATGTTCATTGTTTATATTTTTCTCTGACAACCACTCTTTTATTTCCTCTTTTTTCCAGCTGCTTGTAGGAAATTTCTCTTTGAGTCTTGTATGGTAAGACGCATTGTCCAAAACAATTAAGGAAGGATATTCTAAACTTTTTAAAAGTTTTTCCTCAAACCAATGCTCAAAAATGTTAGCATCCATATTGCCGTGATAATCGTCAGTTTTTTTTGTTGATGAAAATATTAAACCCTTCTTCATTGCCTGCATGTATTATTATATATCTTTTTCCATTACTTGCACGGGTACTGGAATAGCAATGTTTCGATTCATCCTGCCAAGACGATTTTGTTGAAGTTCCGTGCGCAAATACCCATGTTTCGTCAAGAAAAACAACTTGCCTTGCAATTCCGATTTTTTGTTTTTTATGTAATCTCTCAAAAATTGCCATCTTCTTGACACAATATTGGATTGCTCGCAAAGCACTTTTCTGTTGTTCGTTTTTTTTTATATTTAAAGCCCATCTCTTTTAAAATTTTGGACAAACTGGTCATTCCAATATCGCAAAGTTGTTTTTCCTTTATCTTTTCTACAATAGCTTTGGGGGTAACATATTCCTTTGACTTATACATATCATAAACAATATTTCTAATCGACAGTTTAATCCCTTGGGATAGATCAAAGGCTGTCGAACCCTTTTATATGGTCTGTCCAATTCCTCTTCACTCACTCACTTTTTGAAGTCTTCTTAAGGTCTTATCTGAAATGCCGCAAGCATCAAACGTTCGTTTTTGCACTGCCAAAACAGACACTAACGGGCCCGAGTTATTTTTTTCTAACGTAAAATAACGTTCCACTTGTAATACCAAACGGCGTTCACCTGGAGATAAACACCTTCTAGGCGTTGTGTCACCTTGCTGAACATTTTCCATAACTTTGCTTTATAACTGCTTTAAATTCCGTAACTCACACACAATAAGAAACAAACTAAAAGCAAATAAAAGCATACCTACTTATTTAAAATAGAACATACCATCCCCAACTGGAGCAAATTTTAATTATTTCTTGGAAGCAATAAAACCTATTTGCAGTGATTATTAGCATTGACGACAGCTCCAGATTTACCTATAATGACCCCAAAATAATTAAATTCTCGGAAAACATACCTGCCAAAATGTTTAACTAGTTATCGTGGTGTAAGTGTAACGCGTTATTCTTAAATAATTTTGTTTTAAGACCGCTGATACATAGAGTGAACCAGTGGGAAGTCTGACACCAAGTACAGCGAGGGCATTCTAACTTAACTGATAACGCGCGATAACATCTTTTGGAGATTTAATCCGATATCGGACTTCATACAGCGAACCGACTTTAATAATGGCATAAATGCCAAATAATGCCATAGAAATTCCTAATAATGCCAAAAAATGCCATAAAAATTGGCTTATAAAAACATGTTAAAATCGATATAAATGATAGAATTCAAGTCAAAAACAATCATTAGTCGCTCCACCTAGAGGCCCTTTATACATTTGACAGTCCAGAGGTAGGCAACTCATATTGCCCTTTCTTTCTAGTTTTTTTCATATTTGCATGTAAAACCGATTTTATGAAATGGACTGACGTTTGGTTGTCTCTTTTTATAATTTCTCCAGACAGTTTTTGAATGAAGATGACTTTTTTGGTTAGTAAAATATTTCACAAAAAAACATGAGGTAGATACACAGATATTAAAAATGCTAGTAATAGGTAAAATATAAAAATTTTATTGATCTATCTTTTTGTTACTCATTTTCTTAAAATAATAATAATATATAATATTATTAAAATATAACTAGTCTTACATACTTACCTTGCAAATTCGACTATTTTTATTAATTTTCCAGTTTGGTAAATGCATGATCTCTTTCCATTTTTCTTGTGTTTCTTTTTCCAAGAATACAAAGTTGTGGGCACAAGTATTTTTACAGTTTACAAATTTAAAATTTGATGTACCTACCTATGTGTATTAATCAAAAATGTGACACTGACTAAATTATTTACTTCCAATGGTTGCCAACAAACAAAAAAAAATATCAACATTTCCCTTACAACTGCCAAATCAAGTTGCTTACCTCTGGTAAAACAATAACTGTCAAAAATTATATACAGGGCCTCTAGCTCCATCTAAATGTTGGGTAGAAAAATCATTCTGAGATAACAGACGTTTGGCTGCAACATTATGTCAAACTTACCGTTGATGAGCCTGCACGCAATTGTCACAAATAAATTCTGAGCAGTCATTACAGTAGCTGGTAGCCATGGCTTCATCGCTACAGCTGCTGCACTTTATGTCGGCGTTTTTCGCTGCGTTTTCCTCTCCATTTGATGCAACGTCCAAGAGGAATTGATTCTCGATGATGCGAGATTGGCCGCTATATACGTTGCAGATGGGACAAAGCACCTGAGTAACTGGTAAGAGAAAGAAAAGATACTTTTAGTGGACAGTACTATTGGAGTTTTGTCTTACCCAAATTTTAATGTGTAACTGTTGTAATGGATAATGCTTAATGTTTAATATTTAATGCTTAATTAAACAATTCATTTTTCATATAGGTTTTTGATTTTTCTTATTCTGAATCCAACAATACATCAACAAATCTTACTGCATTATCGAATAATTCTGGTGTAAATTTTCTCCAGGAGAATTGTAGAGGTGTAAAAACAAAACTAAAAAAATCTAAGTTATAATTTACTAAATAACGATTTTGATACAGGGTTCCTAAGCAAATCCTTAGGGGGCCAAGCAGCCGTGTATAAGACGCAGACAAACGGAAAAGAACATTAGGCAGAAAAGGATGGGCATGGGGCGATGTTGTCACTACATCTTACACATAGTAAATCCATTCCAGGTTGTTGTTTTCTAATGTTTTCCATTTTCATACTTTTAGGACTGGAATAAAAATTGTTTTTGCTCGACTTTAATACCAAACTGATGAAAGATATCATAAAAAAAAAAATTTTTCGGCGTTTCATTTTGTAAACATTGTCCTTACGCACTGTTTACAGGCTGGGGACTGAGATACATGCAAATGCCTAACCTAAAGCGTTCATACACGGCCGGATAAATCGACTGAGATATTTCCATAGAAACTTTATCAAGCAAATAGGACGGGTTGACTGACGCCTTTGAACGTCCAACCCGGGTTTTGCACTTTGATTCGAAATCAAAAAGGAGGAACAGTCAGATGTGGGGCCGTGCACAAATTACGTAACGGTGATTTTACCAATTTTTGACCCCCTTCCTATGTAATGTTTTGTAACGGTTTGGCACGCCACTCCCCTAATATTACGTAATGATTTCAAGACCACTACCCCCCCCCCAAAAAAAAAACTTCACTTATTTTCATTCCAAATTTTCTTAGTTTCACACAAATGCAAACGCTGTCGAAAACCCCCCTCCCCCCTACGTAACGTTTTGTAACCCCCCTCCCCCCTATGACCATTACGTAATTTGTGCACGGCTCCTGTAGTCCCAGTGGAGAAGGGCGAGAAAATTGATATTTTTTTCTTAAAAATTATACTCTTTAGACCTATTTCTTTGCGTTCCCGAAATTACGTAATTTTTGAAAAAAATTTCGTGCTTTGATTTTCTAACATTTTTGCGTTCGGCTAATTTAATTGAAAAATTTTTGCCTGCGGCGCCCTTTATCTTCTCACTCGAAACCAAGATCCCCCGTTTTAGGAAAACTGATCCCGTCTCTGTTTCTAAATTTTTTCGAATAAAAGTAGAGTATGACCATGGGGGAAATAATTTTTTTTACGGTATGACGAAAATTTCGAGAAAGTTGAAGAAAAAAATTAAGAAAGTGGCAGAGCTCAAGTTTTTCATAAAAAAAACGTTTTTTGTAAAGAAACAGAGCAAAATAAATCTTTTCACCCCTTTTTGGGTGTTACAAATATTGGCAGCCCCTTATTTTTCGCTTTTACCCTCCCGCTAGTTTTGAAGAATTGGTTCGCTACATGTTTCGAGATCATGTCACCTCGAAAATATCAAATGTAGTGTAGGTCCAGCTTTATTTAAAATCAATAATATCGCAAGCAAAAAGCTGTGCAGGAAAAACAGCGCCGTTTATTGATTTCTTTGGCTGCTACTGCTAGCTGCATGGTTTGGCCGTTTCCGGATAGATGTCACTAGTAGAACAGAATGGAAAGAAATTTAATTAAAAGCGAAGATATTTCTTTCTAATGTTAACAACCTCACGAGTTTATCGCTCAGTATCGTAAATAATGGACCCTGCCGCCTCCTTTAAGCAAGAAAAAGCTGTGGTTTGGACCTGAAAACATCTAATTTTTTCCTCGATCATCTCATCATGGTGTGGCCGCCATCTAGCGGAATTTGCAGACATCTTGTCAACGGTTATTAATGCAACTATGATTTATGCCCACAATGAAAGAGTGGCGACAATTTTTTCTCATGAAAGCAGTCCGGAGATAATAACAAACTGGCACCATTGCTCAATATACCTGTTTCTTTTGTGTACGCAGAACTTTCTATGCCATTTCTGTTTGATTTATTGAAATCCTATCCGTAAGGAAAATCTTAGGAACCCTGTATAATAGCACTGTCTGAGACTGCCGAATCTACTTATCCTGACCGAATTTACTTTAAGAGATTGATCACAGGTAAATCTCAGGGTGGGGTGTGTTGTTGTCATTTAAATCATTTTTTTCTGTTACTAAATGTCAAATATTTGAGGAAGACTAGGAGGCAATTTGTGTAAAAATTAAATTTAATAGTGTATGGATCTTGTTTGTAGTAGTATTTTACTTTGTCCCAGATAGTCTATTAAGTACTTATGAAAATTTTTTTTGGAAAAATAGAATTAAATTTAAAGGGAAAAAATAATTCTGAATTTTTAATACTTGGAGATTTTAATATACCAAGTTATGTAAATGCTTATTCTTGTAATGACAATCTAAATTCCTTAAAAGCATTTTTATCATTTAATAATGTGTCTCAGTTTAATCAAATTAAAAATCAAAATAATGTGATTCTTGACCTGGTAATTGCATTCATGAATAATGTGGAAGTGGATCAAACTGATGAGAGTAATTTCATATCAAATCAACCAGAGGTTTGGCAGACCATCTCACCGATTTTGATAAAATTTGGTACACTTATTCTCTATATGGGTGGGATGAACACTTATTCTCTATATGGTGGGATGAAAAATCCAAAATATTTTTTTTTCTGATCAGTAGTTTTTTTTTATTAATTTTCAAAAATCGAAAAGTTGACAAATTTTGGTCCAACACAGCTTCACAAAAATTAGAATATCTTGAGGAGCACTTATCGCAGATTGATAAGATATAGCTCATTGTAAAGATAATTCAAATACCTCCAACGATGTGCTACATGGCCTATTATATTTTCATCTGTTTTTTTTTTTAATTTTTTAAAAAACATTTTTTCATTTTTTTCAAAAAAGTCATTTTTGAATTTTATGCGAAAAAAATATTAAAAACACAAATAAAAGCAAGAAAACATCTGAAGAAAATTGTTTGAAATTCGTATTATTAGGCATACATAATATGTGTATGCGCTGTAGGAAAAAGTTATAGTGAATATTAATTTGGTGTAGGTAAATTAAAGCTAAAATAAAAATACCCCCCTTTTTTTCTCCCCCTCTTCAGTCTAGTGTTAGTCTTTTTATGTGTCCAAAACTTGTACTTTTTATTTGTGCGAACTTGTTTATTCCTGGGATGTCTACTTTGTCAATGGTGAGTTATTCCCAACCCACCAAACCAGACAATCTGTGCCTGTTTGATGCAGGAAAATTCCTGCAAGAAATTCTTGCAAGAACACGCCAGAATGCCGATTTCATTTATTTAAACCTGATCTCCTGTTGATAGTGTTGCACTTCTATCTTATACTGTTTAAAAATGTCTAAAGATAATCCAAAAGACTGCTCTAAAATATTTGCGACCAGGTGTTGTGATCAAAAAATGTTTTTTTTTTTTAAATTAAAAAAAAAATAGATAAAACCAAAATAGGTCATGTGATGCATCGTTGGAAAGGTATTTGAATTACCTTTACAACGGGCTATATCTTATTGATCTACGATAAGTAATTCTCAAGATATTTTTGTGAAGCTGTGTTGGACCAAATTTGGTCAATTTTTCGATTTTGGAAATGAATAAAAAAAACTACTAATCAGAAAAAAAAAATATTTTGAATTTTTCATCCCACCAGTATAGAGAATCATTGTACCAAATTTTATCAAAATCGGTGCGATGGTCTGCCATACCTCTTTTTATTTTGGTTGATTTGATACGAAATTACCCATGACTCTCTGCTTCCAATAGATAACCATCATCCTTTCTAAGTATTTGTCTTGAATTTTAATCAAAACTTGAACACTGCAAAGTAGTATCAACTACTAAATTTAATTTCAAAAAAGCCAACTTTTTATTTATGTACAATTTATTTAATGAACAAAACTGGGATACTCTGCGAACTCTTACTGACAATAATGTGGCACTGGAATATTTTTATGCAATTCTTAATATTATTTTTGAAAAATGTGTTCCAAAGGCTACTTAATTGGATAAAAAATACCCGGTTTGGTTCGATAAGGAAATAATAAAACTAATTAAGAAAAAACATCAATATTTTGTTAAATCAAAAAAGTACAAATCCAATTATTGGAGACACAAATACTCTGTTCTTTGGGGCAATGTTAAGAATAAAATCAAGTGAGATGGACCTACCCCGGGTGGTTTTAAATAAAATAATAGGGGGCGATCAAAGGTTTTCATCTCAGTATATATCATTTAATATAGGTAAACTATACTTCTATATCTTTAGTTTAAAAGTTCGTATTACTATAAACGCCTCAAAGTTAAATACTTCTCTTATATTAATAGGAGAAACCAAGTATCATTATGTATAGCCACGGTTGTTAAAGTGGTGAAAGCACCTATTGTTTGACACGGTCTTGACCGCCTGTTTTGCAAGCGCGCTTCACAGCGTGCTGTCGCTATAGTCGGTTTGAAACATATTGTCCTAACATCTCGCTGGCGGCTTGCGGAAGGTTTCAGATATATGCGTGAGCCCGCAGAAAGTCGACTGAAAGGACACCACATATTCCGCTTGCGGAAATGGGAGTCTTTTCAATTTGTATTCAGTAATCGTGTTGATTTGATTCTGCTACGGGACTGAATCAACATGATTATTGGAGAAAGAGTTATTTTGCATGTGACGGGCTTAGGCTACGTTATGGTAAAATAAATTTTCGGGGGAGTAGGCTCCGGAATGATGTCTTATTGCTCGTGTCGGGCGCAAGCTATCGTTACGGCAGTATGACATTGAGGAGAGTTGTTTTGCATGTGACGGACTTAGGCTACATTATAGTAAAATAACATTATAGGGGGTAGGTTCCAATGATGTCTTATTGGACGTGTCGTCGGGCGCAAGCTATCGTTACGGTAATATGACATTGTGAAGGGATATTTTGCATGTGACGGTCGTACGCTTTGTTATAGTAAAATAACACATAAGGACCAAATTATATTCTTTCAATATTAATGTTTTGATACATTAACGCCACCCCAGATTTCTGTACGTGTATGGTTATATTATTGGTGAATATGTTCGGTAATCGTTTTGGTGTAGGCACGACATGTTACTGTTCGGTAGATCACCTGCATGGTTTTGTATGAGACATTAGAATCGAAATTTTATCTATACTTGTTGGAATGATTTATTTTAAGTAAAGAAAAGTAGGAAATTAAATTATTAGAAATTCATTAGGTTAGGACTAAAGGTAAATGATTCTTTTATAGTAACAACTTAACGAAGAAATGGATTAAGGTTCAGAGAAGTCTGTAGACAAGTGCATTTCAATTCACAAGGTCTCCGCAGCATAATCTGAACCCACAAATATTAAACTAGTGCTGTACAAGTCAGGAAGCAAATGTTTCGGAGCATTTATTTTCTCTACGAGATTGTTTTCCTACTAACGTATGCCATATTGGTTTCCCGGAATTTGTATTCTAAACTGAGCGGCTACTACGACTAATTTATACCGTAACTTTCTTAAGTTTTTAGTAACTACAATCAATTCTATCAATTTACTCTTAAGATGATTTGGAAGTGTTTTGTAACCTGATAAAGAATTTTTGAAATAAATCGTTGAAACCTATAAACGCGCTGTTTTCTTTATACTGTCCAACCGTTCATACCTCAAAAAGTTTCAAGGGTCAGTAGTGTGTCAGAGAGTGTGTTAAGCAAAAGAAAATATAAATTAATAAAAAAATATATATATAAAAGAGAGAAAAAAAACAGAAAAAAAACAAAAAAAAAAATAGAAAAAAAAAATTATAATTAAAAAAAAAAATTATAATTAAAAAAAAAAAAATATGGAAAAGAACGTGCGAGGGTATGTGGCTGCATGCTACTGACTTCTTCTCAAGAAAAACAGGCAGGGGTGCGATTCGCTTCACAAGGTAGCTTACTTTAAGTATCTTAGTAATGTGGAATCAGGTCTAAAACATAATCCAAAACTTTTTTAGTCCTATTTAAAACGTTTAAAAGACTCTCCTGATATTCTAGAGGAGATGAATACAGATAATAAAATGTATTCTGGATCACAGAATGTTGCTAATGGCTTCGCAGATTTCTTTAGTTCAGTTTATATAAAGGCCAATGACATTGAATGTAAAACTCCAGTTTCAAAGTAATTTTTTTGTGATTATTTTATTTCAGAAAATGACATAATGAAGGCCCTAAAATGTCTTAAAGGTAACAAGTCCATTGGACCTGATGGGATACCTGCTTATATTCTGAAAGGTTGCAAAGACTCTTTAAATAAACCGCTTCTATTTCTTTTTAACTTAATTATTAAAACTTCAACACATCCTAACATTTGGAAAATAAGCAAAGTTATACCAATATTCAAGCCAGGGACAATACGAAATATTAGATATTATCGTCCTATCAGTATCGTATGTTCAGTCTCTAAAGTTTTTGAAATTATTATTTTTGAATTGCTTTTTAAAGAAATCTCTGGTAAAATCTCCCCCCTTCAACATGGATTTTTTCCTAAATGATCTACTTTCACTAATCTTACTATATTTAGTCAATATGTACATGAAGCCATAAATAAGAAATCTTAAGTTGATGTGATCTATACGTACATCGACAAGGCATTTGATAGGGTAAGGCATTGTGCTATTATTAAGGCATTATAAATCTTAGATATTCGTCCGTTCCTGACTCAACTTGTTCAATCATATTTAAGTTACAGATTTCAGTTTGTTGAAATAAAGGGATGCAAATCTTTTGTTTTCCAAAGCACTTCAGGAGTGCCTCAGGGATCTAATCTGGGACCACTTCTCTTTTTAACCACAATAAATAGTATAACTGCAAATATGGAGAATGCTCTTTCTCTGTTTGCAGATGATTTTAAATGTTTCTTTAGAGTTAATTCTGTCACTGATTGTGAGGTTCTGCAAAATGATTTTTGTAGGGTTGCCAGCTGGTGCAACGAAAATGATTTTAAGGTATGTATGTCTTTTACCCCCAATAGAAACATCATTAAATATGATTATAATTTAAACAATGTCACTGCAAAGAGTAAATCAACAAAAGGAATTAGGGGTTATATTTGACCTAGCACTTACATTTACTAGCCATACCTTGGCAAAAGTTGAAAGTACTCAACAAATTGCCGGTTTTGTATTGAGAAACACTAGAAACTTTAGTGTGGAACTAAGCTTGCATCTTTTTGACAATATTATTGTACCTATTCTGGAGTATGGAAGTATAATTTGGTCACCACAATATATTGTGTGTGGATTTTAACAATTGAGAATGTTCAGAGGAAATTTTTAAAAGCTATGCATTATCGAAAATATGGTTTATATCCACGGAGAGGATGTGATAATGATTACCTTATGGGATTATTTGATAGGTTGTCTTTAAATCAAAAAAGAAACAAAATATTATTATGCACTATGTTTAATTTACTAAAAGAAAAGATTAATTGTTCTGCAATTTTGAGTCAAATGCCATTTGTGGTGAATAATGTGAAAATGTGCAATGTATTAAACAGTTTATAAAAGTTATTAAAAAAAAACTCAGGAATAATTGTATTCCTTGCATTTTTATTTTTTAAATTTGTTTGTTGTTATAACTTAATTAATTTTTACAACACAACAACAACATTATGCATAGAAGTATTAAGTATTTTTTTTTTGATTGGCCCCTGCTGTTGATACATACATACAAATAAATAAATAAATAAATGCCCAAAAAAGATCAAAAATGTTATAAATGATGATTTAAAGTTCATTTGATATTAAAAATACTGTATAATTAGCCATAAAAGTTACTAAGGTTCATTACAATATTAAAAAAAGGATCACAGGTATAGAATAAGACAAGCACTTTGAGTTAAAATTGTAAAATTCAAAAAATTGTTCAAGAGCTGCTTGGCTGTTGATTGGGAAGCAGATATGCCAAAGCAAAGGTAATAAGAGTAATTTTTTTCAACATCGAAATTTTATTTATTCCAACAACCAAACAATAATTGATTAATGATTATTTTGTGAATTCAGTAAAATGCTTAACAGACAAAATGCTCTTTTCAAAACAAGTAAAATTCCATCAAATTTGAACTCAATGTTCCTGACCCCCTTGACCCAGACGGAAATTAGGAAAGTTATTAAGTTAGTGTCTACTAAAAAATCTGCAGGATTGGATGAGGTTCCTTATTACTTTTTTAAAGAAATTATAGAATTTATACTTGTACCACTTGAACATATTATTAGGCATTTGCTTCAACAAGGAATCTTTCCAGACCTACAAAACAAACATAGTTCCAACAAAAAAAAACCTTCAAAAAAAAAGTTAAAAAACCTCCAAATCAGTTACATCAACCGAAAAGAATCTAAAAGCAAAAGACCAAAAGATCTTGGGTGGAAATAACAAAAATTCAAACCTGGATGAGCATCCCACAAGAAACACATAAAGAACCAAAGCAAAAAGAGAAATGATTAAACAATGTTTCACTCTGGATAACCAGCGTGAGCTCATCAGTAGTTCCACTGATCACCCTCCCCATACATCATTAAACACCATCAGTGTGAGTGATTCAAAGTTGGAAATCAAAGTGTATGATGGTGTTTAATGATGTATGGGGAGGGTGACCAGTGGAACCACTGACAAGCTCATGCTGGTTACCCAGAGCGAAACATCATTCAATCATTTTTTTTTGCTTTGGTACTTTATGTGTTCCTTGTGGGATGCTCATCCTGGTTTGAATTTTTGTTATTTCTACCCAATCTTTTGATCTTTTGATTTTTAAAAAAAAAACCTTATTTATTCAAAATTAAAGAGGCCCTCAATTTTCTCAAAAATCTTAAAAAAATATTTTTATGTCAGGCTAACAAAATTCTTGGAAAAAAATAATTTTTTTAGTAACAACCAATTTGGCTTTTGCAGAGGCATGACAACTCAAGATGCTATTTTAATCCTGTAAAAAGACATTTTGGAAAATGTTGTATAGCATGCAGGAGAAAAAACTGCTGTACTTTTTTCTATCTGAGCTGCCTTTAATGTCTGTCTGGCTAAAATATTTTTTAAACCATAGACCTCAAATGGTAACACTATTATTTTCAGGAACCAAATATACATCCACTTCAAAAATTTACAACTCTAGGTGTCCCACAACGGAGCATTTTAGGACCTCTTTGTACTTTTTACCACAAATCTATTAAGAAAAACAAATGCAGCTCAATTTGTAGATTATTTATCTTCTAGTGTTCTCAAGGGTTGTGGATGACCTAAGCTTGAAGGCTTCAGCCTTGGCTTACAAAATGTTCCAATATTGAGTGTCTACTCCAAAAACATGGAAGTTTTTACACTAGATGTTGCTGTAATTGGCTTATCCCTCAATTTGTGATTTATGCCAATAAAGTTAAGTTTAAAATTAACTTACCTTGTCCAGGATGCTCGTTATGTTCATACAGCTTGCTGTTGATACAACTAGTGCAAGCATTATGCAAACATTCCAACAATTTAGGGTTGTCAGCGGCCCCAAGGGTCCGTTCACAATATATACACTTGAATGTGTATCCTTCACCTGTAGCAGACGGACTCTCCACATGCCGTTCTTCAACAGATGTGTCCTTTTGAGTGTCGGATGTTATTGCTTCATTGTTTTGTGAACCAGAGGCTTGTTCCATGTTGATGTCCTCTGGGAGATTGTCTGTAAATAAAACCATCTAGGATTTAAAAAGTGTAAAAATCAACTCTATTCAACAATCTGTGTTAAAATAATATGAAAATCTTATTAATACAAAAGTTTATAACTAAGCTAAATCATTCATAGGTCATATTTTCCTTTAAATAACTGATAAATTGTGCCAAGGTGACCTGTTTTTTGCCTCAAAATAACTAAAATTTGTAGTTTTATTCGCTCAAAAAAAGTTTTACTTGCCTGTATGCTCATTTTGATCTGGAACGTGTTCATTGTGTTGGTTAGAATCTAATTGGAGCGGATCTCTGTTTGAAGAATCTCCTGCAAAAAATTTTCATTCTGTTAAAGAAACACTTTTAAAATTATTTGAGTCCTTCTAAAACCCATTCTTAAAACTGGTTTAAGTTTTATATTTCATCAGTTTTCCTCAAGGCTTTTCCTTTCATGTAAAGCTGTTGAAAAACCAAAAAAAAAATACTTTTGAAAGTAAATTTATTATAACAAAGTAAAATACCTGCATTGCCTGTTAGTAATTGTTCCAGCATCAAATCTTGTGGCAAACTGTCTGATGCAGGGTTAAAGCCACCTTGGTCCATCGGCTGGTCCATACCACAATTTAAGTCTGACAGCAAACTGGGATCATTTAAAAAGAGCTTTTCTTCTGCCATGGCTGATAGTTTCTTCCTGGTGCTTTATCTAGAATTAAGATTCGTGTATTTATTTTTGACAGATAGCCTTGATATAATTATTACACAATCTTGTTTTAGCATAATTAAAGCGTAAGTTTTGAACAAATTGTGTAAAATTTCTCAAACATTTTTGACAAGATATTTTGATCTGCAATTTAAAGTGATTTAACTTAAAATTTAAAAAAATCAATGTCTATGGCAACTGAATTACAAAGCTTGCACAATCTTTGAGTAGGTAGGTTCTGGCAATAGTTTGTTCAGTGACACTTAATGTAGAAAAGCCTGTTAGTCTTAAATTTACTTATGGTACTGACAACTTTATTTTTTGCATAATATCTGGACATTAAAGGGGGGTTTACCCAACTTTTCATATTGATAATTTATAACCTAAACACAATTTTATTCATAGTCATAATGTTAAATACATTATTCTTAATAGAAGTGTTTACCCAAGGTTTCATAGTTATAATTCACAATTCATAAGCACAGTGCATAATTTAAAAGTTGATTAATTTGAACTTTATGCACTATCAATATGAAAAAAGCAAGGAAAACATTTTGGTTGGTTGATTTCAAAATGGGAGCAATTGATTTTAGCTGATATTCAAAAACAGAAATTTAGCAAGAAGGAAGAATACCTAACCTGTTGAGGTTAGGCAAAGAAAAATTTTTTTTTTTGTTCTTCTTTTTTGTAATTTGGTATATTAATTTTCAAAATTTATCCTAATACACTATGCTTATAAACTCTTGGATAAACAGGTGCTGTTAAATTATGTATTAACACTAAAATTGTGCTTATACACTATGAATTAAAGTTATGAATTATCAATATGAAAAGTTGGGTAAACCCGCCTTAAATGAGCCCACTGACAATATAATTGAGCATCAAGTTTTCATAATCTTAAAAATGTTCAAATATCTTCAGGAATATTCAATTTGTAGGCATTAAAAACTCAGAGTCTATATAGGTAACTTCAAACTTTTCCTGAATCAACTAAAATTCCATTTGGCAGGTAACCTGTTTTATTTCCTCAATGTGGGATATTTTTGCAAATATAAATACCCATTTTTAGCAAGGCTGAAGGCAGACTAGAAAGCTTAGTAAAGGCCATAAAACTACCTTGGCAAATACCATTTATTAAGTCTATTAAAACTTATTCTAATGTGTCTCTAGGTTTAAATGATAATGAGCAATCAATCCGTGACCTACCTTTTTAAAAAGATTCTACAAGATTTCTTCTCTCTCCCAAGAAAGCAGCATGGGGGTACTCTAAAATCAGGCAAAGAATCATTAAAAACACACTACAATCGGTCTATATTATAGTCTATATATTTGCCTTCGATTAGTTCCTCAGTTGTTCTTTATGAAAAACCGGGAAAACTCGCATATTTTAAGAAGGTTTGTCACTTTTTTTTCGTGCATTTTTCCGAAAAATATTATGGCTTTTTTCGGACGCCTTTCTCAAGCCGCGGGAGTGGGGATCTTGACTTTTTTAGTACGAAAACTTCAAAATCACCAAAAGTCTCTAGGTTGGGCTATAACTGCGGTGCAGGCCGGAATGTTCTTGTGTAACTTGAAACTTAAAAATTTTTGTAAGCCAACTAATCATCTAAATCCAGGAGGCTATGAAAATGTTTGAAATTTCAGCCGTTTTACGCATGCGCAATGCCCTTCACTGCGATGGCCGATGGTATATGAATGTCACCTTTCAGTTGTTTCACGTTGACAAAAGTAGTTAACTATTAGTGCTTGCTTAGTGCCGAATGTTGTGTACAAATTTTGCTTTGTGCGCGTAGATTTGTACACAACATTCGGCACTAAGCAAGCACTAATAGTGATGTGTTTTAAAGCCGCTTAGTAATTAGATTTCAGTATAAAGTGACTACCCACACAAGTTAAGAAAAAATAAACTGAAAGTAAATGAAAAGTGAGCATATGTGTGATTCGTGAAGGAACAAAAGTCAAACTGAGTGAAAAGATTTTAAAAAAAGTACGGTATCTGTCCTGAATGGTCCTGGCAGCCAAGGACATTAAACAAGATCTCTCTCAGGCAAATGGGTGAACAATAGTAACTATATTAAGCTCACAAAAACCGACCTTTTAGGTACTTTTAGCTTGTTTCAAATTTGTTCACTTATGCCTGATCCGCAGTTTCACTTTTCGATAAAGAGAAAAATAGAAGTAGCAGCTTGAAGTGATGCTGTATATCAGGCATTATCCGTATCCGTATCAGAGATAACGTCTACGGAAAGTCGATGTGAAAAAATACCCTTTAGCTGTTTGGAACTAAATTCATATTCAAATATTCAAAAAATTGTCATTTACATACTAA
This sequence comes from Oxystoma pomonae, assembly GCA_963921995.1. Lineage (NCBI taxonomy): Eukaryota > Metazoa > Arthropoda > Insecta > Coleoptera > Brentidae > Oxystoma > Oxystoma pomonae. The sequence continues at coordinate 20,634,733 of OY998167.1, read as the reverse complement.
AATACAGTTGGAGTACTGTCCCTGAGCTGTTTACTTTAATATAAGTGAATTCACTTTATGATTTTTTTTTTCTTAAATTAACAGGTACTGCAGTTCTTAGGCATGACATTCACACATGTTATAAACATTCACAAACAGGCATTCAACAACCTGTGATTTCCAGAGTACCAGTGCTGCGGCCGTCCAGGTGACACAGTTGCTCTGATCCTTTTTTATATGACTTTAGTTATATTTTTAGTAGTTTATTTTATAAAATTCTTATATCTTTGTTTGCTTATTAAATATCTCTTCATACAAAATTTAAGTCAAAAATATAAACAGATGAGCTATTATTGTTTTTTTTTTAATTTTAATAGTGGTATTTTCCAGTTCCAGGTTTTTAGGGATCCATTCAGTGACTTTATCAGCAAAAGTTTTTTGGTTTTTAATTATTTTTAGGGTATTTGGTAACAAATTGAAAAGTCTGGGTCCAACATACGCTATATGTCTTTGACATGCAGAGAAATTTGCTCTCTTTAGTGGTAAGTGATTTAGAGTTAATGATCTAGTACAAGTGTTATGGTAGACATGAGTTTTATATATTTTTACTTTTTCTCATGTATTTTAAGATATTTTTTATGTAGAGTTCCCTAATTCTTAGAGTTTTACTTTCTACGAATAATTAATTGGAAGGATATCTTTTAGGTTTTTTATATATAACTTTAAGAATGTATTTTTGTGCTACTATTAGCTGGTTTAATATTGTGCCACAAGTACTGCCCCAGATTCTGATTCCATAGTTGAGAATGGATTCTACCAAAGACTGATATACTATTTTCAGGAGTTTAATTGATAGAAATTCTCTTAGTTGAAAAAATCTATATATGGTTTTTCTTATTTTTTTTGTGATATATTCAATATTTCAGGTTTCGATCAATGATTACTCCAAGATACTTTATTTTTGTAACTTCTTTTATTTTCAGTTCACATTTACAGGAATTATTATTTTGACTGAAGCATTCATAGTCATGTATTTTTATGTCAACTTCTCTTTCAGCATTTTTGTTGTTCATGCTGAATGCAATATAGAAAGTTTTTGTTTCATTTAGTGTATCGATCGAGCGAAATGTGTTATTTTATATCGTTTTTTGAGCGGTTAAAGATAAAAAATTTAAAAAATAAACAAACACAAATTGCGGTTATGAAACCATTGAATACTGATTTTGGTCGGGATATGTTAGGTATATACGTATACGGGACAAGTCGTCATAACGTTACTTTTATAACGTAACCCCGTATCGGGTCTGCACATTACGGATAATAATAATAATAAAATTTGGAAACGTGCTAAAAGTATATTTTCTTTTTTCTCCGAGGTTACGAGATTGCTACGGGCCATATTCATAATCCTTCCTTCAAGGAACGTCTCCTTGTGCCAAAACAGTATTCATAGTTGCGCAAGGCCTCCTCCTGGGTGCTTATCCTTGAAAGTGAGAGAAGGAAGCGCTCCCGAGGACCATACTACAAAAAAACTACGAAAATCAAAATTAATAACGAGTTTTAAAAGTTTAGTCTACTCCCTGGCTGTGTTCTCTTACATTGAACAAGAACGTAGCATTACCTCGATATATCACTTGATTTTGACTACTCCCTAATTCGCTCCCTGGGAGAATTTTGCTCCCTACAGTCAAGAATAAGCACCTAGAGTAGTCAAGTAGTAGGTTTTCACATCGTATTCAATACGTATCGAAAATCAAGCATTGTTCTTTCATATTATATCACATGCTATCCATCTATGAAAGAAAAAGGAGACAACCTTTTTAATACGTATTGAGTACGATGTGAAACCCTACTAAAGGAAAACGAAATCGAAGGACGCCTAGAAGGTCGCCTTTGGAAATGAAACCTCAAGGTGCCCTTCAAGGGAGTACTATGAATACGGCCCTACGGTTGTTGTTTGAAAGTAATTTCAAACAACCTCTCAAGGTAAATAGATCTGATTGTCAAAACATGACGTCATTTCACAGCTTGTCTTGCAAATAATTTTGGCCTGTGACACACTTTGGATCAGGGCGACTGTGAATTCATTTTCTAGAGGATTTTTTCTTCTTCCTCATTTTTCGTTGGTAGTCATGTTTTTGACGTCATAATGACGTTTGGATACGTCACAAATTGTAAAAATTTTATGTTTTGTTTAAAATTTTTAGTTGTTGACCGATTTCCATCAAAAATAAATAAACTGAATTGTGAGGCGATCATACAAAGCATCTCCAAATATAGAAGACACCGGGGCCGACCTGGTCACGTAAAAATCGCAACATGACAGAGGCAGAAAAGGTGAAAAATCCCATGGAAACGAAGGGAGGGTCAGAAACCCAAAACGCAGATAACAAGACAAACACTGATATTTTGAAAGAATTGTGTGTCAACAATGCCGATTTCTTCACCAAAGACAGCACCGAAAACGGGCAAAGGCTTTACATTTCCTTCTTGTCCATAATTGATAGCATTGACTTGCTAGGACCCAAAGTGGTTGAGATTAAAAAGCGATGTGCTGAGTTTGATTTCGACGAAAAGACACCTGGCAATGGGTACAGAAGCTTTTTACAAGTCTACAATATGGCAGTAAAACATGCCATTGACCTAAACCAGAAGATTATGTACAGGAGAAATAGTGTGTTGTTTAGGAAAACCCTTTTGACTAAGTATGTACACTCAATCTATTATAAGATTTGTATTTTCTAAAGCAGTCTTTAAGCCATAAATGTAATCAGCATTGTTAACAGTGTTAAGCTATGACTGCACCTTTACTGCCCTTCACCTAGTTAAAAATATTTATTTAGGAATTAGTCTGTCATTTTCTTTCTTACCAAATATTGTCACCCTAGATGTGAATGGTCCTAATCCACAAAATATTCAATTTTGTGTTAATGATAGCAACTACTTTAAAAATTTCCAAATTTTATGTTGACAAAAGCTCTAACCTTCGTTTACTTTTTTACTTATTACTTTTTTTATGATAACGAACAAAAAAATAACCATTTCTATGCTACAAAAAATGTTTAATCTTATCTTACTCAAAAGTAGTGTTATGTGGATTAGTTCCATTCACATGTAGGGCAATGATATCTCACAGAGTGCCAAAATTATCCATAATCAGGTAATGCTATTTACATTACTAAAGCAGTCAATTTTCAGTTGTGTATTGTACTTATTTCTTTTTTAAATCAAAGATACAAAACAACATTAAAAATTATGACTGAAACTTACCTCAAACCATTAAAATTACGTTGGTATTGCTCTTTATATTTTTTTAACAACAAGTGAAATGGCACTTAGAGCAAAATTTAAAAGAGTGTCAACTTGACTGAACACAATTCAGTGCCAAACTGACTGAAAATGGGAACCGAACAACAATCATTGGCTGGTAAAATGAGTTAACATAACATTGGTGACTCAACACCGTTCTTAACTAAAAAGCCTGTTAACTCCTACTGGCTCAGTGCCCTTTAGCCTAATGTGGCTGCCATTTTTATAACCAAATTGACAAGTAAAACATGGATTTTCTGTCAGTTTGGTGTCAATATGGCACTGATCATAGGCCAAAGGATACTAAAATGAAAATGAGTTAACTGGCTTTTTAGTTGAGAACGGTGTTGGGTGACTCTACTTCTTATGATGTATTTTAAACTTAAATTTGTAAGTTTTTTTTCAAAAAACTGGAAAGTATGCACTTTCTCTTCATATTTTTAGCCCAGAAAGTTTTTCTTTATAGGGAGACACAAAACAAAAACAAACAGGACCTTTTTTTATTTAAAAAAAAAAATAAAAAGCAGGTAATATGCCTGGTTAATGAGTTCTTTGTTCTTTTAGAGAAATAGAATCTTGTTCTCACTTGATAACAAGCCTAGACACATGTTTCAAACATTTGCAAACTATGATGACCTGGTCTTCAAATGGGGACCTCTTTGCGGAAGATCGTCCTCTACAAGACTTAATAGAAATTTTGGAAGATGTGAATCAGTATTGTTTTTATGGTAGAACTATAGGATTCCAGGTTGAGTACACTTTATATCTAAATTTAAAAAGTATTCATATATATACATAATTATATTTTCAGCATTATAAAAAAATTAATAAATCTCAGAATCCAAAAAAAAATATGTAAAAATATGTGTTATAGGAACTTTGCTTTAAATTAGTATGTTCTCATATCATACCCATACATATAGAAAATCAAGCATCTTGTTCTTTCATGAACATGCTCTATGAAAGAAAGAGAAGGCAATCTTTTCAATACATATTAAGTATGATGTGAAAACATACTAAATATTTAGACTGATATTTCAACTGCTTAACAGCTCGCTTAACAGGGTGCAAGTCCTAATAAACTACAAACTTCTTATAAGTCATGATTTTCCCAAAAAGTCCTGAAAAGTAATACTTTTTAAATGCTTTTATTTAGTTTTACGGGATCTGCCATCTATCTGCCTGTCTATCATCAAACCGATTTCAATAATTTTGGAATACTTATGTAAGTCCACTGACAGTACAATATTCTGAAAAAATTACGTTGGGGGGGGGGTGGTTAAGAGGGTGCACAGTACTTCTAATTAAAAATTCCTTTATTTTCTCTTAGGGTAATATTTTTCTCTATTGTTATTTTTACTTTAATTATATTTCTCTCTATGTCAAGTCATTAGTATAAACAAAGAAAATGGTGCAGGGCTATCTTAATTATTATTTAAGTTATAGATCTATTAAACCTTGCCTTATTTTGTATTGTAAATAAAAGAGGATTAAATAAATAAATAAAAGAAATAAAATATTTCAAAATTAAAAAATTTATATCTTTTGAACCAAAGCCGCCATGGATATGCCGTTTTCAATATTGAGTTTAGCTTACAGTTTCCTAATTCATAACAGTTTTCAGATTTAAGTTCCAATTAATATTTCAATTAAGATTAGGAGTTTAAACCAAAGCTGCTAAAAAAATATTTTAGTGGGAGGTGGTTGAGGAGGTTAATATATTTTTAAATTCATAACTTTTGAATCAAAGCTGCTACCAACATGCAGCGGAAAAAAAAATACTTTTTTTAATCAAAAAACTTTATTTTAATTCAAAATATGTTTTTTTAAATTAAAAGATGTAATCAAACTTATCCAAAATATCCCTAAATATAAACATAAATATAAAAAAAATGCCTAAAATAATTGTGTGGTTGTAGCATTTTTGTTGTTTGAAAAATGCAAATTTTTTAGAATTTTTAAGTATCTCTCTCTTGCCATTTTTTGGCTAAGAACTGGAGAGTATAAAAGAGGATATGTTGACCAACGTTCTTTTATTTTAAGCCTATTATTTCTACTCATGATCATAGTCAACCCAAGAAATGTGAAAAACTCATCTAAATCAAGATCATTTATTTTCATTTCTCTGTATAGCATATAGTTGGTCTTGGAAATTGGTGGGTGAGGTGAGTCTTCTGTCAATGTCATATCCTTTACTCCATTTTGGCTATCATCAAATTCATGCAACTTCGGCACAAAGTTCTTTTTTGTCCAGTTAAATGTATGTCACTATAATCCTTGGTGCTACTATCATTGTGAATGTTTTCATTTGAGGTATCATGATGACTCTAAACTTAGATCTTACAATTCTTCATCATTATCTTCTGCAGAACTGCTTCCGCCGCCGCCGTACTCACTGCCACTATCAATAAACGGATCCTCTTCACTATCTAATCTCAAAAACTGTCTGAGACTCCTTACTTCCGCGTCTGTTATTTCGCAATAATCGCTTGTAGCGTTATTATTTATTTTTGCTTTTTTCCGCGAAGGCTCAGCTTCTTCTCCGCACGACATTTTGAATGCAACTAACATAGAAAAAAAATTGGGTTCGGTCTGTCTGGCAAGTAGTTTGTCTATGGCAACTAAAACACTTACAAGCACGTGACGACAGGCTTTCCAGATGATTTGAGAGATGCGCGCGCCTCTCTTGTTGATTGTGTGCCATACAGACGAGCGTCACAAATATCGGACAGTGGTCGATAAATAAGGCGCTAGTCCATACAGCAAATTTTCCAGTCATGATATATCAGTCATTCGACCCAATGCCAGTTTTTTAATTCTGGCTGATTTATCATACAGCCGCCTTTAAAGCCTAAAAAAAGCCTGACCTATATATAGGTCAGCCGTCTGTGTGGCAATTTTCCCACTGTCAGATATATATATATATATCGACCGTCGTGAAAGGGCTAAGAGGGAATTCACAGGGTGGTAATCACTCTATATTGTGTCTGGGAATAGCCTGGGAATCATTGGGAATATATATATGCCTTTACAAAATGGAAATCACTGTACGTTTTTTGAGACAGCGAGTTTTCCCTTGAATAAAGTGTTAAGAAAAAAGTATCCCCCTAATACACCCCTTTTGGGGAGGAAAATTTTGCATCTTTTTTAACATTGACTTGATTTTATTTAAATCTGCATTATGGTGTGCCTATTCAATAGATGATATAAAATCGAGGGGTGCTCTACACTGGAAATTAAAGACGATCCAAAGTTTAAACTTGAATTGTTTGCTAAAAATTTAGAAAACTAGAGTCGAACTACACTTATTATACTTACATGTCAGCTTGAAAACTTCGTAGCGCCCCAGGATTTTATGTCATCTATTAAATTAGAATACTTTAATTTACTTTTACTTTAATAAAGTTTTTCTAGCAGCACAAGTCCGTTCAAAGGACATTCCAGAAACGTTCCTTCCGAACATAAGAAACGTTACAGGAACAGCTTGAAACATTACAAAATCTTCTCGGAACGATTCCGGAACGGCAAATGTTAGCAAATGTAACATTCCCTAAACTTTCCCTGAGAATGTTCCGAGACGTTATATTTTTTTGTTCTAAAACTCATAACCGATAACAATACATCCTTAGAAAAAAAAATAAAAAAAAGTGGAGGCAATGACGGGATTCAAACCTATTAACCTCTTGATCGCCAGGCCAATACTATAACCACTGGGCCATTGCGGCTATAGAAATATTTACATATAGTAACGTTTTGGCAAAAGTTCGTTGGATTCTTAATATTTAATCATTCTGTTATTAATTCGTACCACAACGCAATTTGACTTCTTTCTTTATATAAAATACTACTAATGCTACCATTAAAAAATATTACGACCCCCACCTTTGAACCATCCGAACTGATCAGTAGAAAATTTTTGAGGAACGTTTAGAAACATTCCTGGAACGTTTCTCCGTGGAGGTCCGTTAAAAACGTTCCTGGAACGTTCTAATTAAAGCGAGAACGTTTCCAACCAACGCTAACCTCAACGTTCGAACGTTGTGTGTTGTTAGGGTTATTGCCTGAAAAGGTATACATTCCAATGACAAAGCAATAGTTTATGTCCTAAATATTATCATTTAAACAAATTTACATTCTACATACATATATGTATACAATTTAATCAATTTTAAATTATAGTAACCAAAACTTATTTGTCGATACATTTTTGTTAAACAAATCATCAAGATAATACGGGTGATTCTACGAAAAGTGTTTAATCACATGTACAATGCTAATTTTGACCGTAAACATGCTTTTCTTACCACAAAATTATTTTTTACATGACTTCATTATTATAGTTGAAAATGTCTTTGAATCATATCCAAAAATTATTGATTAAAAATATTATTTTTTGTATAAACAAAACCCTAAATGTCAGTTCCGTACCATGTCCTAGGCCAGAAGGCCATTTTTTAAAGCATTTAAATAAACCTTAATTCCAAATATATCCATTGATATTTCATAAATAAGTTTTAAAAATAGTGTACCCTTATATTTTTTTTAAATATACACGTTTTGCATCAAATTTAAACATAAAGTTTGTCCGAGAATTTTCGGTCAGTTCCGGGCCTACCTTATAACTGGCTTTAGCTTGGATGCCGGAGTTTAGGAGTTTAGTAATAGGTTCTTGATTCAGTTTTCTATCTGATTCAGAAGGAATTGCACCTGGTGTTTATATATTGCAAAAATACAAGATCTAACAGATTGTAACCTGTTTTGGTGACAGTTACGTGCCCACATTTTTTGTTGAATATTGCGGCAAAACCAGATATTTTTGAAAGGTAAGAGTTTAAGAATCTTAACACTTTTTAATTTTGATTATTTTAGTTTGAAAATTGGTTTGAGTTTTAAAATTAATTAATTAATTTCTTTTTAAAAATGACAGTTCCGTGCGAAAGTATCGGAACGGAACTGACGAGAGAGACATGGAACTGACAGTTTCATATTTAGTTTTTTAATTACATTTTTGGAAATATAAAAGCATTTTTTTTGCGAAGATCAAAAACGGGAAAGAGAGAAAGGCGCAAAAAGGTAAGTGAGGATCCAGTCAAGTGGGAAGAACAACAAAGAAAGGAGAACAAAAAATATATGCGGTATAAGCAGCAAAAAATACGGAAATAAATAAGGACATGACTCCAACAGAGCAGCGAAAAAGAAAGAAAAGAATGGAGAAAATACACAAAACAAAACAGAACGAAGCAGATCTAAAAAGCACTGTTAATGGAGAAGCTCCAATGCAGAAAAAAGTTTTTAAGAAGAAAGTAAAGACAAAAGTATCAAATAGAAGATGCATTAGGAATCACAGGGAGAAACAAAAGTTGATTTTCCAAGTAAAAAAATATAAACGTGAAGCAGACAAGTACAGGAAAAGATGTACTCGTGACGAGCAAGAGAAAAAAATGTCTGTTCTCAAATGTGATGAGAGTCCACTAACCCTTTTAACGCAAGTAAATTAATCCATTGAAACGTGCATGAAACATTTAAATTGTAAATTTTGCAGTCATTATGAATTACGAGTGATTACCTACCAGAACAACAAGAACTCCTTTAAAACATCTGTTTTCTCAAACCCTTTAATAAAAATATTAATACAGGAACGTATGTGCTGGTTTTTATTTTTAATCAAAATAAAAGAAGATCATGTCCAGTACAAATACATTGGGGTCTGTGAGGGTGAATTCGAAGACGGAGAAGTTTTAATCACATTTTTGAAGATGGTAAGCAAAAAACAAGAAGGACAACAAATCTTCAGATTAGATGACAATGACAAAAGTTATTTTACCGAGGACCAGCTTATTAAGGTTTTCCCAGAACCCAGTTTAATCCTCTGAGAAAACAGAGTGTTCTACAAATTTCCAAACATAGTTGATGTTTTTGAAAAAATGTAAAGGGCTTTTTAACTCGTTCTTTAATGTTTTATATGTATAGTTATTTAGAATCCTAGTTTAAGAGCTTAATACCAAAAATTTGATTTTTTTTTAAAAGTTGCATGATGAAAAAAGTAACGTTTATTTTTTAATGTCAGTTTTTAGACAGCACTTGTCAGTTCCGTGCCAATTGATTTAAATAAAATAGCTATAATTTACAAAATACTTCTTAAAATTTACATTTTTGAGTTAATTTTAATAAGAAAAGTCTTCAAGTTGAAAAGTAGTGCATCAATATCTTTTCTTTATTTATTTTAAAATTTAAAAAAAAATCAAAAATTTTAAACACTTTCGTATAATCACCGATACATAATTTTCTATTCCAATCCACACAGCTACATTAAATAAAGTAAATAGTAAACAATAAGGACTAGTTACGGACATGGTTATAAAATACTAGTGTTATAAAGATTTGCAGTTATAAAAACTAGTAAAAAAATACAATTTTCGATTTAAAATCCAAACACAGACAATGAATTTTAAAACTTAATCAGAACAGTGAATGATATATGCCTGCATTGCCGTTTTTTACCAAGTTCATGTACAATTGTAAAATATAGTTCTTATAATTTAACAAGAACTTGACCGTTTTTTAGTAAGACAGTCAATGTGGGGCTCAAACTTAACTGGTTATCTATATAAAGACTTAAAAACGGTGGTTGGGCTTTCCAGTAATTGCACATTTAAAAGTTAAAATATAATTTTTTTAATTTAGAAAGAGTCAAATCATTTCTTCTTCTTTGTGTAAATAAAAAGGAAACCTACTACATCAAAATTTCCCCCCCCCCAATAAAAGTGGGTTAGGAGGGTGGGGTTAGTTTTTCATAATAGTGTATTGTGAACAGACCTAAATAAGTACCTATATCAAGTCTTTTTACTTATTTTATACCAATTATACCTAAATTTATTAGCAATGCGCAAACAAAAAATATTTTTTTTACTATTAATTCGTGGATGTTGGATGTTTTATTTTGCTTTTTAATTTTGTATAAAAGATTTATTTAGAATACTTAAGGTATCTACTTTACTAAAATGATATTGACTTTAACAAATCTGTATGAGTTTGCTTTTATTTTTATTTTATACGTGTTTTTCACAAAAAATGGCTTAACATTAAACCAAAATTGTAACAATAATAATGTTATAACGCCGCAGACGAAAATTTTTTGCAATTCATACGAAAATTTCTTTAAAAAATGTTAGTTTTTTTTAAAGTTTTTTGTAAAGTTATTTTGAATAATGCATGGAGTTTTAGTAAAAATAAAAAACTTTTTTTGCCGATCCCAATAGCCTCTATACAGGGTGGGCCATTTAAAAGGGTTCACCTGGATTTTTTCAAAGACTGTAAAGAATTGGAGAAAATGTTGAAACACGTCGATTTTGTTTGTAAGGGGGAGACTTTTTGGCTATCTTCAAATTTTTGTAGCGCGCATCTCTTTGAATGTCTTCACTATCGTCTAAAAATTTCGAAAATCTATCGATTCGTTTTTGAAATATTTACTTTCAAAGTAAGCTCAAATTGAACAGGTAAATTTCACCTCTCGTAGGAATGATTTCCTAGAAGAAAGAACACAATGATAAAATGTACTATTAACAAAAGCAAAGTCGACGTGTCCGAGGATTTCTCAAGACCTCCCATTCAAAATATAGGGGTAAAGTTTACCCCTCAAAGGGGATGCGCGCTACAAAAATTTTAAGATAGCCAAAAAGTGTCCCCCTTACAAACAAAATCGACGTGTTTCGGCATTTTCTCCAATAATATACAGTTTTTGAAAAAATCCAGGTGAACCCTTTTAAATGGCCAACGGATGCCTATAAATATATTTATGATTTGTGTAATTGCAAAAACAAGACAAATATTTATACATCCACTTTGTCCTGAGTAATCCCGATTTTAAAATATTTGTGTTTGTCCAGGACATATCGTGTCTACCGTCCAAAACGCAGTAAGTCGTGTTGCGGTTTGCTGATTCCAATTGTATCAGAATTTGTTTTTTCAGTTTATGTTATTGAATTTGCCGTATAATAATTTATAAATAACAACCTAACGTAAAAGAAACAAATTTTTTAAGTTACATATAGTGTTATGGAAAAGACAAGAATTTTTGTCGCTAACGAGTATTTTACCTGCATTTGGAGCAATACACACTTGTTTGCACGATCTAGCAAACTGAGCATATGGCGACTTTGCCACGTTTAGAGAATTTTCTTAATTGTATTTTTGGGTGTTCTGGACCAAGACAAAAAGTCAGGGGACAAAAGTATAATTTTTTTATGGCTATGTTTATTTAGGGATAATATATAATAAGATATCTTTGACTTCTTGAAACATCATCAAATTTTAATATAGTATGCTTCACATACCTATTCACAAATCAAATTTTTTTGAGTCACCTTGATAAAATGAACCAGGTTCTCACTTCCAGTATCAAAAGTACATGAAAAAAAACAACAATTTTTATGCCTTATCCTTAGGGACATGAAAATTGCGATTTTTAATAAAAAAAAAACTCCCTTATATTCTTTTACTTTTTAGTTTTGCGAGTCATTAAGAAACGTACTACAATTCATAGCACTGTCAATGGCAATATTTTCTGAGGCCTATTATAGTCAAGGTAAAAATTATTATTAAAATTATTATATAGTTAATAATAAGCAGGGTGTAATTAGCTTTAGTGCAAATATTGAAAGGGTGTCAAAACAAAAAAAACGTGTCTGATGATAATGCATACTTTTTGAGAAGAAAAGCATTTTACTGAGTCCTACTAAGCACAAACAAAAACGCTTAATAACCCGTTTTATAACGTTTTTTGCTTACTGGGGTTAAACTACTGACAATAATTTTTGACTAAAAAGTTTTTATGGATGGATAAAAATATTTACTTTTTCAAATAAAAAACTACAAAATCACAAGTTTGTTTTAAATAAGTAAAGGAATCGTCTCTTTAAGCTACTTCGGAAATTTCCATTTCACCTTAAATCACCATCTGAGAATAAGTTTTCTACTTTTAGAAAAAAAAAACCAGGGAATGTATATCTGAGGACCTCTATTTAATACCAGAAAAACATTCAAAAGGGCCCTTTTAATTTTTTAATATTATAGTAGGTCCCTACTATATGCCCTTTTATGCACAATCATTACCCTTATAATGTGCTTAACAAGATTTCGTTTTTTCTTGTGTATTTTAAACAAGATGTGATAAACAAAACAAAAAAAAATCGCCTACTTTGACACCTGAAAACAAAGAAGTTTGAAGAACTTTGTTAAGTGAGTTTTTTTTGTTTTATAAACAAGATATTTAGAATTTTTCCTTGTAAGTATTTTTATGTTTAACATTTTTTTAACCCATAAACCCTCATGTCAACCTTTCACTTTTCCATCCCGAAACTTTAAATTTATATCTAAACCCAGGGTTAAAATATTCCAAGGTGGGTTTAACCCTGGTTTAACAATAGTATAAAACGATAGCTTGGTGAAAAACCAAGATAGGAATTTAAAAACCGTTTTGCTCTATCCTTAACCGTTTCGATCTTACGGGCTGTCAAAGTTAAAAAATGTCAATTTTCACTTGTCAATATTTTAAAATCATGTGAACATAGGTATAGGACATTATACATAAAATGTACCTCAAATATTTTGTCGAATCCAAAAACAAAAATATACAAGGTATTTAATTTAAAATAAGAAAGTTGTTGCCCAGTAATTTACATGGACTTATGTTAGAAACTGTCGTAGAAGCAAACCACGGGATCGGGGCTTTACGTAGAAGACCAGGAGGCTCGAAAGAGCTACCCGCTCGGAGAGCAAGCCACGGTCTTTCAGGCAGAGAGGTATGCCATAATAATGGCTGCAACCATGGAGGAAATAAAGAACGGAACGGAGGAGCATGTTTATATATGCTCGGACAGCCAATCGGCCCTAAAGGCACTAAGGGCGCCCAAGATCAACAACACCCTGGTGGAGGAATGTGCGGATGCATTAGAATCCTTGGGAGAGGGCAAACAAGTGACACTTATGTGGGTACCGGGACATATGGGGGTGCCAAGCACCCAGTATGTAGGGCCGGAACCACTCCTAGGACCAACCAAGAGGCAATTGCAAAGTCGACTCAATAAATGGGCCAACGATGCCATGGCGACGGCTTGGAGAGGAGGAACCGGATGCAGACAGACCAGGGCCTTCGTGAAGGGCCCGAATGTAGCCAGACAAAAATGGCTTCTGGGGAGATCACGAAAGGACGCTGGTCTGCTGACAGGAATCATAACAGGTCACAACCGACTAAGGAAGCACATGACCCGGATCGCGGTGGAAAACGACTCGACTTGCCGGGCCTGCGGGCGGACAGAAGAGACATCTCGACATGTTATAGCGAACTGCGAGGCATACCAGAGGACGAGATACCAGGTATTCGGTTCCGCGACCCTGGATGAGGAGGACCTGCACACGCTCAAATGGGATAAAATATTGGACTTTGCAAAAAGAACAGTAAAACCAGATGAGCAGACTGCTAGACCAGTGCAGGCGGCGGATTAGGGGCAGGCTCGGGGCGCCCCTTCTCTACTACTAGAAAGTTTCAAAAGCTTCCATTGTATAAAAAAAAACAAAATTATGATTGTTTTCCACAAAACCAAAACTACACTTTTTTGCACTCGACGCGCGTTTCGCTAACAACGTTAGCATCATCATCGTCTCCTGATGATGCTAACGTTGTTAGCGAAACGCGCGTCGAGTGCAAAAAAGTGTAGTTTTGGTTTTGTGGAAAACAATCATAATTTTGTTTTAGTACAACCAAAGGTTCCAAATTCCCAACATAGTTCCATTGTATAGTTTCCAAAATATTCTAATAGGCTAATCACCTTGGGACACCCGGTATATATTACAAAACATTAACCAAAAAAATATTTTTTTTTGAAAAAATTTAAAAAATGGACTCGAAAATGCTGATTTAAGAAATTAAAAAAAATTAACTTTCACAAATTTCAATTTTTTTTCACGAAGAGTCAGACCATACCGGGGTGATGAAAGATATTTTAAAGGCCTTTCAAATAAGCTATAAATTCTTGTCCTGGTGTAAGTATAGTTCTGGAAATGTTTTAATTTCTTTCAGTAACAATGTTTGAGCAATAGGATTTTTTTTTTGAATTTTCAAAAGTCAATTAAAAAAACCTATAAGAAAGAAATTTTTCATCCCCTTTGTGAAAGATGGTCTGCCAAACCTTTTTTTTTTGGTTGATTTCATATTAATTCTTTGGGATCTCTCCTTATCTAGGAGTGACACATTAGAATAGGTACCGTATTTTTTTTCATCCTACAACAGCACCAAACCCAGATGCAAAATAAGTAGTTTAATAACATTGTCTAACTTTCTTTCGCCCATATGGCAAGCGTTAAAAACTGGTTCAACAAAAAGTTGTATGCATATGTCATAATGAATTAAACTTACTTTTGAAATTTGTTCACACCTGTATATGGTGTAATATGGTGTTATTCCGATAAATAGTTGTCCTATTTATCACAGTATTTTGGTTCAAATTAAAAAAAATCTGTACCAAAATATTTTGTTTCTAGTGCACAGAAAAAATCGTTGAATCAAATTATAATAATGTTAAAAATTTTTTGTTTGTTGCTTTAAAAAAACTATTGAAAATTAAAAAAAAAAACATTGTCTGTTTCCAAAATAAACCCCAGACCATTTAAAATCGAAAAACTCTTCAAAGCACTTTAAATAACGATATTACCCCAAGTGCGGGGAATTCTGGAAATTCAACAAAAGAATATATGTTCCTCAGAGGAGGGGAAGGTGGTAGAAAATAGTTCAGTCCAGTAGGTTTTTTCAAAATTAATAGGTAGTAAAATAAAGGTAAGTAGGAAAATTAATTTTATCATGTTTTATACTGTCTTTAAGGTTCCTTATTTTCCAAGGCGACAAACTCGGTTGTTACCACCACAAAATACATCACAGATCCCGAACAGCGAGCCAGGCAAATCGTAAATATCTCGCAAAACGCGGGGATCGATTTTTGTAAGGCTTTTTGGTTCCTGTCTGAAAGTGAGCTCATGAATCAGCTGCCTTCGGTGGTGTCTCCTACCGTTGCCGTTTGTAAAGTAATTAGTATAGCCCCTGAGCCTTTCAGTATAGAGGTCGATGGCAAACAAATCGATGTACCGGTTCCTATGTCTTATTTAGGTAAGTTGTTTTTCTTTTTAACTTCCCAGCAAACACAGAAGGTCGGTAAATTATCGAACCGACTTTGACAAAGTCGGCGTTGGTCGGCATCGGCAGTTAAACGTGGTTCAATGTCGGAACAACTACCGACTTCCAATTCCGATGTAGTATGCTCACGTCGGTGAATTACAAATAAATGTGTCTGCCCTACCCTCTCAGACAGTAATAATATCGACTTTTTACCACGGATCACCTTCGGTACCCTGTGGTTTTACCGCGAAAGCGCCGCGCGATCTATGTGCTACGCATGTAGACTAACTAAATCCCTGCCAAAAAAACCGCATAGAACCTCATAAAAACACAGCTGAATTTTATCAGTTGGTAAGAATTTATGTGGTTTCATATGTGTGTTTTTTTTTCTGATCCTATAATCAGTCAGGCTTATAAATGTTTATAAAATTTGATAAGTGCAGACATTTTTTTAACATATTTTATGGTTTTATAAAAGCACGATTTTCTAAGAGATTTTAAAATCGAACCAACACATCAACTTTTATGGGTTTCTATAATTACATTCTTTTTCTTTTATGATGTATTATTGGATTATATAAACCGATGTTTTTATAGTTTTCTGACAGATTTTATAGTCAAACCAACTCATAACATTTTATGGGTCTTTATGATTACACCCTTGTTTTTTTATAATGTTTTAAGAGTTTGTAAAAACGCGGTTTTTCATGAGATTTTGGGATATTTTATGATTAGACTAACTCATAGAATTTGTTAAGTCTTTAAATAGATTTTATAGTCAGACAAACTTACAAAATTTTATATATTTTTATGAGTCCACCCTGTTAAAAAAAACTCATCAAATCTCATAAAAAATACACTTGATTTTTATCAGTTTTTTTCGACCACCTGAAAAGTAATTAAAAAAAGCTATACTTAGTATACTTACTTACTTCTAGAAAAATATATTTTTTGACTCATGATCCCATCTGATCAAAAATTCATAATCCCCCTCCTTAAAAACCCCTGTATGCCAATTTTGATTGAAATCCAACAAACTAAATGTTTTCCCCCCTCCATTTCCTTCGTTAGAAGGAGGTGGGTACCTGAGAATACTATATATATATTATGGTATTTTCACCGGAACTATAAACTCATACCAAATTTGAACACAATCGGATGTGGATAAGTCAGTTAAAATTGGTTAGCAAAACATGACCGAAAATCGTCCATCTTAAATCCGCCATATTGAATTTTCAAAATCATATCAAAAATTCGTATTCCTTATCCCCAAAAGCCCCCGTATACCAATTTTGGTTGAAATCGGGCAAACTTAGGTGTTTTCTCCTTTCCACTCCCCTGGTAGGAAGGAGGGGTGCGTAATGATGACATATTATTGTATTGTCACCGGAACTATACATGCATGCCAAATTTGAAAGCAGTCGGATGTGTATAAGTTAGTTAAAATTGGTTAGCAAAAGATGACCAAAAATCGTCCATCTTGAATCCACCATATTAAATTTTCAAAATCTGATTAGAAATTAGTTATCTCCATCCCAAGTGTCCCGACACACCCACTTTCAACGAAATCGGACGGACTTCAACTGTACCCCCCTCCAGCCCCTTCGAGTAAAAGGATGCTGTCAATTTCATCACACTATATTCTTGCGTTGTCACCGCAACTA
Organism: Oxystoma pomonae; assembly: GCA_963921995.1. NCBI lineage: Eukaryota > Metazoa > Arthropoda > Insecta > Coleoptera > Brentidae > Oxystoma > Oxystoma pomonae. The sequence goes on along the minus strand of OY998167.1, from coordinate 20,617,615 downwards.
AATAAGCATGCCAAATTTGAAGCCGATCGGATGTCGGGAAGTTGTTCAAAATTAAGTTGCAAGATTCCACCCGAACAAACATATCTTGTTCGTTACATAGATACATTGCAAGTTAAATAAAAGCTTGTAAAAAAATAGTTTTTGGCTTATGAAATCTCATAGAAATTTATCAAAGTAACATCTCTCCACAGGCGATAAATAAGTACTTATACGAGAACAATTTTCTATTAGATATGTTGATATTGTGCAAGCACAAGGAGTGTTATAGTATTATAGTGGGTTAGGTGGTCGTAGTTTATAGTTTAGGTTAGGTTATAGTTTAGTTTGACTGTATAATAATCTCTTACATTACTTCTACTACTATTACTAATACTACAACTGCTAAAGTTGAGCAGTAATTTTTTATTTTCGAATGTTACAGGTAGACCTTATAAAATCTTATAAACCTTTAATATTGTAAACTTTTATAAGTCAACTGGCTGATAAAAGATGATGAACTCCTATGCGGGATTTGTGTTTCGCTTTCACTAGTCAAAAATTATAAAATATCATCATTATATGAGCATAGATTTTAAAAACTTATGATGTTTTATCTGTTATTTGATATGATTTTTTATAAGGTTTTTTTGGCAGGGATATCAGATATAACCACATATCAAATAAAACACCTCAGTAACATTTCTCTCACCCTGTTCGATGCAAAACATCTACTTATTCAAGTCTCAGGTGTGCTATTGTGGTTAGGAAATTATAGTTCAGAGAATATACCTAAGGGTAGGTTTATTTGCTATGATTACGTTAAGTTTGGAATACTTATTGTTGTTATTTAAATTTAGTCTTTGTATACAAATGCATATACCTACTACTATTACTGACGCTATTGTATACACCTCATTCCAAATTCTCCGGACCAATTTCAATATGGCGGCTGACAATTAAACACAAGCTAAATGGAACTCTCATTGTGAGTGTCAAAAAACTGATCCGCAGCAATTTGGAATGGAGTGTAATTCTGGACACATTTTTTATTTTTCGTACTTTCCGGAGATGTTGCCATGTCGGAAATTGATCTGCGGAAAAATGTGTAATATTTAAATAAGACACTTCAATTTTAGGTCCCAAACCAGTCCAAATGCGCCTTATCAGTCACAAAATGAGGAAAGGAATGCTTGGTACTAAGAACAAAGAGCAACTGGAGCCCCCTAGTGGGGGTATTATTATCCACTGTCATGGAGGCGGATTTGTAGCCCAGTCTTCCAAGTCGCATGAAGGGTAATTATCTTATTTAATTCCACTTTGTGTAGTTTTTTAATATCCATGTTATTAATGAAGGCAAGCACTGGCCCTTGCTTGGCCCGTGTCAGAGTAGCAAAGGAACGTGCCTTTCTAGCCTGTTTCTACTGTCTTAAATTATTACCTGAAGATAGAGTCATCAATTTTTATTATTTTTTCTGCTAGGTATTTAAGAGACTGGGCCAAACACCTGGATGTTCCTATAATTAGTATAGATTACAGTTTGGCCCCGGAAGCCCCGTTCCCTAGGGCTCTGGAAGAAGTGTTGTATGCATACTGTTGGGTCTTGAAAAATCATCAATTTTTGGGTAGCACGGGTAAGTTTTCTTACTCTCTTTATTTTATTCATTCCTAACCACATTTTTATGGAGAAAATTATTTCAAAAATTATTCAAAATAATATGAAGAGTAACTTGAAAAAGTGATCATTTAAAACTAAAACACTTTTAGGATAAAAAATATGTTTTTAATCAAAATTACCATTTAGTGAAAGGGCATATGTCGATAATTTCTATCCCGTGGGATTTTTAATGAAGGAGTTTTGTGACTATGTGGGATTGATAGCTCTTTAGTCGCACAATCAAGTGTTACCGGGTGTTTTGTTTGCATCCGTGTAGAAAATCGTAAAAAATTCAACTTTAGTAACCGGGGCATGATTATACTTGATTCAATGTAAGTCGAGGACAAGGATTTCAAAAAATTAACTTTCAATGTAATCCGAGCTTAAATGACCTTGAAAATCGCAAAAAACAAAATTTTTGCCATTTCCTCTCCAAAAAATCTTAATAACTCGACGTTTTGTCAGACTAACTTCAAATGATACTCTAACTATTAGGCATATATGTCAAATGCAATTCCTAGAGCTCGACGCAGTTTCAAGCTTCATGACCTTGTAAAATACCCCAGTAAAATTAGCATATTGCAAAAATTACATACTAAAGGGCGCTATTTATCAACTATTAATGGTAACAAATATAAGAAGGTCAAGTCCAATAATATTGTTAAAAAAATTTGGTTCAGCTATGATGCTTTTCAATATGGCGGCTAATATATCAAAATGGCGACCTATAACCACATTTTATTTTATCCAATTCCTAAAAAAGCAAAAATGACAAGGTGGCCATCAATTCTTGTTGACTTATCGCCGCTTACTATGAAAGAAAGTTTAGTTGATGCATGACCTTGATTGACCTTGAAAAACCATCTTTTTGTAGTGTTTTTTCCAATTTACCACTACGCAAAAACTTTAAGTGCCGGAGATGAAATTAACATCTTAGCTATAAACAAACACTTCATTTTTAACCCCCCTAACATTTTTGTATCTGTCGTCCCAGATGTTTATGCTATACTCTGGTAAAAATGACCTATATGCCTGTCGTTTTTATTAACTAAACGGATGCCAACAAAACACCGGGTGGCACATGAATAGCTGTTAAATCCTCATCCTTGAATTTTATTATGAATGTTAATAAACAAGTATAGTCATGACCTACTGGCATAATTATAATTTTTTATGCTTGTTTGACCGCCATTTTGGAAAATAGCATCTAAAACACCTGGCCCAGTATATGTCAATGTATATCTAACTTCTGCTAACTCTCTTATAGGTAATTTAAATGACTGTTGGCTAGACAAGTAAGTAGAACATAAAATTTACAGTTTCGAAACTTAATAAAAACGACAGGCATATAGGTCATTTTTACCGGGGTGTAGCATAAACATCTTGAACGCCAAATTAAAAAATATGGTAGGGAGGTTTAAAATAAAGGTTTTAGTTATGGCTAAGATGATAATTTCATCTACGGCACTTCAAGTTTTTGGGTAGTGGTAAATTTAAAAAAATACTACAAAAAGCTGGTTTTATATGTTAATTATACTGGGGTATTTTTCAAGGTCATGAAGCTTCAAACTGCATCAAACTCCAAGGATCGAATTTGGCATATATGAGGTACATTTTAAGTTGGTCTGAGAAAACGTCTAATTATTAAGATTTTTTAAAGAGAAAAATATATGCCTAATAGTTTGAGGTACATTTTAAGTTGGTCTGATAAAACGTCGAATTATTAAGATTTTTTAAAGAGATAATGGTAAAAATCTGTTTTTTTTTCAAGGTCATATAAGCTCGGATTGATATGACGTTGTCTTTCAAGATGGCGGCCAAAAATCATAAAAAATACAACTTTTGCAACCGGGGCATGATTATACTCGATTCCATATAACTCGAGGACAGCATATTTTTTGGAATCCTTGTCCTCGAGTTATATGGAATCGAGTATAATCATGCCCCGGTTGCAAAAGTTGTATGATTTTTGGCTGCCATCTTGAAAGACAACGTCATATCAACCCCTTCTACACGGATGCGAGCAAGACACCCGGTAACACTGAATTGGATAAAGAGGTATCAATCCCATATAGTCACAAAACTCCTTCATTCAAAATCCCACGCCCCTTCACTAATTAGAGAACGCTACTTCTAAGCATTTTTATATGTTATAGTACTGGAACAATTGACCATAAAAATGAAAGAAAAAAACGAGATAGGGAGTAAGATTAATTTCTAAGATATAGTGCTTGACATATGACGTATTTTTTGCCAATAAATTACAAGATGTTCTATGTTTTTTTTTCTGTATCTCTGTTAATTAGAGTCGAAATAAGATGGTTTGTATTTCTTTTTATCAGAAACTAAACACTCTTTCCACATATATAAAAAAATATTTTAAAGGGTTCTTTGGTGCCACAAAAAAAAATCACTTATTTGTAAGACAAAGTTATGATTGTTTTCCACAAACCAAAACTACACTTTTTTGCACTCGACGCGCGTTTCGCTAATAACGTTAGCATCATCAGGAGACGATAAACAATGAACTAAATTAATCTACGCTCTATCTTACATACAATCCTTTAGTAGGCGGAGATAAGACTAATAATTTGTGATTGATCACGATTTTTAATCCTATCTCCCCTCGACCAAAGAATAAAGTGTACTAAACGGGATGGGTCCTCTAGCTTTATTTAAACTATTTCTGGATTTAATGATTTCCATACTTTTATATGCATTCAAAAGTCTTGTTTGGTACACTTTTTAGAAGTTTTAGGTTATCTAATGTGAATCTATGATTGTTTTCAAAAGCATGCTCGGCCACACTTGACTTTTCTGTTCTTCCCTATTTTAAGTGTGCTAAGTGTTCTTTAAAACGTGTTTGAATAGAGCGTCTCGTTTGGCCAACATATTTTTTGTCACAATTGCACTTTTTAACATATAGATTAGTAAATTTCCCCTTAAACAAAGAAAGATTTGAAGCAGAAAAGAATAGGATTAGGAATATAGCTGGCGAAAACGGTTACGACGAAGGCTTAATAAATAAGCTGATAAATAGACATTCTTTTCAAAAGACCTTTCGGAATTCCACTTTTTTCAGACAAAAAGATACCTGCGACTCAAAATTTGTATCAATTCCTTATAATTCTAATTATACGAAAGGAAGGATGATTCAAACAGACCTCCGAGACAGCATAGAAACAATTTTTATAAATAAAAAATTCGGGGCCTACATGTTGGTACCACTCGTACTATTGGTACCTATATTAAACAATTCCAATATTTAACCAATCAAAGTGTCCTTCGTGATTATAATTCTAATTATACGAAAGGAAGGATGATTCAAACAGACCTCCGAGACAGCATAGAAACAATTTTTATAAATAAAAAATTCGGTGCCTACATGTTGGTACCACTCGTACTATTGGTACCTATATTAAACAATTCCAATATTTAACCAATCAAAGTGTCCTTCGTGATATATGCTTTTAAGCTAATTTGAGATCGCCGTGCCGGTGTGGAATTTATGTAGGTACCATTGGTACCTGAGTTGGTACCATTCGTACCAAAATGTAGACACTATATTTTTGATTAATATTTACCTATTAGCCTAGAAGCATGTGTGCACAAAGGTAACTTGGAATGGTTAAATATAGGTACCCATTGGTACCAACATATAGGCACAAAATTTTGAATTAACGTTTATTTATAAAAGTTGTTTCTAAGGTACCTCTGAACTGACTAATATTTCATAAGTATTTAAGAATATTGTACCGCTTTTGAAAAAAAATGTTTTAAGGATATATTGTTATAGGTCAAAGAATAGTGGCAGCAGGTGATTCGGCAGGTGCTAATCTGTTGCTGACCGCGACTTTAAAGTGCCTCAGCCAGGGCATTCCCCCTCCCGACGGTATCTTCGTCGCCTACGCCCCCACTCTGGTGAAATTCGTGCTTTCTCCAGCCAGATTTCTGTGTATGATGGACCCACTGTTGCCTTTCGGCTTCTTGGTACGGTGTTTAAATGGTAAGATAATTTTTTATTTTCTTGAACTTTATTATTATTAGCATATACCATGGAAATCGTTAGACCTACAAGGGACCAGCGATTTTCCTCGTTAGAAAGAGTGTACCAACGAAAACGAAACAGGCGTTTTCGAGTATTTGGTGTACGAGTTAAAAAAAACCTCGAACATGTCGATATGTTATTTAAGGGAGACACTTTTTGACAATATTGGAATTTTCGTAGGGTACACCCTTTTCGAGGGTTGAGTTTCACCACCAGAATTTAAATAGGTCAAGTGATACCTTAATTATTTTAAATGCTTTCAAAAAGTTTTAAACTATTAAAAATTACGAACAAATGTTGCTTTTTGAGCTTACTTTAAAAGTGACTATTTCCAAAACGAATTGCTAGATTTTGAAATTTTAAAACTTGTAGCTACGTAAGCAAAAACCTTATCGATGTTTTGTTAAAAATTTTGCTAATATTTTCAATTTATACTGTAACAGGATTGCCACAATCCTTGAAAACCGTGAAATGCGGTAAAACGTCGGGAATTCGGTGAGGTTGGGAAATATCTGGGAAAAAGTCGGGAAATTTGCTGGGAATCCTTAAATTTTTTACATATTTTTGTTTGGGTTGAGATTCTCTCATATATTTAAATTTAACCGAAATTTTCGTCTGCGGCGCTATCCTTCAATTTATAAGTAATAGAAAATATATTTATATAAAATACTTAACAATTTAAAACACTATATTTTTTAAAGTTTTACACTCTGTGGTATTAGTTTTGATCACAATATCAGATACTTTTTTTCAGTGAGCAATTGCCCCGCTTTCTCCCTTTGTGGCTCACCAAAAGTTTTAAAAAAATTTGCCTTTGGCGCTATAACGTCATTAATTGTTATAAATTTAGTTAAATTTTAAACAGTTTTTATTAACAACATTCAAAACCTTTAAAAATACAAATAGAACTAAGACTAGATATCACTCCAACTCAGCGTCTCTTGGCAGCTAAGCCAACTCAATACTTGCAAGAGATTAAAATTTTTGAAAAATGTTATGCTTATAGTTACTGCAAACATTTTTGTCAAATACAATACAATTTTAGTTAAATTTTGAGCAATATTTTGTCAACATTATTTAAAACGTGTAAATAGTAGTTTTCACAAATAGTGGCTAAAATAGTGCTTTTTTTACAAGCGTTGGTTTAAATAACGAGCGCAGCGAGGTATTTAAAACCGCGAGTAAAAAAAGCACAGTTTAGCCGCGAGTTGTTAACACTATTTTTTTTAATACCTTTATCAAAAAAATCTAAGAAAAACAGGAAAATACTTTTTTTTTATACCTTCATCAAAAACATGATTTTAATAACTGTCTGCAGATAACTAAAGCATGGCTTTTTTGGTTACCGATGCAAAAAAACTTTTTTTTTTGATCACGGGTGCAAAAAAAGATTTGTGTCCGTTTTTTATCCAAAATTAAAGAGAAAGAGCGGAGTATAGTAATATTGAAAAAATCAAATTATTCTTGCCTAAAAATTAAGTCATTTCGACCGGTTTTCACCAAGTATTTACGAAAAAAATCATTTAAAAAAATCGTCAAAATTTCAAACTCTCAAAAATTAAAATGTCGCAACACTGAACGTCACCGAGTAAAAAGGCACATCGCTATGGAAACCGCATTGTTATTTCATTTACCAGCCGCCTTGATTTATAGTGTAAAGATGGTGTGCTGCGAGAAGTGCTCTTCGTTCGAGATTTTTAAAAATATTTTCCTGTTTTTCACAACTCGCGGCTAAACTGTGCTTTTTTTTACTCGCGTTTTGAAATACCTCGCTGCGCTCGTTATTTAAACCAACGCTTGTAAAGAAAAGCACTATTGTGGCTAAAATAGTGTTGTTAAAACTACTATTAAAAATCTCGAACGAAGGACACTTTTCGCAACACACCATCTTTACACTATAAATCAAGGCGGCTGGTAAATGAAATAACAATAGTTTCCATAGCGATGTGCCTTTTTACTCGGTTTTTTAATGATTTTTTCGTAAATACTTGGTGACAACTGGAAGAAATGGCTTAATTTTTAGGCAAGAATAATTAGATTTTTTCAATATTACTATTTTCCACTATCCTCTTTAATTTTGGGTAAAAAACGGACAAAAATGTTTTTTTGCACTCATGATCTAAAAAAAAGTTTTTTTTGCATCGGTAACCAAAAAAGCCATGCTTTAGTTATCTGCAGACAGGTACTAAAATTATGTTTTTGATGAAGATATAAAAAAATGTTTTTCGTCTATTAGAAAAACCATACTTATGACAGGGTTTTGGCAAGCAATCTAGAACTGAGATCATTTCCCATCCCAACTCAGCCTTCGTTATCAGCTAACCAAACCCAGTTTTTTTTATTTTTCATAAAAAACGCGAAATCAAAAATTTTAAATAATTTCTGCTTAACAGTTTTAGTTTAAACTTTTGTTAACAACATTTAAAACATGTAAAAAATACAATTTTATAAGTCCAAACATTTTTTTCTGGGCGCATAAATATAAATTTTTTTTTTTCGTACACACCAATGTGAGTTTGGTATTTTTTTTAAAAGAAGTTGGGAAAAACCGGGAAAAAGTCGGTAATTCTAACTAGGGAATCTTGTGGCAACCCTGTTTAATTACTTATCTCCAAAATTACAAACTATTTGAACGATTTATTTGAAACAAAATAAATAGCGTACTTAAAAAGTCTTTCTTAGACACCTCTCTATATAATTGATTTTCTTTACTTAAACACTTCTAATATAAAAAAGGTAAAAAATCGCAACGACAAAAACAAGTGACAAAACCAATAAACTAGTAAGTAAGCGTTCTATTCTTTCCAATGACATCGTCAACTTGGCTAATTCACTGTTTTCCGGCACATTAGGCGCTTTTCTTTTTTCTTTACTGTTTTGTGCGCATTTTAGCCTCTGTAGATACACCTTGTTTTTTGGCACGGCTTTCCAAAAGTCTGACAGATCCAGTGTTTCCGGACCTTCGACTATAACGGAACTCATAACCAGAAACTTTTCCTTATCCAGACCACTTGCTAAGTTATAACCCGGCAGTACGGCAACTGTCACTTTGACGCAATCGTTTGGAGATATTATACCGGCGCTGGGTTTGACTAGGAATTTCTCTGGCGAAGTGGTTTTTAATTTGAAGGACAGGGTGCGGCTAGAATCCGTATTGGTAAGTTCTACAGAGCTTGATGTCTGCGAACCTTGTTGTACGAAGGTTAAACAATGTGAAGGACGGATTTTAAGAGGTCCATTCTCCTTTTTTTGACTGCCGCTGGTATTATTTGACATTGACGTGCTGTCACTAAACTGTACTTTTCGACTGCCCTCTTTTTTATTGTAAGGGATAAATTTAAACTCGTAATCGTTGGTCCCTCCCCAACTTCTCAAGGCTTCGTCGACAGGCACGAAGTTCGTTATGTCTTTTTTGTTGATAAACTGGATCTTTTCCACGGCTTTCGGAGGGAGCCAGCTTTTGATTATTTTAAAGGCGGCGTTTAAAACCCAAGGCATCTCGAAAATCAGAATGTAGTTGAGAAAATAGGGATAGTTTTCGTTGAGCAGTCCGATGAGAAACTTCATAAAGTCCATGTCGAGGTTTTTTAATCCCGCTCCTTCTAAATCGAAAAACACCGTGATAAGGTCGCCTTTGGTCGTTTTTTCAAGTCTTTCCATCCAATACACAACGCAACGTCGTACGTCGTCCATTTCAAAGGCTCCTCGAACATGCCGTTTGCCTTTGATGATTAAAATCGCTTTGCCGTCGATATCTTTACCATGAGGAAACAGAGCACCGAGATTAATCAGATCTAAGTTTATATTGCTTTCGCTTACTTCGTTCGCTCCAAACTTTTTTCGCCAGTTCAGAGCAACGCACATCATTTTTAACGCGAGCGAAACGTTGTTGTCATGGTGAGCGAGGAATCTTTTTAACCAAAAATCATCGGTCTTGGCCCGTTCTAAATCGTCCGGATTAATATCTAAACTTTTTTTGTCTATTTCGCTTAATAACTGGTTTCGCAGTTCTTCCACTAGATTTTCGGGCACTGTATCAGGCGTGCACGCCATTTTTTTTGGAATTTACGACTTTGAATAATTTATTATCAAATAGACTAATTTCCAATTATATGTACCAAGGTTTGATAAATATATACTTAAAGATTGATATTTTTGATTCGAGATATTCTTTTTAGGTCGATAAATAAATCATTTAACTAAAATTTTGTGATAAAATTTGTCAGTATTTTTAAAACTGAAGTTACATCAAAATACAAAAAGTGTTTCCAGGCATGAACTTTACCAAATTAAACTTTTGACTTTGTTGGATGTCTTGATGGTGAAGGTTATTGTTCATGACGATGAAATCAGAACCCTTTTCTTTTACAAAAGGGTTTTAATTTCATCCTTTATAAAACGGTTTTGATTTAGTCATTATGAAAAGTTATCTAATTTCTCGAAGATTTTAGCTTACTTTCTATTGGTCTAATATTAATGAGTGGAGTAGTTAAGACTATATATAGACTTTGCTGGCAGCTTTCCTTGTCTTACTCATGCAAAATTTCGATTGCAAGAGTTGTTTGGCATGTACAGGGTGTTTGTTTATAACTGGAACACTCAGTATCTTTTTTGTTATTAAAAATAAAGTGTAGGTCTAAATTCAAAAATTTCGTAGCAAATTACAACGAACTTAAGCGCTATAACAACTTTTTGTTTTGTTGCCTTGGTATACAGGGTGTGGCAATAAAGACATTTTTTTTAAATAGAACACCCTGTATATTTTTGCATAGCGGTAGCTACCAAGTGGGCCATGAATGTATTTCTTTATTTTAACAATATAAACTTAAAAATCTAGTGGCCTTGAAAAAAAAACGATTGACGGCAATGTGGCTTGATCAGATGGTCGTTTCTAATGTATTTTATTAAAATTTCAAACGCAAATATCTCAGAAACTACAAAACATATTTCAATAGTATTTGGTATTTTTGTAAAGATAATTTTTTGAAAAATTCAAAAATGCAAAAATATACTGAGTTTTACTATTTTAAAAAATTAGCTTTATTGCCACACCCTGTATACCAAGAGGAACAAAAAAAAGTTGTTATAGCGCTAAAGTTCGTTGCAATTTGCCAAGAAATTTTTCAATTTAAACGAAAAAAAAGATACTGAGTGATCAGTTATAAACAAACACCCTGTTCAAGAAGCTAGCAGCGCAACTTTCGATTACTTTATAGAACTAATTAGAGCTAGGTTCAGTGAGAAGCCAGCAGCGCATGCGATTGCAGCCTAATTAAAGGAATTCAGAAAACAAAAGGTATCTACATAATTAGAGCTAATTTAGTGCTCTATGGTTTCATATACAATGAGCTTCAGGCTAATGCGAACATAGGGGGAATCAAGTCCAATTTACTCTTCGTGCCGTACGACCGAGGTGGGGTCGAAGCTAGTGATGGGCACAAAACATCGATGTTTCAAGAACATCGATGTTTTTTGTTCAACATCGATGTTTTTAACATCGATCTTTATAAAATATCATCGATGTTAAAACATCGATACTTTTTCTAAACATCGGAACATCGAACATCGATCCAAAAAAATTATTGGAAATAATGTGTCTGAGAAGTTTGCACTTGCACTGCGGCTTAAAAAACAGGAATGGAATGCTTAAATTATAAGTTTTCTGTAAAATTAACAATAGACACTTAAAGTTAATTTTCGGGTTTATCAGCATGCCTATCCTTATCTCCATCGACTCGACCTATCGAGCAGGTGTACTTTTAAACTAATGGCGAATGCGTCACAGCTCCAGCTGATCAAATGCGTCATAAAATCTTTTCGTATACAGGGACGGTCATAACGCTACGACTCCCTTATCGTACCTAACGAGGTTTTCGTGCATTTAATCAGCTGGAGCTGTCACGCATTCGCCATGATTTTAAAAGTGCACCTGCTTGATTGGTCGACTCGATAGAGATAACCATACGAATGCTGATAAAACTGAAAATTAACTTTAAGTGTCTATTGAGTCTTAAATAAAACAGTTTTTTGAATAACGGAATACTTTGTAAAAAAAGCAAAAAAAAACATCGATGTTCAGAAACATCGATGTTTTTATTCCGATGTTTTTTCACCATCGATGTTGACATCGATGTTCAACATCGATGGTTTTTTTCGATGTGCCCATCACTAGTCGAAGCACGCTGCAGTGTTCTTTTTGAAATTTATTTTGTTTTATTTCTGCCTTGCTCGAGAAACAGATAGGTAAGGTCTTAAGAGAAATAATACATTTTTAAAACTAAAAATGGATGTCTACGAAAAAGTGCAGATGGTCAAATGGTACTATCAAGGCAGACGATTGAGACTTATTCAAGAACTTTTTTTGGAGAATTTTGAATACGTCTTCAGCCACTGTCTTACTTGTTCTCAAAAATAATGGTTATCATTCTTACAAAGGGTCAAAAACGCATCAAATTTTTCCGGAGGACATCTATCGTCGTATGGAATTTTGCGAAACAATGATGGAAAGGGCTAATCGTGATGAAAACTTTTTGAGATCTATTCTTTTCATAGATGAACAACACACGTTCGATATTGCTCGAGGGAAAATTTGCATTTGTATTTTGACGTAAGAGCACAGTATTCCCAAAAAATAAATGTTTGGGGGGGGGGTATTGTAGGGGAACACGTAATTGGGCCATTTTTTATTGACGGCAATTTGAATGGTCCTAAATACTTGGATCTACTGCAGCAGCATATTATTCCAACTGCTAGGCAGTTGTTAGGTGTGAGATTTGGTGAAACATGATTTCAACAAGACCGCTCACAATGTTGGCCTTGTTAGTGAATATCTTGATAATCTATTTCCTAATCGGATTATAAGCACACGGGGAACTATTTTATGCCCCGATCTTGCTCCTAATGACTTCTATCTGTGGAGTTATATCTAAAATGAAGTTTACGGGCATGAAAGGGCTAATAATTTGGAAGAACTTCGGATTAAAATTGAAGAAGCTTTTCAAACTATCACCCGTAACTTGCTTGGAAACGTTAGAAGGGTTTTTTTATAATAGGCTCGGATATTGTCTAGCCGAGCAAGGAGGACTTTTCGAACATTTGCTCTGATTTTTTTTTGACTGGGAGAATCTTTTTGGTTTTTAGAATATATTATTTTATTTTGAGAACTTGCTTTTATTTTGTTTCTCCTTATTATTTTCATTGTAACACGTTGTTGGTGATAAATCTAAGCAGTTGAAAATAAAACGCTCTAATTTATCAGTGACAAAAAAAAAAAATTATTGCGTATTTATTGACCAAGGCGTACTAAACGCAAGCCGCGAACGATAATCGCAAGCCTGAGTGTTGGTTGCTCCACTGATAGGTGTGCGGTGTCCCTGCCTGTATTATATTCTGATATAGGGAAATTTTCTGGAGGAGTAGTTTTTTTTGGTAAAAGTGATGTAACTCTGTAGTACTAAATGGGTTTTAATGATTCATGTGACTTGTTATTAAACCCCTTTTGGTTTGGCTATCACCATTTGAGCTGCTAGCTACGGTAAAAGCTAGCAGCGCAGGCTAACTTATTTAAATAGTTCTTATAGTTTTAATTTAATAAATTGGATATCGAGAACTAAAGAAGAATTTTCCCGAGGTTTAACTCTGTAGCACGAAACCGGTTGTAGTGATTCATGTGACTTTTGGAGTTAAATTACGTTTCGTTTGCTTACAGTCACTTGCACTGCTAGCATCCGCAGAAGCTGGGAGCGCACGCGCTCTTTGTTTAAAAAAACGAGCTCAAAATTTTTCTTATGGAATATAAATTTAGTACTTTGCCCGGTTTTAAAAATTGTGTTAGTGTTAAGTAATCTTATTGATTCACTGTTAAATAAAAACGATTTATTTTTTTTTATAAGAAAATGACATCAGAATATAATATTTGTAGTATAATTTTTGTATTATATATTTTAAAATAAAAATTAAACTATGCAGCACTAAATTAGCTCTAATTATGTAGGTAACTGTTTTTCTGAATTCTCTCAATTAGGTTGTAATCGCATGCGCATTTTAAGAAACGCAAGCTCCAATTTTTTTTTGCAGAACAAAATTAGCCCTAATTAGTTATATAGGTTCTAATAAAAAATTCGCAAGTTTTAGTGAAGTGCAAAAATATTTAAGGTAGTTGAAGAAAGATAGCAGGCTATATGGTAAAGCCATGATGACCTTTAAAATAATTTAGTTAAATACCTGTTAAATGATTTTTAAATGTGCTTAAATACACTTGTAGTAGGACACGTTTTTTGGTAAAATTAAAGACTGTAAAGAACTTTGATTAAACTAAATTAATTTAATTAATACCCCCGTATGTCTCACAGACTGCTATGCTTTGAAAAATTACAATTTTTACTGTTTTTGTATAAAAATGGCAAAATAAAAATCATATGCACGACCCCACTCAAGATGACAGACGGATGACATAACAGAAATTTTTATTAAACCATTGCCTTAATTATTTTCATATTTCTCTAAAATACTGTTTTATAACCTGCTGTCTCTTTTCAACAACATTAAATATTTTTGCACTTCACTAAATTATCTCTCCATCTACCTCTAAAATTTCTGCCCTATCATTCTAAATATTTTTCATTTTAACAGGGAAAAAATGTTTTTTGGCAGTACTTTTTTTGGACGCTAAAAAACAGTCAAAACATGAAAAATTTGAGTGTTTTATTCTAAGAATCGAAAGTTTGTAAAGACAGCTTTAAAATATGAGCAAAATCATGGCATAAAAATGTGAAAAAAAGTAGTAAAAATTGCTTGATCAAAAACGTTACCCCTTCAATTATGCTAAACTATTTTAAGCCTTAAATTAGCATCATTGCGTTTCCATTAAGTTCTTAAACTCTTTAAAATTAATGAAAAACATGCCCACACCTTAAATATTTTAACACCTCAAAAAACATCTTAACAGGTATTTAACTAAATTATTTTAAGTTCATCATGTCTCTAGCATTACATTTGATTTGTTTAGATTATAAATAAACACTTGTTGGTTAAAAAGTAGAAAAAAATTATTTGAGTTTTTTTACAATTTCTTTTATTGGTCGAAGAAATTAAAGTCGAACCTAAAAAAGCGGTAAAATTTACCCCTAGGCTCCAAACACTATAGAACACCGAAAAAAATATTAAATACCTTTATTTTTAAATAACAATATATTTTTAAAAGATAAATTATACAGTTATAAGCTCGCTACAAAAATATATAAAAAAAATATTATATTGGGCTTTCTGGCCCAGGACAGTACGAGTTATCGGGATAATGTTCGATACTTTTGTAGTAAAATCCGTAAAATATGGCTACACTAATAAATACAGACCAAACTAATAAAGCGGTAAGCAGTCGCTGAGATGTCTTGATTGCGTAATGCAGATCTTGTTGGTTCGCTTCGATTTTCCTTAGTGATGCCGCTAACTTAAGCAACCCGTCGTTATTTGGTGGGGGACTTGCAGGCTTCGCGGTCTCGCCGTTTTGCACGCATTTTAATCGTTGTTGGAACACTTTTCGGTCCGGCGTGTTTTTCCAAAACTCCGACATGTCTAACGATTCTGGATTTTGTTCGATAATCGTGCTCATCACCAAGAACTTCTCTTTGGCCAAGCCTCCCAGTTGGAAACCTGGCAGCAACGTAACCGTGACTTTTAGATTACCGTTCGGAGGTAAGACGCCAGTGCTGGGTTTGACTCGGAATTTTTCTGGCGATGTGGTTTTCAACTTAAACGATATAGTATTGGTGGGATCCGTGTTCGTGAGTTCTACAGTGCTTAAAGTTTCTGAACCTTGCTCAACGAACATCAAGATACCAGAAGGATTCACTCCAAGAGGTCCATCTTCTTTTTTCTGGCTCAAATTGTTGGAAGCATCGTTTGGCATCGGAGTACCTTCACTAAAATGCACCTTACGGTTTTCTTTGTTGTGGTTCTGATCCGGCTCAGATATAAACTTGAATTCGTAATCGTTCTCACCTCCCCAACACCGCAAAGCTTCGTTTATGGGCACGAAATTTGTGACGTCTTTTTTGCTAAGGAACTTAATTTTTTCCACGGCTTTTTCCGGCAGCCAACTCTTGATCACTTTAAAGGCGGCGTTCAAAACCCAAGGCATCTCGAAAATAAGGATATAATTGAGGAAAAACGGATAGTATTCCTTGAACAGGCCGATAAGGAACTTCATAAAATCCATGTCGGTGTTTTTCAGTCCGCTGCCGTCCATGTCGAAAAAAATGGTGATTGGGTCACCTTTTGTTAATTTTTCAAGTCTTTCGAACCAGTAGACGGTACACCGTTTGATGTCGTGTGGATCGTACACTCCTTTGACATGTTTGTTTCCTTTGATTATCAGAATAGTCTTGCCGTCGATGTCTTTTCCTTGCGGAAAAACACCTCCGTGTTTAAGAATGTCTACATTTAAATTACTTTCACTTATTTCGTTTACTTGAAAATCTTTTCTCCAAGTTAGAGAGTTCCACATCATTTTTAGAGTTAAGGAAATGTTGTTTTCATTGTGCGCTATAAATCTTTTTAACCAAAAGTCATCTGTTTTTACTCTTTCCAAATCTTTTGGGTGAACGCTGTCTAGGCCTTTTTCATCTACTTCAGTCAAAAATAGGCTTCTCACTTCATCCACCAAACTCTGAGGCACCGCATCGGGTTTGTTTGACATCTTGGAATAAAGACAACTTTTTGCCAGAGTATTATGCTTATTGATAAATTTCCACTAATAGCTCAGTCAGTAGATTTTTATTTTTAACTAAAAATGTGATGCTTTCTTTTTTAATTGTGAAGTTTAGACTCTTTGGTTTGTTAACTATCACTAAATATTACTACACTATCTAATATCTATGGAATGCTTTGTGGATTTTGGCGTACAATAATACTACATGCTTTTGTGCTAATTATTTTCTAATGATTTCCTTTTGGTGGATTATCTGTTGCTAGGTTTCTGGGTAAATATCAGTGATTATATTCAGTGTTCATACTACACCTAAAATAAAGATAAAGCATATATTAGTTTGAGGTGGTATCTAGCAAACATATATCAATAATACTTAATTCATATTATTAATGGTTATCTTTTTTAAATGACTCATTAACTGTTCTTCAAGTTGTGTAGGTTTTTTAGATATAATACCGGGTGACCCAAAAAAAACCGGAATGACTTTAAATGGCTATATCTTTGTTAGTTCTTTACCGATTTTAACGAGTGATAACTCTATTAAAAGCGCATAAAATTCCCCTTCGATAAATTTTAAAAAGTTGGCGGCCATCTTAAAATCAAAGATGGTGGGCATTGTCAAAGTGAAGCATATATTTCAACTCGTTTCTTTTTAAGGAATCCACTTAAATAATATTCAAATATAACACTATTCAAAAGCCTAGTCTCTACCAAGACGATCGACATATCGCTTATTAAAATGGTTTAAGTACTTTGGGATTTATACCCAAAAACTTAGGAGTAGTTCCAGTGGTCTATATGTAAATAATGAATATATTCATATCGCCGCAACTTTTTTTTATTTCTTAACCGATTTTAATGAGTGATAGCTCGTTTGATCAAGAATTAAATTTCCCTGCGACAACAAAAAAATTGTTGATCATTTTTTATGAGATAATCATAATTAATCTCGTTTATTTTTATGGAACCCATTTAATCAAAGTATCGGGAATAACACTTTTCAGAAGCCTAGTCTTTGCCGGGGCGATCGACATATCGCTCATTAAAATCGGTTTAGTACTTTAGGATTTACACCTAAAAATTTGGAAGAAGTTCTAGTGCTCTTTATGCGAATAATGCATATATTCATATCACCGCAACTTTTGTACTTCTTAACCGATTTTAATGAGTGATAGCTCGTTTATTCGAGAATTAAATTTTCATGTAGCGGCATGTACATGAGATAA